>OX457039.1:4897049-4904549 GCA_949752735.1 Lumbricus terrestris
AAGGAGGAAGATTCTTATGGAGACACCAAGCAACGAACATGGATGATCAGGAAAAGAAGTGGATTGGGATTGGAGAAGGATGGAACCCTGGAGCAGCGTAAACAAATAAAAATGACTGGAGCAATAAACTGGAAAATAAAGAAGCGGAAGAAGGGATTCTATCACCGTGACCTCGACGCCGAAAGATCATGCATGCACCTGGAAAAGTTGGGAAAGGGGCAGAACGAGTAGACGGAGAGAGAATGAATGGACAGGGCATGGATGGATGTAGATGGGATGTAATAGGAAAGAAACGACGAACAGATGAAGGGAAGAAAGCAGGAGAAGAATCGGAATGATCATGTGAGAAGGGAGAAGTTGGAGAAGGAAAAGGTGTGAAAGGACTCCGAAGTAGTAGTATAGCTGGAATAGAGAGATGGTGGAAAGGTCGTCGTATGGTGGAAGTGGCCGGAAGTGGAGAGTCAGACAGTGGAGGAATAGCGGCTGATCGATAAGGAAGAGGCAGTCCAAGTTTCCATTATATAATTATGTCTTCATTATTATCCATCGCTTTATATATATAATGTATATATGTATATACAATGTATATAGTCTACATATACATATATATATACATGTATATATTTATATACATATATATGACATATATGTATATATAATGAACATATGTATATATATAATATATGTTTATATATGTATATAAATAATATATAATTATGTATTCCTTCTCCAAGCGATATAGACTCTTCCACTGCATGCGTTTTCACTTAAATAATTAATCCATCGTCATCTTCCATGTGAACTATTCTTCCAGATCTATATCCTTTTTGACACCACACACAGGTCCACGCAGCGCTCGTGAATAAGCTGGTGCCTTGCGCCTGGCTTTCGAGTGGCGCTTTATAAATCTCGAGATTAACCTACGATTACGATTAGTCAACTATAAATTTTATCAGGAGTCAAGCATCTGTTCACGTTTTAGCTAATCATTAGAACAATAACAATGCATATATAATAATACACAATGTAAGATACAAGACAAAAGGCTGAATTGAAATGTACACCCTTGCAATGGTTTGGTAGCCTACCGTCATTGTCCGTCAATAGAACAATGAATAATTATTATAACACGCAATTAATGTAAGATACAAGAAAAAAGGCTGAATTGATCGGTGTGCCCTTACAATTATTGTTTGTATGTGCACTTGTTATAGCGCCCCTTCAAGCTCTCTCTACTCAGAGGCGTTCCCGACTGCAGAGCGGACACTGCATCGGAGTTTCACGCCGAAGCGCTGAGCAATTGCGAGTGAAGGACTTGCCCAAGGTCCCTACGTGGCGACTTAAGGTGGATTCGAACCTCGAACCTCCCGGCTTCAAGGCAACGACGCCACCACTAAACCACCTCGCCCCACGTACAATGGGTTGGTGCCGTCAATAAAACAACGAATATAACACGCAATGTAAGATACAAGAAAAAATCTGATTTGACATGTACAGGCTACTCTTACAATGGTTTGGTACCATCCTTGTTGTCGAGGGCTGAGAGGTCGATGAGTCCCTGGTCCGTCTGGCATGCGCAGGCTCCTTTAGGAGTGATGCACTTTGGCGGCAGGGCAGGAGCCGCGGCTAAACTGGGTTCCTTTGCCACTTGCTTCCATCCTTCTGCAACCTCGAGACAACCGTGCAACAGGACGAAGTAGACAACCGACAACGACAACAAACGAAGCATCGCCGGGGTTTTCTCGGTCTCAGTTCTTCGGGTCGATTGCGGAATTTCCAGCCGAAACTTGACTTGACTCTGTTACAGTATCGAATTGTCGATAACTAATGATGCCTGCTACATGAGCTCAAAGATGTCGTCAACATAGTCGTCTTATCGATTTCACCATCTAACATAATATATATATATAATATATGTATATATTTGTATATATTTGTATATATATATATATATATATGAGAGGCAAAGTCAGAGCATATGCATATATATATATTCATATATACTCTTTCTTTCTGTCTCTCTCACACGTTATCTGTCTGTCTCTCGCCTTCTGTTCTTTTGTCTCTGTCCATATTTCTCTGGATCTATGCATGTCTCTCTATCTGCCCCTTTATTCTTTTCTATGTCCGTCTTTAGGGTATTTGAATGTACATCCGTATTCCCTTCTCTATGTCTCTCTGTCTCTCTTTCTCATTGCTTCTGTCTCTAACTCTGCCCCTCTTTCCGTCTTTGTCTCTGCTTGTAAGTTTGTTTGTCTCTCTTTGTCTGCTTGTTTGTCTGTCTGTATCTACATCTGTCTGTTTGTATTTGTATCTGTATCTATTATATCTGTCTGTCTCTCTATCTCTGTCTCTGTCTCTGTCTGTCTGTCTCCCTCTCTCTCTTTCTCTCGCCAAACATTAGGTTTTAAAATGGACATAAAATTCCATATATATATATATATATATATATATATATATATATATATATATATATATATATACAAGCTTGAACTCCTCTGTTACACAATATATGCATATTTTCCATATATTATATTTCCTGTATATATATATACATTGTACAATCAATTGTATTAAGGACAATAATTATATAAGTAAGATCTTTCGCTGTGTCATTATAAGAATAGCAGCTGTCGTTGCGTCATCCATCGATGACCTTTGTGGTCACATGACTTTTTGTTGCTGGTAGTAAATAGTGGACGAGTTTCATTCGATGCTTTAGACATGAAGTGGATCCGCCTCCTTTCACTATCTCGTCACTCAACGATGCACTTGAAACTAAAGTTCATATACGCTATGAACGTTGTATGTATGTATGTATGTATGTATATATGTATGTATGTACGTATGTATGTATGTATGTATGTATGTATGTATGTATGTATGTATGTATGTATGTATGTATGTATGTATGTACATGTATGTATGTATGTATGTATGTATGTATGTATGTATGTATGTATGTATGTATGTATGTATGTATGTATGTATGTATGTATGAATGTATGTATGTATGTATGTATGCATGCATGTATGCATGTATGTATGTATGTATGTATATATGTATGTATGTATGTATGTATGCATGTATGTGTGTATGTGTGTATGTGTGTATGTATGATTGTATGTATGTATGTATGTATGTATGTATGTATGTATGTGTGTATGTATGTATGTATGTATGTATGTATGTATGTATGTATATATAATGTCTGTATGTAGAGTTATGCATCAAGTGATTGTTTCGAAGCATGGAGCAGCAACATACATTATTATAATAACTATAATTAAAATTATTATTATTATTTTTATTATTATTATTGTTCTTGATCAATTACAATTAGGGTAAAACTCTGACTCTCCGGAACTTGACCATCATGCCTATCGACTTTTCTTTGATTGATTGTGAGGGAATAAGCTGCTTCCCGCAACTTAGTTTTTGTGGGCGCTGTAGAAGTCCCGAGCTTACGACTAATTCAGTTAAACGAAGCCGTCGTATGAGAGGTCAGGTCAGTTCAGGCATAAACATCCAGATACATTAGCTTAATGTGTCTATAGGTGTCTATGGTGCAGGTCACCAGACACCAGACACCAAAGACCAGATGAACCGGGTTAAGGTTCGGTCCTGTAGAAGGGAATGGTGTGAGAGATAAGGTAATGATGATCAGCAGCAGCAGGTCTCATATGTATACAGCAGACCACCACCGTGTCCTTTCTGGAAGTGCGGTGGTCCTGGCATTTGATTCACCATTATATGATTATAATACTCTTTTCTAAATAGACCGGCTGTTCAATGTACATCCCTTGATTACAATTTATGCTACATTGTGGAGTAGATCTTTTGTCGCACAACATGTAACAACCAGAGCTTAAAGTGTGTCTGGACGGTCATGGACGGCGTTCAGTTAATTATTTTAAAATCTGAATGACACCCTGCAACTTACTAGCCTAGGCCAGCACACCATGGAAAGGCTAGGAGCGTCCAGGCACTTCTTCAGATTTCAAGCTCTGGGAACGACCTCCCTCTGGCAGGCATAGGAGGCCCGCACATAGGGGCAAGAGAGAATACTTTCCACATGGGAAATCAGCACCTATAAAATTTTTACTACAACTTTTTGGGTTTCTTTGAACAAGTTTCTTCGCACTAAAGCACTAATGATACTAAAGCACAAATGATACTAATGATACTAATGATACTAATGATACTTATGATACACAGAAGTGAAACTGAGAAATTTACAAGTAGAAAGTAGGCTACAGTCGCTACACCCATTCTCCTTATTTTCTAATTTGCATTTTATAAACTCCTACCCACAAAATTTACCGCGACCTTTGTCCCTCTTGCAAAATACTACGTCATAGGCCAACTGTGACAATCATCATCGTGACTGGCAAGACAGCTACAAGTGTAGAGCAGGTGAATGGCATCAATAATTATTTCGTTTGAGGGTGGTCGAGTCCTTGGAGTCCGGTGCGATATTCCCTGACGTCTGGTCAACAGGTGGACTAAGTTATGACGTGCGGTAACATTCAGAAACGATTAGGCATAGACTATAATTATTATCAAAGAGATTCGCTTCCGTGCGTGCTGCGTGTGGCGACACCGAGCGTCCAATTGATTTACGACGAAGATATGAATAGAAATGACGTCATCGTGACTAATGGCCGATCGACTTCCGGGAAACGACACCTGGCGGTGATGGAATCTACACCGGATGAGACAGGGACATAGACTGATGAGGTCAAAAGGTGAAGGAAGGTTAGAAGTTAGAGGCCGGGGCGAGCCGATCTGCCTAGGAATCTTGTGGTGTAGGTGGGGACTGGAATTTCTGGATGTTCTATTATTGGTATAGAACAGGAACAGTACATGTCTCTGTCTCTGTCTACCTGCCTCTCTCTGTCTCTTTGACTCTCTCTATATCTGTCTCTCTTTATTTGTCTCTGACTATCTGTCTGTCTGTCTGTCTGTTTGTCCGTCCGTCCGCCTATCTGTCTGCCTCTACTCTCTCTCTCATTCTCTTTGTCTCTCTGTATCTCTGTGACTCTTCTTATGTCCTATTTCTTGAAACGTGGTTCTCGCTACTGAATGACCATTGACCATGGCATTGAGCGATTTCACTTTTTACAAGTTTTAATATGAATAGTATTCGAGTGCGAAGAAAATTGTTACAAAAAAATCAAAGAGTGAAAAAGTAGATTTTTTAAGGGGCGCATTAAGTCCATAGAGTAGGCTACAATACAGTTCATCCCAACTGGTCAAAACAGATGGTCTAAACAACACAATACACAATAGCGTAATGCAATACAATAATAATTATGATAATAGCCTATACAATTACAATACAAGTGATAAGTCGAATTCGTGAGATTTATGTTTCGGCGTGAATTTGAAACCCCGTACAAGCAAACGAACCATTAAATTATATACCACACATCCATGTGTTGCGACTAAGGTCAATATACTACTAACAGGCGCTCTAACAATTAGACGCCTATAAGACCTATTGGACCCAGATTCCGTTCGAGATTACTTCTTGGAATCGGGATACCCCCCAGCATTCTTTCGTTCCCTATATCACGCAGACATCCGTTTCTTGGCCTCCCCAGTCGCCACCCCCCCCACGGCGAGGCCCTGAAGGTGGCAGCCTCAATTTACTGCATTCCTAATTTAGCCTAATTGCTTCCAAGTATGGTGGGTCGCTCTCCGGCGTGCGGACCCACACGCTTCTGAAACGTTATCTCGCTATCGTCTGTCTACTCTCGCACCTGGACATCTGAATACCTCCGCCACACACACACACACACACACACACACACACACACACACACACACACACACACACACACACACACACACACACACACACACACACACACACGCACACACACGCGCACACACACGCACACATACGCACACACACACACACACACACACGTATATCCACGCACCTACACGCATAGGCGTACAGATACGTACACACGCACTCACACGCATAGGCGCATAGTACACACGTGCATTTGTGCAAGCACACACTTGAACACACACTCACACTCCCCTCACAACCACAAACACCCACGTAAGAACACACAAGCACGCGCACACACGCACACACACACACACACCACACATTAATTTTTTCCGAATTAAGTCAGGTCTTCTTATTAGCCCCGGTTAAAGATGCATAATCAGGTTTTCGCACCAGGAGGTGCGTTACGGTAAGGATTGGATTTTGTCCTGACTGTTTAGCCATCTGCCGAGTTGTCCTGCATGTTGGACGGCCTGAAACTTTTCCTAATGTAAAATGTGTCCACTCAATTTAAATTTATAGCGCTACAGTTTTCTCGTTCTTGTTCCTGCTCTTTGTTCTTGAGCTACTTCTCGTTCTCGTTCTCGTTATTTTATTTTCTTCTTTTCCCTATCTTTCTCCTTCTCCTTCACGTTCTCCTTCTCCTTGTACTTATCCTTCTCCTTCTATTTCACCTTCTCCTCCTCCTCCTCTCCCTCCTTCTCCTCTTCCTCCGTCTTCTTCTCCTTCTCCTTCTACTTCTCCTCCTCCTCCTTATCCTCTTCCTCCTTCTCCTCTTCTTCCTTCTCCTTCTCCTTGTACTTATCCTTATCCTTCTATTTCTCCTTCTCCTCTTCCTCCTTCTCCTCTTCCTCCTTCTCCTCTTCCTTCTTCTCCTTCTATTTCTCCTTCTCCTCCTCCTCCTCCTCCTTCTCCTCTCCCTCCTTCTCCTCTTCCTTCTTCTCCTTCTCCGTCTCCTCCTCCTTTTCCTCCTTCTCCTCATTCATCTTCGTCTAACTCTTATAATTCATCTTCTAATGTTTCTAATTCTTTCGGTTCTTATGTTCCAGTTATCCAGAAAAATTGTTTCCTCGTCTTCGTCTGCAGATCGGTTCAGGAAGCAATCGACCAGCAAACCATTCGTCAATCTTCTGTGACGTGGAAAGGTAATAAGAGAAGACGAACAGTGGAATGAGAAAGGGAAAGAATGAAGGAAGAGACTTAGGAAGAGGATTGGGGGGGGGGGGGGGGGAATTGTGTGACGAGAAAAACAAGAGAACAGGGAATGGGGGAAAAAGAGAAGAAAAGAGGCAGAGACATAGAGAGACATTAGCAGAGTGAGAGAGAGAGACAGACAGACAGAGATAGAGAAAGGCAGAGAGCGAGAGGCATAAACAGAGAGAGAGTGAGTTACAGAGAGAGAGAGAGACAGAGAGAGGAGAGAGAGAGAGAGAGAGAGAGAGAGAGAGAGAGAGAGAGGGAGGGAGAGAGACAGACAGACAGACAGGGACAGAGACAGAGAGCGAGAGACAGAGACAGAGACCAAGACAGAGACAGAGTATTATTTTGACGAAGAGCAAGTATCGGACAGGGACAAAGACAACACAAGGAAAGGAATAAGAGGAGAAGTAGCAATATGAGGAAGAAAGGAGGGAGGGAGGGAAGGAAGGAAAAGAAAGTTGTGGAAGAAAGGAAGAAAGGAAGGAGGGAGGGA
>OX457039.1:4909549-4989549 GCA_949752735.1 Lumbricus terrestris
TGGTTTATCAGAGGAAAAGGTTCTGCTATTATACCTAATAGAAAGCGGTTGCGTTGAATCGCTGAATATCCAAAGATAAGAGTCGACAGAGGAAAGTAGTCTCGCTGTATCATTATTATTCCAGGCTATTTTTAACACGGGCGGCATCCGAGGAATTCGATTCGTGTAAGTAGGCTATCTTGATTTATTGGACCCAGAGTTTCCAGGATCACAGGCCCACAGCATTGCGATGACAAAATGCCGGCGTATAGTTGATGGTTTTCCTTCGACCGTTATCTCAGCAACAGCATATATGGTTAGGGACTGTACTGGCGCTAAAGGATTCTCTCTGGGTGCATGTAACAGCGTCCCAAGTATGTATGCATGTATCTAAACGAACATTTATAGAGCGCCTTACAATGACCCCATGAAGGCGATTGGTGATATTATTGAGAAGACTTGACCTATAAGGTCCTATAATATACATAAGATTATTTGCCATGTCACTCTCACCAGTCATGATGTGATAATTATACTCAAGTCAACATATGGCACCGACATCAGAAAAGGGAGGTCCCAAACTGAAAACTTGACACTTACTTGTAACCATGCGACTTTTTGGCTTTTTACTAAATTTCTTTGCACTAAGGCACTAACGATACTAATGATACTAATGACACTAAAGCTCTAAGGATACTAATGATACTAATGATACTAAAACACTAACGATACTTATGATACAAATGACACTAAAACACTAACGATACTAATGATACTAATGATACTAAAGCGCTAACGATACTAATGATAGTAAAGCAATAACTAAAACTAATGACACTAATGATACTACTAATGATACGAAAGCACTAACGATACTAATGATACTAATGATACTAAAGCACTAGCGTTAAAAAATTGTCTATAAGCCCGTAAAATTTCATTTCGAAATTCTTACTTTTGGTCAAGATATTGGCAAAAAACCTATAGGGGGTCATTTTCTGGCGCACCCTGTATATAATATAAATGAATATTTATATATGACGTAAATATATTATATTATATATAATTATTGCTATAGAGTCACAGAATGAAAGTAAATCAGAGACGTTCTCAACCTGCAGACAAACAAAACCCAATAAGATCGAATATCTTTTTCTTGGGTTGTTGCACCCGCGGATAATTATTCTTGAACAACATTATAATTTATTATGAGGTGTTGCATTGTATACCACCGTATCTTCGAGAACTCTGTTGTTCCACCTTCGGTGTTCGGCGTCGATCCACCCTTCGATCGGTGAACCTAACTGAGCTTCTGGTTCCCCGCTCACGGACTGCTATCCGACAGCGTCGTTCATTCTCTCTGGCTGGTCCTACAACCTGGAATTAACCTCTGTTATACACTGCGCTTATAAGTTCCCAGGAGTCACTCCACTCTGTTCCTTAAGAACCTCAAAACTGTCTTTTTTAGCCGTGGTTGGACTGGGAGCGCTTCTGAGTAGCCCACTTAAGAGGTGCTATGTAAAATTTTCGAAATCAATTATAAGCTGCTAAAGAGCATCAGGTCAGTTGCAACGCAGTCAGTTGCAACACCGTGCTGCAACAACCTGCCTACGCTTAGCAGTCAATCACACGCAGCGTGGTAATCGGGTCTTATCGGAACCTTCCAGGGCGCATTTCAAATGAATTGATTCCCCGAAGGACATTGTTAGTGGGAAAAATTTCCTTTCGCAATGGAACTCTAGATTATTACGCCGATAACTACATGTATCATTCTTTGACTTTTAACAGAAAAGATAAATTTCTTATAAGATGTAGAGAAAATTATTATTCTATAGATACGAGGAGAGTAAGACTGCTATAATATATATATATGTATATTATATATATATATATAATATTTATATATATAGTCTTTTCAATTATCATTATCATTTAGCTTACCTGAGTATTTGCAATACCTGAGTACATGCAATACCACAGGATTTCCAATTTCTAGGCTCTTATTATTGTTGCTGTTGATGTTGCTGTTATTATTTTTACTATTAGCCTATCATTATTATTATTATTATCATTATTATTACTATTATTATTACTTCTATTACTAGTAGTAGTATCACTATTATCAGTATTACTATTATTATATCTATTACTGTTATTATTATTATTATTAATTAGAGAGCTTGAAGGGGCGCTATAACAGGTGCACATACAAACAAACAAACAAACAAGTGCACATACAATTAATATTATTATTTTTATTATTATTATTGGTAGTATTGTTGTTGTTATTATTACAATTATTAATTTATCTTGATAATTGTATTATTACTGCTATTGTTCGCAATCACGGCATTTGAAGTGTAGCTGGAGCCGATGCTTTAGGCGAGAACAACCGAGAACTAGTTTCATGACTCGATAGCAAAGAATGAATCGTGCGTCCAATTGAGGCCTTGGTTCCACTTCATCCAGAATCATTTGCCTCAGGTCCTACCACTAATCTAAAAATCCACGAACTCAAGTCCCACAACATCAACGTATCCGATGTGAAAAGGTCATATTCCCAGATGCAGTATATCCCAATGGCATCAGATAAATCTCACCGCTTGACATCCGTAGCCCGCGGCTATGACCGCTTGATGGCCGAGCGTCTTAAATTGATTCCCCTTCGCGTTTACATTCGGCCCCGTTGCGATACATGGTGTTATTATCCTGGAGCAACACATCACATCATTGAATCGTTGTTTCATCGTTAAAATAAAGAAACCAGTTTCAAAGTGACTCAGTGCAAACCAGCTGAAACTCGATACAACCAAAAAGAGATATTCTTTATTTATAGGGATATAATGTATCTTTTTCTAGGAAATATATTTGAGAA
Organism: Lumbricus terrestris; assembly: GCA_949752735.1. Classification (NCBI taxonomy): domain Eukaryota; kingdom Metazoa; phylum Annelida; class Clitellata; order Crassiclitellata; family Lumbricidae; genus Lumbricus; species Lumbricus terrestris. Next base: position 4,912,404 of record OX457039.1, read on the forward strand.
CGCACACGTTATATATTGTTGTATGAAATCGAAGGAGAATAGGCGTAGATGCAGGAAGAAGGGCTTTTTTCCTTTTGAAAGAAGATACGTGAAAGTAAGCATGCCAATAAGTCTGACTATATTTATTTTGTCTGTCTGAACTGTGAATCTTTTCTTTTCTTTTTTCTTTTCATCCTCTATTGCTTCCTTCTTCTTCTTCTCCTCCTCCTCCATATCCACTCCAAGGCCATGCGCAGGGCACCAGTTTATCCACGAGCGCTCAAAGTCGCCTTATACTCATCATTCCTTCATTCATTTACATATATAATTATATATATATATAATATATATACATAGTCATCACCAAATGGCATGTCTTCTACAAGCTCCTTAGAACTTTTTTGTTTCACCGTGGTTGGGCTGGGAGCGCTTCTGAGTGGATTTCTTGAAGAGGCGCTATATAAATTCTTGAATTGAATGAATGAATGAATGAATGAATGAATGAATTGACATTTAGCACGACCAAGTTGGCTGCGATAAGCGCCTTCACGTGACTGCTTGAAGGAGGTCATAATGTGGATGGGTGGTGGTGGGCGTGTGCGTGGGAGGAGAGTAAATCTCGTGGTGTCGCATGGTAATTAGATATAATATAGTGTTATAACGTATCTATTATACATATTGGTGCACGAACTCTGGTTCATACATGAAGATGCTCTTGCATGGCCAATAATGCTGATATGCATGGAGAATCAGACCGCTTCGTGTCAGCAAAATTCGTATAATTATATAGATATACATGTATATACATAAATATAGCCTAACTATGTATAATTTATATATATATATATATATATACACAGAAGGAGAATAGGCTTATATATAATATATAATGCATGTATATGCATATGGTACTACAAATAATATATAATTATATTGTATATGATTATATGCATTGGTGTGTGTGTATATATATATAGAGTGTATAATATTGAACTTTTAAGCTAAAAAAATACTGAACTTTAAGGTGCTGCATATATATAGGCTATAATCGAACTTTAATGTATACTTTCCTATGTATATCAGTGTGTACTTCTGTACGTGTTTGTGAGTTTGTGTGTATGTGTGTGCGTGTGCGCGCGTGTGCTATTTGGATAGCCATGGATCATAAGAATACTTATATAAGCAACTGCTTGCTATTCGTGCACCACAAATTCTATGTAGTTCTGAAGGTTGCAAGCTGCCATGCTGCATGTTATAAGACGAATGCAGATCCAGACAATAACAGTCGTCCAGCAATTCGGTATAATACAAGGTTGCTGACCATGTACTCATTTTGTCAACTGAGTTCGCTAGGCGACGCCATCGACGCAGCATTTGAAACGAGGACTTAATTGAATGTCGCGACACAACACAGAGTTGTTTTCACTCTCCAACATCCACGCTAATCGATGGGTTATAAGATAATATTATGACTGACGGAGCCATTAATAGTAGACATACTATATATGGCAATAGTGTGAGTTCAGCCACATTGGGATAGACTACAGTAAAGACTAGATCATAAAGAGTCACCCTCCTCCTTCATTGACGCTTGGGACTAGCACTTCTGAGTACCATGGCAACAGCGGCGGCGGAGTTTATGGAACCATTTGGATAAGCTGCGGATTATATTCGAAACGTTCTGATCGTGTGTGTATGGCCTGCGGTAATGCAAGCTTAATCGGGAGTTATTAGTGATTAATCCTGGATATTATTATTATTGACGCAGCCCGTTATGATAAATTACATAATCCTGGACGGTCAATGACGTAACTCGTCATAATTGGGTATGTAATACTGGATAGTAATTGACGTTATATTCGGCATGATTATTGGTACGTAATCCAGGATTACGTGTGCGACCTGGTGGCAGACTGGTAACGCGTCCGCTCTCGGAGCGGCAGGTTGCCAGTTCGACTCCGGGTAACGACCTTGGGCAAGTTGTTTGAGCACACACGTACGCTTCTGTCGCTAAGCAGTATAATTAATTTTGGTACCGGCTTAAGCTGGGAAGTAAACAGCAAGTCCTGCGATACACTGGCCTCGTGTCCAAGACCTTGGGATTCGTCCATTGCTGGCTCAGGGCCATGGAAAAGGAGATGAGCGCCTCCCTATGTTCCTCATGGAACGGGATAGGACTTTACTTTACTTTTTTTAAAATCCAGGATTATAATTAGCGCAAGATGAAATAATTAGGTGCGTAATCCAGGATTGCCATTAACGTAATTCGACATCAATCAATCAATTATTTATTTCGGATAATGTAGGCCTAATCCAGGATAGTCGTTGATGTAATTCGACATGATTAGTGACATAATCCAGGATGGTCATTAACGTAATTCGATATTATTATAAGTGACGTAATCCAGGATTTTACGTGACGTAATTCGACATAATCAATGACAGTAAGTGACGTGATTCGAGATAATTGGTGACCTAATTAGGGGATGATCATTTACGTGATTCGACATAATTAGTGACGTAATCCGGGAGAATAATTGACGCAATTCGACATAATCAGTGACGTAATCCACGGTAGTCACTGACGCAAATTCGCAGTAATCAATTGACGTAATCCGAAATCATCGGTCACTTAATCTTCGATGATCAGTGACGCAAGCGGAGGTTGTTATTATCTCCGTCGAAATAATCAGGTCGAGGTTTCGGGTCGAGACACTCCATCCATTCATAAACATTGGTCTCTGCTTTCAGGAAGAGGGCGGAGACGAAAGGAAAAGAAGTCTTGATGATGAGCGGATTCTGGGAGAACCGGGTTCCTTTGGATCGGCTTACAGCTACAAAGACTTGCCGCTGGTCTAACTTCAAAGGACTCCGACATCGTCGGACTTAGTTTCTCAAGTGTATGGTGTCTAATCGTAACAACACTTGCGCTGTTGGACGGACGCCAACTGGCAACTTTTGTCTGGTAGGAAGAAGAAGAAAAAACTCAAGGAGATGTAAACTTGCTGACTGACTTGGGTTAGTCATTCTTCGCTCTTTTGAAGATCTTATCTAGTTTGATCTTTGTGTATAGAGTCTTTGGTAGTATTCACTTTAGTCACATTTAATTGAAAGAGCTTAAAGTCTAACGTTTGTATGTGCACTTGTTATAGCGCCCCTTCAAGCTCTCTACTCAGAGGCGCTCCCGACTGCAGCGCGGACACTGCACCGGAGTTTCACGCCGAAGCGCTGAGCAATTGCGAGTGAAGGACTTGCTCAAGGTCTAAGCTAGTCTTGTAAAACTTAGTCTTGTCTCATGGCTCTCATCTTGTCTGTTCTAGTCTTGACTAAATTAGTCGGAGGTCAGAAGGCGTCCCAGGTAGCCTACTGTGCAGTGCTAGGTCCATATAAAAGTTGTTTTTGTTAATTGGGGCCAGAGTTATATATATAGTCTATGTGCAAGGGCCTGTTACCTTTTCTTTTGGCTTTATAGGTAAGGGTGCACTAGAAACAGACATATTGGAGGTTTTATGTTATTGGTATCATGTGTCCGGCCATGAATCGAAAGTTGAGTTCTGATAGCGGGTCATAGGACCGTTCATATATATACGGGAGGGAGGGTGTGGGGGTGGGTGGGGGATAAAAGAAACGACGTTTATTTCGTTAGCAGATCATCAAAGAGACCGCCACTGGCAAATAGATATACACACAAATAATACACAAAGAAACACGAAGACACATATGCAGACAAACACTTAGTCATGCAGACGGGCGGACAGACACAGACAGAGTGATGCACATACACAGAAAACATATAGAGGCTATATATATATATACGAATAGACAGATATATACACATACTTACAGCCACAGCCACAGACAAACAGACATACAAGGACAAAGACAGGCAAAGACACAGACATGTACACCGTATGTAAACACACACAGACGCACATAAGATACACAGACAAACATATGTAAGCAGATCATTATGGAGATAAACTGACAGACAGACAGACAGACAGACAAACAGACACACACAGACACACAGACAGACATACAGACACACACAGACACACAGACAGACACACAGACAGACACACTGACAGAGACACACAGGGAAGCAGATAAAGATTATACACAGACAGACACACACACAAACACAGACAGACACACAGATACGCAGACAGACAGACAGACAGACATACAGACAGACACACACAGACAGACACATAGACAGACACACACAGACACACAGACACACAGACAGACAGTTAGAGACAGACAGCGAAAGAGTCTGCCTATTCCGTATATAATACCCGTCCCTATGTTATACTCGAATCTAACACAGGAGTAGGTCGTCGTCACAACGGCATTACATCTTCACACAACCGCATAGAATATGATCAGCCGCTGATCGCTGATCAACTCTCAGCGCTTAATAGCGAGCGCCTCGACCCAGCAATTAGCAGCGGCTCAGCGCAGCGCTAACCAGTCGGCGCCAAAAAGCCGATGGTACCAGGCCACCTAGCGTCGGGAGCCGTATGTAACCCTTCCACCTCTAAGGTTTTGATTTGCAAAAGTGGAACAGGGCTGGAGGGACTCATCGGGGGAACGGCCTAGATGTTTAAGAACGCATAAAGCATCGACCGTTTGGGAAGGCAACGGTGGCTCGACGTGTGTTCCATGCGACCAGTTAAACGCCGAATTTACGAGCGGTGCTTATGATGCCACGTGCCGTTCAGCTCAGAAGGGATTTCGGGGTTTAGTTCAGGGAGGGTAAGCTGCGGGGTGAGAAATTCCCGGTGTTGGGTTGGGAGGGTTCACTACCATAGTCTTCTTTCCATTCACGACTGAGAACCGAACTCTTCAAGCTATCCTATCCAGATTCCAATCAGGTTCCATCACCCAACTACCACCATCACCGACAACCACCGTAGACACCACGCTGTCTCCTCTGCTTCACCTCCTCGGATTTTGACCTGGCACCGGAACGAAAACGGCAGCTCTGGCTATTGCGGACTTGATTTGATATAGCGCCGGTGAATAAGCTAGCTGGTCTCCCTGACGTGGCTTTTGTGGGCACTGAGAAATTCTCGAAGATTTACATTACATTACATCTGTATACTCCACTAAACAAAGTAAACATGGATTATATTTCTCTTAACCCGACAGTTATTTTCTAAGATCCTCAAACTGGGAAGTTGTGTCAATGTGGAAGGGGAAAGTATCAAACAGCATGGTAGGAAAAAATAGAGACGGAGTTAGGCGATTGTGGAATTGAGGCAAGGAATCTGGGACGAAGTAAAGCAAATCTATACGAGCAAATGGTAGAAGTTTAAGTAAGTAAGGTCAAGATTAAGTAAGGTCATGCACGACTAAGTTTGTGAGGTCAGGATTAAGTAGGCAAAGTCAAGTGATGAGAAAAGGTAAGATAAGATAGGATAAGGCAAGACAAGGTAAAACAAGACAAGACATGATAAGATAAAAAAATAAGGCAAGATAATGAGGGTTGGAACTAGTAAGGTACGTAGGCCTACATGTAGTTAGTAGGGTAATATAGAAACCTAATCACGTGACTTTCAAGCACCCCGCACTTCTGTAGGATGCGGTTTCAATCGATGAAAAAAAATCAATAAATCAATAAATCAATAAATCAATCATGAAAAATCAATGAATAAATCAATCAATGTATTTGATTATATCGATGATTGATATAAAAAAAGCAATATTTCCACAGCATATTATTTATTGCGACACAGAAATTGAAATAATTATAATAATAATTATTGAACGCAGAATTATTTCACGAATACTCTCAACGCCGCCGTCTATTTCTCAATCTCGGCAATCGACTTCAGGCCAAAGGTCACGAGCTTTCTCTTTCTGAACATAACCGTCTAAATATAGAACGGTCGAGTATATATATCTATTATATATAGAGATGCAGCAGCAGCTCCAAAAGCGACGGACAATGATTCTGAAACGATTGTTTCATCGTTGCTTCTCTGCGTTGAACCATTTTCAATGCTTTGAAGAACGTCAAGATAAAAGCTACGGATTCTCTTCTTCAGGGCTGTCTGCAGGGAACTAGGTCCAGTTAGAACACTTTGATATGTACTTGATGTTTGAGCAAATACATAGTTATATACATGCATACATACCTGCATCCATACAGACAGACAGACAGACAGACAGACAGACAGACAGACAGACAGACAGACAGACATACATACATACATACATACATACATACATACATACATACATACATACATACATACATACATACATACATACATACATACATACATACATACATACATACATACATACATACATACATACATACATACATACATACATACATAGTTTACATACATACATACATACATACATACATACATACATACATACATACATACATACATACATACATACATACATACATACATACATGCATACATACATACATACATACATATATACACAAATACATACAAGCACACGCACAAAACACGCTTAAATATAATACACATAACATATACACTAATGTTCAGAATAGGTGGTGCATCTACCAGATTAGAAAACAGTTTTGGCGAGGCAGCACCGCGTGAGGTGCATAATAATTAACTTCCAATTGAAATAATTATAAGTCATATTTTTTAGATGATAATATATTAAATGAACTAAAATAATTTATTATTAATGAATTCGTGAGTTGCATACATTGCACGAAAATGAATTTGGAGTTTAAGGCTCTCAGACTAGAACATTGCAAAGTCGATCCTCGTGTTCCGAAAATGCGAACTGCAAATAATACAATGTATATACTGCCAATCCACGTAATGCGTCGTCTAAAAAGCCTAAATAACATTTGGGAACCTGGTACAATAGTAACAATACGAACCATTTCTTTTCCACTATCTCTCCAAATCTATTTTTTTGCTTGCGTATCTTCTTTCTGTTTTCTCTAGCCTTACTTTTTTCTCCTGCTTCAATTTGTCTGTTTTTTGTTGTTGCCGTAATTTTACCCACGTTTCCAGCTGTTCTCTGTCTCTCCTCTTTTTCTCAATGCTTCAATAATTTCTCGCTTTTTTCGTAATTTTGTCTGCATTATAATATCTATTTTTTCTCTACCTTTCTATCTTTGTCTCGTATTCCTAAATTCGTCAGTTGTTGAAAAAATTATCTCATACTGCAGGCCTGGCACGGCTGTTAAGTTTGTACTCAGCTGTCCAAAGCGCATGTTGAAAACAAGGCTAAGAGCGTGAACTATGTGGTCCAAGGTTGCGAGAGACACCAGTGGGACGTTGACGAATGTAGGGAAGGAGAGAGACGAGGATTGAAGTGGGGAATCCTAAGAGGTTTTTCTTTCTCGACCGACGGAGGAAAGACCCGGGAAAATTGATTTTGTTGGCAGACGACTCGCAGAGTAGAGGAGGCGTTCGGAGGCGACGACGATGCGAGTCGTTCATCATGAGGTGACGTGTTGGCCTATACTGTAGTCTCAGCGACGACTAAGGATTGATCTCACTGGTGGGAGAAGGAGAGGGAGAGGGAGAGACGGTGAGGGAGAAGGAGAGGAGGAGGAGGAGAGGGAGAGGGATATGGAGAGGGAGAGGGAGAAGGAGAAGGAGAGGGAGAGGGAGAGGAGAAGGAGAGGGAGACGGAAACAGAGACAGAAAGACAGACAAACATATATTTATATATATATATACGAGAGGAAGAAACAGAGAGGGGGAGAGAAGGAGAGACAGAGAGAGGGAGAGACAGAGAGAGAGAGACAGACAGAGACAGAGACAGAGACAGAGGGAGATATAGGGAGAGAGTGAGAGAGAGAGAGAGAGAGAGAGAGAGAGAGAGAGAGAGAGAGAGAGAGAGAGAGAGAGAGAGAGAGAGAGAGAGGTAGAGACAGAGAGAGATATGGAGAGAGTGAGAAAGAGAGAGAGGCAGAGAGAGGGAGAGAGAGATAGCGAGGGAAGGAAAGACAGAAGAGACAAAGCAAGGGGGAAAGAAAAACGGCGAGAAAGAGAAAATGAGGGATGGGCTTACACGGACTATAGTGGAAAAGCACAACACAGAGAGAAGAGAGGATGCAAATACACAGATGCACACTGAAGTATAATATAGATACAATCAGATAGATACATTTGTAGATGTATGGATGTATGGATGGATGTATGGATGTATGTATGGATGGATGGATGGATAGATGGATGTATGGGTGGATGGATGGATGTATGGATGGAAGGATGGATAGATGTATGGATGGATGGATGGCTAGATGGATTGATATATGGATGGATGGCTAGATGGATTGATAGATGGATGGATAGATGGATGGTTAGATGGATGGATAGATGGATGGATAGATGGATGGATGGCTAGATGTATGGATGGAAGGATGGATGGATTGATAGACAGACAGGCAGACATGCAGACAGATAGACACACACAAACAAAGGAACGCAAAGTATATATCTCTTTGCACGCATACACACATATACACAGACAGGACAGGCACGTAGACTGTCAAACACGCTCAGACAAATACATTCAAATTGAGAAAGAGGGAGAGATACTGGCTCAGGCATAGACTGACAGACAGACAGTAGCATGCAAACAAACAGATAGACGGACGGACGAACAGGCGCAACAAGCAGCCACACAGAGGACAGACATACAAAGGGACGCACAGGGACAGACAAACAGACAGATGCATCAAGCCATCATATATACAAAAGCAGCAGCAACCGTTATATTATATACAGCGCATGCGTGTTGCTTGGAGAACGATGGAACAGGAGGCATCGAGGTTCGGTGGAATATAAAACGGACAGCATCATAGAACGGCCCTGACTCTCCAAGAGGAAGCAGCAGCAGTAGCAGCAGCCGCAGAGAACAACATTCAGCAGCAGCAGCAGTAGTAGCATCCTCTCTAGGCATCACCAACAACACCATCCTCATCAACCGAAACAGACTCACTTTTCATCGACAACGATGCCTCTCTTCCACAAGTCCCTACTTCTCATCGTTGCCGCCACGACATTCTCCACCGTCACCTGGGCCTCCTTCACGTCGTCGTCGTCCACGGCCCCGAACCGACCGATCCCTGGCACCCGTCGCGACCAGGAGCCCGTCTCTGCGCAGCGCCAAGGCCCCCCGGGGTCTTCGTCACGGTCCTCGCCGGACAACCAGGGTCAGGCGAAGTCGGCGGCGGAGCGGAAGAAGCTCGAGACGGAGTTGCTGAACGGGATAAAGACGGAGATCCTTCGGAGACTGGGACTGCCCGACAACAGGACGAGTGTTGTGGACGTGGAGAAGGAGTATGGCGGAGGGAGTGACGAGATGTCGAATCGGTCGATCGAGTTGATGAGGTTGATGGAGGACAAGGAGAAGCAGCAGGAAGCGATGAAGGATCAGATGGATCATCGGAGAGGAGGGGAAGGCAAGACGACGCAAGGAGGAGGCAAGACCAACAAGGTCGTCCTTAGAACGATTCTGTTCGGCGAAAAAGGTAATCAAATACATTACAATGCAATGCTATACATGTATACTGTCATAATTATAATAAAGTACAGTACAATACAGTGCAATACAATACACAGTACAGTACAAAAAAAATACAATGCTATGCAATACGATACAATATGATACGATATAATGTAATACAATACAATGCAATGCAATACAATACAATACAATACGATACGATATGGTACAATACAATACGATACTATTCGATACAATATACAATGTAATACAATAAGATGTCATACAGCACAATACTATGCGATGCAATGCAATGATATGTGATGCCATACAATGCCATACTATACGATGTCATACATGTACAATGCAATACTATGTGATACTACAGCATACTATATGATGCCATGCTCAACAATGCTCTTAGATACCATACAGCTATGCGATGCAATACAATAAATACTATACGATACCATACACTCATACAGTAAAATGCTATACGATGCAATAGCACAAATACTGCTTGATGCTATACAATACTAAGAGGTGCAATGCAATAATGATGCCATACACAATTATACATACAATGCTATGCGATGCCATACAATACAATATTATACGATTCCATGCAATAAAATAACATACGATGCCGTAAAATGCAGAAAGACTAGAAGCGTAATTAATTATTGATGCTGCCCTCCTTCAGAGTTCAGCAGTGCGCACACGACCAATGTCGACCATGTTGCCAGGCACATGGCGTTGAGAGACTCGCTCAATCAAGATGGTTGCTACCATTTGATCTATCATCTACATGTAGATCTATAGGTTCGAACCCGCACCGCATCATCCACTTTATACGTCAAGCACTCTAACCGCTGAGGAAAGATTGCATTGCCTCGCATAACATATGGATGGAACAGCATGTAATTATTGGGCTATACATGTGTGACTTCTCTAATCTCCACACATTCGATTATTGTTCGTTGCCTTGTGTTCCACGTCCTTAATGAACAATAGAATATTATTATCCTTGTTACCCCACATAATTGTCTCTATAATATATTGACTATTGTGACTTTAAACATCTCTACAAAATAACCTTTGAGTATCTCTAGGTATCTTGCAGAAGTATCTCTAATGCCTCACAAAGTACCTATAAGAAACACGCATTCATTTTAAGTACTTAATGAAGGTGCTTTAAAGTACCTTAAAAAGTACAGCTAAGAATCTTCTAGAAGTTCCTCTAGAAAGTAACTTTTAAGTGCCTTTCAAAAGAAGCTGAAACATCAAAGAATGCCTGGATAGTCAGCACTTTGTGAACGTCTTGAAGTTATTTCGAGTGTTCAACAGATATAAATCATCGTGCTCCATTGCTTTGCAGTTTGTTTTGAACTATTTTGTTCCACATAGCATTTAACCCAAAGAGTAATAGAAATCGCTATGGCTGTATGTATGCATGCATGCATGCATGCAGCCATATGTGTGTATGTAGGCCTATGTATGTATGTATGTATGTATGTATGTATGTATGTATGTATGTATGTATGTATGTATGTATGTATGTATGTATGTATGTATGTATGTATGTATGTATGTATGTATGTATGTATGTATGTATGTATGTATGTATGTATGTATGTATGTATGCATGCATGCATGCATGCACGCACGCACGCACGCACGCACGCACGCACGCATGTATGTATGTATGTATGTATGTATGTATGTATGTATGTATGTATGTATGTATGTATGTATGTATGTATGTCTGTGTGTATGTATGTATGTATGTATGTATGTATGTATGTATGTATGTATGTATGTATGTATGTATGTATGTATGTATGTATGTATGTATGTCTGTGTGTGTATGTATGTATGTATGTATGTTTGCATGAATGTATGAATGTATGTATGTGTGTATGTACTATGTATGTATACGTATGTACGTACGTATGCATAGGCTGCGTATAAACTATGTCCTAAGTGTTTCATATAAATCAAGACGCTTGTGGTGGCATCGTTAAGCAGGTGTAAGCTTATAACTCTTGATAATTATGACAGATCGCGGTTCATTTGAAAACTCGCTTCCAGGATACTTAGGGAAATAAGTAAGTAGGTTTCGTCTCACCATCATAGCGTCACGTTTACGTTGAGGAACATCCATGGTCATCATTCTGATGACACGAATCAGATCACGATGAGTCTCCCACTCTCTCTAACAAGCGACTGCGAAAGCATATTAATTTATTGCTAAAACTGAACTCCTGCATGATAACTTTGTTCTATTACAAGCACTGTTAAGCCAGTCTATAATATAATTATTATTATTCTATATTTTGCTACGTGTATATCATGCTTCACCTCTCCATAATGTGTTGCGCCATGCCATGCCATACCATATATGCCATGCCATGCCACACCATGCCATACCATACCATATCATATCATACCATACCATACCATACCATACCATACCATACCATACCATACCATACCATACCATACCATACCATACCATACCATACCATACCATACCATACCATACCATACCATACCATACCATACCATACCATACCATACCATACCATACCATACCATACCATACCATACCATACCATACCATAATATACCATACCATACCATACCATACCATACCATACCATACCATACCATACCATACCATACCATACCATACCATACCATACCATACCATACCATAATATAACATACCATACCATACCATACTATAGGCCTACTATACTATGCAGAGATTTAGTGCAATGGTATACACTCCCCACGAAAAACGCGCGGATGTGGATTCGCTTCCCGCTGCCCCCCCTAAAAGCTCCACTCAACCTTCCATTCATCAGATGGCGTTGGTAAACTGAATAGTTGGATGTGATGGCTGCCGACAGCTAAATTTGACTCCTGTAAAAACTTGTGATCATCTGTTCATGACATGTAAACAATGATTGTGATCATGATTGTGATTATGACATGTAAACAATGATTGTGATCATGATTGTGATTATGGCATGTAAACAATGATTGTGATCATGTTTGTGATTATGACATGTAAACAATGATTGTGATCATGATTGTGATTATGGCATGTAAACAATGATTGTGATCATGATTGTGATTATGGCATGTAAACAATGATTGTGATCATGATTGTGATTATGGCATGTAAACAATGATTGTGATCATGATTGTGATTATGGCATGTAAACAATGATTGTGATCATGCTGTATTGTGTCAGTTTGAAATTTATAGGTGATGGTGATGATTGCTACTATCACCATTAATTAATTATTAAAAGCGATTCATTGATTGCTTTTCAGTGGCCAACCTGACCGACGACAGCATCGTTCAATTCAAACTCAACCAGAACTCGAACCGTGACCTGCTCGTCACCGCCGCCACCGTCACCGTCCTCGTTCGACCGGGACGGACCGGGGGTGCAGGCCACCACCGAAGGCAGGAAGCGGATCGGCTGAACATCCAGATCTACGCTTTGGCTGAGAACGATACGAGACCGGCGGGGGATCCGCTGACGGAGGTGTCGATCCTTGCGAAGCGGACGAAGGTCCAGCGACTCCTGCTTCCGACGAGCTACGTTCAGAAGGCCATCGACTCGCAGGAGAGCGTCCTTCGACTGAAGATCGTCTGCGACAGTTGTGGCGTTGACGACAGGGACGGAGGAGGAGGAAGTGGAGATCCGGATCGGAAGGGGAGGAAGAAGGGTCAGCCGCAGACGAGGAGCGTCGCTGGTGGAGGGGGCGGACAGGGCAAGCCGAAGAAGCGACTGCGGGCGCGGAACAACCTCCAGAATATCCCGTTCCTCACGATCAGCTCGAAAAGGAAACCTCCGACGACCCAGAGGGTGCGTGGCAGGATGCAGAAAACGACGAGGAACTCCGGAAAGTAGGAGGAGCATCCGGAGTGAGGTTCTGGGTGATTGGACAAGGAGCAACAGTGTGTGTGACAGCATCCGGTGGTAGAGATGGTATACGGAGAACAGTTACCACGGTGGTGGTGACTGCATGGTGGATGGCTCTTGCGGTAGTGGAAATGCGAACGTAAGATGGAAAGAACTCTGCGGAAGCTGACGGTCTTTGGTTGTGACGAGTAGCGCTGGAGCTGCGGTTAGCGTTCGCTATGTTGCGGATGAAATGGATTCTGTACAGATAATTTTTGTTGAATTAAGGAGAAGTTCGCTGCTTAAGCAACATTGCATGCTGCTTAAGCAACATTGCATGCTGCTTAAGCAACATTGCATGCTGCTTAAGCAACATTGCATGCTGCTTAAGCAACATTGCACGCTGCTGCAGCGCTTTGGACCGGACGACGCTCTTCTTGAGTAGTAAGGCTGCGTAGTTTTATAGAGTTATTCTATGTTTTTTAATCTGTTTATCTTTCTTTCTGTTTATCTGTCTACCTATCTGTCGATCTGTGAATCTATTATGTCTGTCTATCTATCAATCGGAACTTTTCATCCATCCATCTACCCACCCATCCATCCAACCATCCATCCATTTATCCGCCACCCACCCACCCGCCCACCCACCCATCCATCCATCCATCCATCCATCCATCCATCCATCCATCCATCCATCCATCCATCCATCCATCCATCCATCCATCCATCCATCCATCCATCCATCCACCCACCCACCCATCTATCCACCCATCCATCCATCCATCCATCCACTCATCCATCCATCCATCCATCCATCCATCCAAGCATCCATCCAAGCATCCATCCATCCATCCATCCATCCAGCCATCTATGTTTGCATCTCCATGTCTGTCTCAAATGCTTATGCTCATTTATTTATTTTATTTAAACGTATTTAGCGAAGTTTGAATCTTCCGTTTAGAAGGTCATTCACCGCAACAGGGTGAGTCGAATACCTCAGACTGTTTAGAAAATAATAACGTTATCTTCCTTATTTCTTGAGCCTCAGAATTGACTTGAAAATTATGACAAACTTGATTAACTGTTTCTGTTGCTACTTTCGTGTACCGACCAGATCGTTTTGGTGGCTGGATTTGGGCTTTGCTTCTTAGACGTTCGTGCGGGTTCACATAAATGGCAATTTTGAAAAAATGTGAGACATTTGGTTAGTTCTTCTCAGGGGTAAATTCAGAAGTATGTGATGTAATTAAACCAAGTGGTCCAAATCATGAATTTACTATAATTGACATAGCAAGTGCAAGTATTGGTTATAAAGAGGCCATGACCTTGCAATAGTTTGAGCACGGTTTCCGTCCCTGAAGCGTAGTGACCCTGAACAGGTCTTTTACTATAGCAGCAGTTGCTCAGCTATACTTCGATTGATGTTTCGTCGTTGTGTATTGGCGCTCTATAAACGCGCCATAATAATAAGTATGCAGGAATAGAAATGACAGCATTCTCAATAAAGACGGGTACTTGGTGTACTTAACTGTTTGTTCGCCGTATACTGGCTTCCTGTTTCAGCAAATACCTTCCGGGATGTTGTAATCTAGCGCGCCATCGCATGCCACTTTGTGCGTAACCCACAGGCACTATAGAAGTTGTTAATTATCATTGGTAATAGTAACGGTAAGAGTAATGGTGGTGGTTTTTTTATGTGCAGTATAGAATCTGTCCGATCTCAAATTGTTCTGCCCATTAAGTTTTATGTTACATGCGAGTATAAGTATTCTGAAGAATTCGTGTATTAAACGCTTGTCGATTTTCACAAAAGACGCTATAAAAATGGTAATGTACACACGTTCCTACACGCAAGGACATCTACTGATTGTAAATTCTCATGCACGATACGATTAATGTATTACAATGTTCCTGTTTGTTGAGGCTGTATAACGGGATCGTTGGGGTGACCACTAAGTGGGAAACTTAATGGGGAAATGCAACATTGTGATTGTAGCCTATAGGCTGATCAAGGACATACATGTAGAATTGTAGATCTAAGAGGAATGTTTCCATTTGCTGGGTGAATTTGCATGTAATGCAGAAGAAAAGGTAATGAAGATTTACATTACTGCAGGGCTGTTTTAAAGACATTTTTAGGACTGCAGAACCAGCAATTTAAATCTAGTGTGGCTTTGGTGGTGAAAATTTCTGACAACCTTGTTTTTAATCGTTTGTCAGTAATTTTTCGGAAAATTTTCACAAAAACCGTCTGCGAAAAAGTCTGATGCTCTTTTTTCTTTTGTTAGTTGTTTTGGCGGTAATTTTTCGGAATATTTTCACAAAAGCCGTCTGCGAAAAAGTCTAATGCTCTTTTCTCTTTTTTTAGTTGTTTGTCAGAACGTTTTCCTAAAAATGCCGCACGTCGCCGGCTATCTTTCGAACAGGCTGCAGTTACCTTGTTCTAATGATTATCACTGCATAAGATTGCTTATGCAAGTGCACAAATTCATTTTCAACAGCTCATTTTGTGTAGAACTGCACTTTAGAAAAAGCCCTGATCTACTCTAGATCTACTATTCTACATGTGATGTAGATTTTCATGTAAACAATGACCGACATATATTATTCTCAGCGCCTCACAAAATATGTGTAATGTAGGTCTAATGTATTGTTTATGTTCATCTCTTAAACTGATCTGAATGTTTTGTTGTGGGAACACAATGGTTCCTGCAGATTAATAGTACTATTGTCTACATAATATGCTTCAAAGTCATTTGGGGGGGGGGGGGAAGGTGGGCGCTATATAAATCCACGACGTCCACGTAGACAAAATTTAGCCGTGTACTTTAATTGTATGTTTTCAACGCTAGCATTTCGAACGAGGTAATGTTTTGATCCGTATTGCGCTCTATAATGCATTGGCCTAAATAAGACGAAGGCCATTGTTAGCATGATAGCCTATAGGTCTAGACATGTTGTGTCTACTCTACTTATTTCTGATACCGTTTGCGTACTAGACTTCGAAGTATGTCGTATTATAGGCCTAAAATTGTACCATATTCATGTAGGTGCTTACAGAGGGCTGTTCAGTTACATTCTGTTGCATTTTCTGTTGGTGGAAGCAAGGCCGTAGCCAGGATTTGATTTCGGGGTGTTCGAAAAACTGATGACTTTTATTTAGTCATCCGGCCGAAATCTTCAGCAAATGTCACGAATTTTTTACATTTTTCATTTCGGGGATTGTTTTCATGGTTTTATTTAATGGTTTTTACATCATGTGCTAGTAAATGCATTCTATTATTTTTACGTTTTACATGTCGGGGGGGGGGGGGGGGGTGTTCAAACACCCAAAACACCTCCTAGCTATGGCCTTGGGTGGGAGTTTTGGACCATATTATCTGTTTTGAATTTGACCATGTTAAATCTTTTGCAAGGGTTTGACTCGTGTCGAAGTGTTAAATTTTTACCATGTTAATTCTTTTGAAAGGCTTTTCTCATATTTAGGTTTTGAATTTGTCCACGTTAAGTCTTTTGCAAGTGTTTATGTCGTGTCTAAGCCTTGAGTTTGACAATGTTAAATTTCTGCAACGGTTTGTTTTGTATCGGTAAGCTGTTGCTATCGCCTTTAAGCGGAAGAACACACAATGTGGACGCGACATTGTGGACATCTTGTATGCACTCAGACTGTTCTGCAACGACTTTATTTACATCGGCAACAAATGACACCATATATCTATATGCTGTTGCATATACAAATGACTGTGTGCTTATAAATGACTGTGTGTGCATACAAATGACTTCGATTTTGCAGTGTCTTGTCTGTTTTAGTCTGAAACCATGTTTGCCGCTCTTTCGTTGCCAGAGGTTTATGTGTGTCAAGCGAAATTTTCTTTTCTTGTGAGGGGTAGAGAGTAAAATGTTCAATATGCAACCAAAGTATTTAGAATATTTGTTCTGCAACTTTTATGCAACTTCAGTAGGTGGAATATTTATTCTAGCGCGAGTTTGCAACTTAAGTATGTTGTTACAGTATGCGGTGGACGATAAGTATCGAGTATTGTGTGCCTTAAGAGCAGCAAATTAAAAATCTGTACAGTGTATATGATTATTGATAGATAATTCACGTGTTTCTGCGTTTATGCATATAGCTATCTTGTTCCGTGTTTAAATAACAGTTTAATAGTAATTTTTGAGTGTAGTTCTGAGTATATCTTGAGCGTTGATTCCTGTTGAGATGTTTCCTATAAGCTGAGCGGAACCCGCCCCAATGTCCTTTGATGATTCATTATTTATTTATAAAAAAAACTTTGAAGCAATTTGTGCCAGATATTGATAGTGAAAGGTGTTGCGTATTTTACGTATACAACGTGGCATATGAAATGTTTACAAGATAGAACGCAACACATATCTTGGACACCGAGATCTGAGAACAAAATTTTTAATCATCAGACGACTTACGAGTTCCCATGTCTGTACTGCATGGTAAGTTAAATTTTGAGGTGAGAACATCACGCGGACCGAAAAAATAAAACTTTTTGATGGAAAATTTCCCGACGACTTTTTGTTTAGTCATCGCCCACTTTTCACATCTTTTCTGGTACTAATACGTTGACGGCGGTCCAAAAACCACTGTTTACCAGATTTTAGACTATTTTCTGCTCGTTATTTAATATCTCGCATTCGTTTCTATCAAGGGCGGATACATAAACTTTCGATGGAGGGGGGTCAAAATTTAGGGTTTTGGTCCAGGAAACAGGGAAAAAATTTCGTCTGGGTCGCCGAAAAACCTGACGACTTTTTTTTAGTCATCAGCCTCGAATTTCTCCAAAAAAATCCCTTTTCCATCCGCCCTCCGCCCAAACACTGATGACCTTCCTCGAGGGTGCGGGGGACGGACATACGGAACTACTCACGGGGGGGGCGCACGTCAACTTTTCGGGCCAGAACATCTGTCAAAAATTAAAGAAATGGGGGGCCATGGCCATTTTGGCCCCCTAGATCCGCCCCTGGTTTCTATTTACCATTGTGAGGCGAGTATACGCTGTTTCTCCGCGTATACTCGAGAGTAAGCTTGCCATGCCGTGAAAGATTCATTATGGTTGTGCGACAGCCTCTGCCATTTTGCCACTTTGTAAACTTGAGAAACCGTTTTAACTAGCAGGATTATAAAACAGGAAAAACATGGACCTCAAGCAGGCAAGTGTGCATATGCCAGTATGTATGCATGCATATATGTATGTATGTATGTATGTATGTATGTATGTATGTATGTATGTATGTATGTATGTATGTATGTATGTATGTATGTATGTATGTATGTATGTATGTATGTATGTATGTATGTATGTATGTATGTATGTATGTATGTATGTATGTATGTATGTATGTATGTATGTATGTATGTATGTATGTATGTATGTATGTATGTATGTATGTATGTATGTATGTATGTATGTTTGTATGTATGTATGTGTGTATGCATGCATGCATGCATGCATGTATGTATGTATGTATGTATGTATGTATGTATGTATGTATGTATGTATGTATGTATGTATGTATGTATGTATGTATGTATGTATGTATGTATGTATGTATCTGTGTACGTATGTATTATGTATGCATGCATGTATGTATCTATGTATGTATGTATGTTTGTATGTATGTCACACATATATGTATTTTTGCATATATATGTGTATAAGTCAGCGTGCACGTGATCGCAATCTCGCGAAACGTAATCTCGCCATAATATATTCTCGAGCGCCCATAAAAATCTGAGTAAATGTTCAAAGAGAGAGAGAGAGAGTTGTGGTCTCATGCGCCTATGCTCAGTACTATACTATTAGTCTATAGAACGTTGAACCGCTGAACTGCAGAGGTCGCTTTTTATGTCTGCGTCATTACGACGTTTGGGTAAATAGGTAAATCACCGACTGTATATATATTGTTTGTTTTCCTCGTTCTTTCTTTCTATCTTAGCGAATTGTTTTCCTATAATATAGCATCTTTTTTTCTCTGCGGCTATAACCGGAGGTGATGTTTTTGTTGTTGCTGTTAGCTTGCGTTCTGTAGCTTCAGGATCTGTATTCCCGGAAAAGTTGGGCTGATTAAAAAGTCTGCCTCGTGCGAATCTGGGAAACAGCACACACGGAAGTTTCAATGTCTTGTTTGTTTTTCATAAGGATACAGTGATGCTTGTTAGGAACTGTTGGTTAATCTGAAGAGAATTGGTTCATTGAACAGTCTTTGTAACAAGTATATCTAAACTAAATGGCATGCACACTCACACACAAACACACACACATACACACACACGCATGCACCCACTGATAGACAGGCGAACAAACACACACACACACACACACTCACACACACACACACGCACACGCACACGCACACGCACACGCACACGCACACACTTGCATACCTACCTCCTTACCGACATACAGACATACATGCAAGCAACCATTTAAACATACACAGATGCTTGGGCGCTTTCATAAATTTTGTGCAGGAAGGGGCGAAGTGCAATGGTTTCGTTAAAAAAAATTTAAAGTTTGAAAATGCAAAGCAGAAATTAAGAACACGGGTCTTTCTCAAATACATGTAGGTTTCTAATTGTAAATTTCTCAGTTTCACTAAGTTTATGTAAATTGGTAACATTAGTGCTTTCATGAGAGGAAATGTGTAGAAATCTATAATTGAGTAGTTTACACAAAAGAAATCAGTTTTCCGGGGGGGGGCACACAGGGGCAAGTGCCCCTCTTGCCCATATGTGCAGGCGCCCATGTACAGTTGTAAAATAACGAAATCGAATACCGTATTGTTCCCAAAAAGGTTCAACTGGATCTAATTAAAGTATCTCAATTGTTCGTATAGATTATCTGTAAAGTATCTTAGTATTATCGTTGTGCTTCTAACTGCCAATATATTTATTTACTCTGATTAAATGTCATATTAGCTGATTATTATGATGATGACGATGATGTGGAAGTTTGACTCTGCATGCTAGTCTTTGCAACGATTTCTCTCTGTTTTGATGCGAATTGTTACTATTTCCTGTTTCTACTGTTGGTATAATAATATAATTATCGTCTAAGCAGCAATAAGTCTGATTTTATCGTGTTTCATTACATGTGGAAAAACTGATTTTGTGAAGTCTTAGACTATCAATTAAGTCCATCAACTTCCTGAGTAAATTTAATTTCTTCATCTAAAACCATACCCGCTTACATAGTACATCCATGCATACATCCATGCATACAAACATACATACATACATCCATACATCCGTACATGAGCCTACATACATGCGTACATACATACATGCATGCATACATACATACATACATAAATACATACATACATACATACATACATACATAAGCTACACACATACATACATACATGCAAACATACATGCATACATACATACATACATACATACATACATACATACATACATACATACATACATACATACATACATACATACATACATGCATGCATGCATGCATACATGCATACATACATACATACATACATACATACATACATACATACATGCATGCATGCATGCATGCATACATACATATATACATACATATATATACATACATGCATACATGCATGCATGCATACATACATACATACATACATACATACATACATACATACATACATACATACATACATACATACATACATACATACATACATACATACATACATATATACATACAACACATACATAGCCTATACATACATTTGTGCATATACATAACATCAAGCATTGGCAGATTTATATCCGAGTTCCCTGCTAAGATATCACCTCTAGGTCTTCAGGTAATCTCTTTACTCGCTATTCCACATGAGAGAAGTGATCGAGCGTTTGATGAGAGTTGCATAAACTTGTCTTCCACGATATCTTCGGCTGCAAACCCATCTGGCAGCTTGATAATATAACACATAATCCTTTACTTTGTATTCACTTAGGAATGTCGTATATCATAAGCACCTATCCATTTAAAATAATAGTGCCACATGATTTGTCGTTATGCCATTGAATACCAAGTCAATATACCACCGGGAGTGAGAGTTGCCGTTACGTGGCTGGGGGGGGGAAGGGTTCACCTATGGTCCTTTGAATCCCAAAGTGTAGTCTTCATCGCACGCCCTTCCCCAACTCCATTATAGCAGCGTCTTATATATTATAGGCGTATACCCGTTCGGTATTTTCTCTAATTCTCATACCGATCGACTCACACAAAAAGGAAAGATCCAGTGTATATAAGAATTCTGTGTCGTATACTGAATCCATTTTGATGCGCCATCATTATTTATTTTACAGAACGAAGAACAACTGCAGAAAGTGAATTCAACCAAAAACAAAAACATGTGTAATTATGCATTAACTTTTTTTTGGGAGGTAATTGGAGTTCAACCCGCTGCGCACAGTTAAGCCAACAGTCGGCAAATACTGGTCAACAATGCGCACCCGGTCACATGGGGCACGAAATGGCAGTTGCTGCTGCCGCGGGAAATTGACACCAATTTTTTATTACTATTTTTTTGTTTTTAACAAATTTATTTATTTGCGCCAATGGGACTCCAACACGGTAGAAGTAGTGAAGAACTGAAAACTAATAATATAGACACTCATATAGATGCCAACAAACGCCAGCGTACACCAACGGACACCATTGGACACCAAAATATAACTAGCGAACACCAATAGACACCAGTTCAGATGAACACCATTGGACATAACTCCGCCACTGGTTGCACTTTGCCAGTGCCAGTCCCAAGCCTGGATAAAGGAGTAGGGCGTCGCTAATGGTCTTTGTTACCACACAGTGACGTTAAACTGCAACTACACACACACACACACACACACACACACACACACACACACACACACACACACACACACACACACACACACACACACACACACACACACACACACACACACACACACACACACACACACACACACACACACACACACACACACACACACACACACACACACACACACACACACACACACACACACACCATTGGACATCCACGGATACACCAAAATATAGCTAGCGAACACCAATAAACACCAATTCAAACGAACACCATTGAACATCCATGGAAACCAGAGAACACCAACGGACACCATTGGGCAGCAATGCATACCAATTAATACGAACGGGCAGGAGGAACGTATTATTAAACCATCGTCCTCGTTGGCAATTAATCAATACAAATGAATAGCAAAGGATGGCAAGGGATCAAAAGCTTTCTGTAATTCATGATCGATGCCACCCAGCCGCATGGAGCCAGCGATATAATATGCGGCCGCTTTGCACCTACGCACCTGTCATGTTACCGCGTTTACCTCCGGAATGCATTCAGTCTTCGCACCGGGGTTGGGTAGGGGAGGGGTTGGATGGGGGGGGGGGGGGTTAAGTTGGGTTGGTGAGGGTCGGACTCAGATATGGAGGAGAGTCTCAGTGATAAGCTGCTCATCATCTACAATTTCAATATATATATATATATATATATATATATATGTATTATATGTGTATTATATATATATATATATATATATATATATATATATATATATATATATAGACAGATAAAGAGCGCTTCTGAGTAGATACTCTTGAAGAAACGCTATATAAATGCCTGAAATGAAAGAAAGGGACAGAGAGAGAGACAGAGACAGAAAAACACAGAGAGAAATAGAGATAGAAACATAGAGAGACAGACAGACTGAAAGACAGAGAGACAGGTAGTGAGAGAGAGAGAGAGAGAGAGAGAGAGAGAGAGAGAGAGAGAGAGAGACAGACAGACAGACAGACAGACAGGTAGTGAGAGAGAGAGAGAGAGGTAGGCTAGCAGGCAGGCAGGAAGGCAGGAATCCATGTAGGCAGGCAGGCAGGCAGGCAGGCAGACAAGCGGGCAGGCAGGCAAGCAGGCTGAGATGCAGGCAGGCAGGCAGGATAAAATGCCGGAACAGATGTGCTAAATGCTTCACTCCGAAATGACCTCAACTTGTGAAGTCTTACACAAGCGCTCTCATGTTCTCTCTGTAGATGCTACCTACCAATATAATAGTATATAATTAAATATACACACATATGTATGTAGCACTATAAGATACACGCGTATATATATAAATACACGCAGGCGCACACATATATATATATATATGTAAATTTATATATTGCAAAATATCCATATCTGAGTAACCTAACGCACGTCATGTACATAAATCACTGTGGAACAGTTGCACCTCCAATGATACACATCTTTAATTGTTTATCTCTTGCTAACCAGTGAAGTCCTGCGAGGCTTCCGACGCTTCTAAGTGCCTACTTCACTTCGCTGAAATTTTTAACTTTGCCAGGGCGTTATGAAAGAGAATAATAGCGCCCCTGGAGCTTCCCTTTGTCTTGGATCTATGCCTTTGTCTTGCAGCAGCGGATCTCAAGGATGCACGAATTAAGACCACCCGCGAGCTTAGCGTCGTCCGTTTCTGACGCCAGACAGTTTGGCGGCGATGGGTACGAATAAAATGATGATCCTCCATGTTTGTTCTCATTTCCTTTGTCTAGTCCATTGCTTTCGTTACTGTACATTACTGTATACATACATGTACAGGGTGGGCCAAAAAAAGACCCCCTACGTTTTTTGCCAATATCTTGGCCAGAAGTAAGAATTTTGAAATGAAATTTTACAGGTTAATAGACAATTCATATTTACATATGATGGCCAGATTTCATAAAAATATTTCAAACCGATCAAAAGTTATATCACTTTTAGTGAGGCCACCCTACGTTTTTTGATGATTCAAAAAAGTCAAAAAACGGTGGGTGGCCTCACTAAAAGTGATATAACTTTTGTTCTGTTTGAAATATTTTTATGAAATCTGGCCATCATATGTAAATATGAATTGTCTATAAACCTGTAAAATTTCATTTCGCAATTCTTGCTTTTGGCCAAGATATTGGCAAAAACCTACTTTTTGTTGCGTTACGTTTTTGAATCGTCAAAAAACGGTGGGTGGCCTTCCTAAAAGTGGCATAACTTTTGGTATGTTTGAAATATTTTGATGAAATCTGGCCATCAAATGTAAATATGAATTGTCTTTTAGACTCTAAAATTTCATGTCGAAATACTTACTTTTGGTCAAGATATTGGCAAAAAACCTAGGGGGGTCTTTTTTATGGCCCACCCTGTATATAGTTCCAGTGATGTGTGGATCCAGATTTGACGAGGGCTTGTCACAACAGAGGCCGTTGCCCTCGAAAAAATTTGCTTGGCTAACGCAGTTCCAGTGATGTCGTGTTTAAAATGAAATTATCCACCAAGGAAGAACATAAAAACAGTATGGCATAGTATATTATTGTATGGTGTGGTATCATTTGTTTGGTATGGTTATGGTTATGGTATGGTAAAGCATAGTATCATGGTACAGTATGGAATGATATGGTATGAAATGGCATGGTATGCATGGTAGAGTGTGGCATGGTATAGTATGGTATGGCATAGTATGATTTACTATGGTATAGTATGGAATGGTATGGTATGGCATGGCATAGTATGGTATAGTATGGAATGGTATGGCATAGTATGGTGTAGTGTAGAATTGTATGGTATGGCATAGTATGGTATGGTATAGTATGGAATGGCATCTAATAATGGAATGGTATATAGGGAACAGCATATGGCATTGTATAGTAAGATATGTCAGCTACATTATATGCTGCCCCATGCTATATGTGCTATACCATGACATACATGAACTTCTTTGTCTTTCTTTGCCGCTTTTCCGCAAGCGTTTGAAAACCATTCTTTGTGAGTGTGGTTTGGTGTCAGGTCGCGAGCGCCTCTGAGGAGTTCTCTTGAAGTGGCGCTATATAAATGTACGATTACAATAATTACAATTACAATTACAAAATACCATACTTTGGAATTACGTGCATGGCTATACGGTACTACAATAATACAATATACTTCTCTTTGCATCACTACACAATACCAAAATCTAGCATAATACACTAAACCATCATCATCAGTTCTTGACGCTAACCGTTTAAGGCGCACGTGAGAATGCAAGGAATACACGGTATACGGCTAAATAATATGTTGCACTATATAGTTTTGAAAAAAATAATAATTATAATAATTATTATATGATGTAGTTTAGTGTGAAATAGCATATTATATAGTGTTGCAGCGTTTATAACGTATAGTAGAGCATTTACAACGGTTTAGCATTGCATAGCATAGCATGGCATTAGAGTTGCATTGCATAGCATAGCATGGCATAGTGTTGCATTGCATAGCATAGCATGGCATAGTGTTGCATTGCATATATGTGGCATAGCAGGGCATAGTGTTGCAGTTCATAGTGCGGTAGTTTTTTGTTCTTAGTCGTCTGTCGAATCGTAACCGGAGTTAAAGGGAATCGACGTCAAGTTGAGTTCACGTTGTTGAGAGTTCTCATAAATCTAACGTGCCATCAGGAGGGCATACATGTATACAGACAACAGAAAATATCAATGTATCTTTATAATTTATCTCGCACGAGCCAGACTCACATATATATATATATATATATATATATATATATGATATATGCATAAATATGATATATGCATATATATATATGCATGCATAAAGTGAGTGGCCTATTCATGCACCGCCATGCTATATATACGCGTATAGACGTCGAACGATTCGATAAATCACTAAAGGTCAGACATTTTTATAGCGCCAGGGCTGAAGCGAAATGTTTCCTGGTCCAATCAGCGACCAAAGAGAAGAAGCAGTTCGCCGCATTGAAAGGGTTAATCGGCTGCAAGTCGGACTCAATTAATCCTGTCTGTCGGTCTGTCCGTCCGTCTGTCTGTCTGTCGCTCTGTGTATACTGTATAGTCTATCTCATTCTGTCTTTGTGCTCGTTCCAGTAATATGCTCTTCTCCTCCTTCCTTTATAACTAAGTCTTATATTACCGCCACACGCGCGCAATGTATGTATGTATGTATGTACGTATGTATGTATGTATGTATGTATGTATGTATGTATGTATGTATGTATGTATGTATGAATGTATGTATGTATGTATGTATGTATGTGTGTGTATGTATGTATGTATGTATGTATGTATGTATGTATGTATGTGTATGTATGTATGTATGTACGTACGCACGCACGCACGCACGCACGCACGTACGTACGTACGTACGTATGTATGTATGTATGTATGTATGTATGTATGTATGTATGTATGTATGTATGTATGTGTATGTATGTATGTATGTATGCATGTATGCATGCATACGCATGACTGTGTTGTGTCAAATATCCTAACTGATTTATCGAAAAATACATATCTTTAATATATATATATAGACTTACGGATAGGCTACGTGACACGTGTGGAAATATATTGCGTATTAGATACATGTATATTGCTATTATTCGCCCAAAATTAATGTCGTTCGCCGAAATTTTCCGTATACTCCTTCTGGGTCATTGACCGACGACCCATGCATGCAATTAGACCTTCGAGTGAAACACATGTCGGAGTGATAATTGAGTTACTATACCCTCCTCGTTCCCATCGATGCTCCTTGGACCGTCAGTATAGGGACCACCCTCCCACTCCAGCTAAATAGTTATTTGATGCTATATACCGGATAGCTGTCCTATATTATAGACTCTATAAGCGTTGCCGTGATATGACATTAGTTGCTTTGCAGTAGCATGCAGTGGTTTCATATGCTAACCATTGCTATGCTATGTGACCGCAGGTCGTTCTGTATTATATCCAGTACAATGTCATGCTATCTGGTGCTGTCACGTGCTATACACTGCTATGCATGCTGTGCCACGCAACTCTAAGCTGTACTGTACTATGGTTTCTGGTGCAGTGCTATAAATGCCAAGAGGTGCCAATGCTATGGTAGAATCGATAGTCATTGTTAAAAGTCATTTAATAAAAACTAACACACCGTATCATAGTGCCATGCCATACTTTCCAGTGCTATTCTTTGTAATCAAATAGCCTTGAAGCCGGAAGGTTCGAGGTTCGAATCCACCTCACGTCGACGCGTAGGGACCTTGGGCAAGTCCTTCGCTCGCAATTGCTCAGCGCTTCGGCGTGAAACTCCGCTGCAGTGTCCGCTCTGCTGTCGGGAGCGCCTCTGAGTAGCGAGAGAGAGCTTGAAGGGGCGCTATAACAAGTGCACATACAAACTAGTATCTTCTGTTCAGCCAATGCCTATGCTCAGTATGCTGCGTGATACTTTAATGTTGTCGCTATGCTACCAACTCCCGTAGCTGCTATAATTGATGCACTTCGCGAAAGAAGCTGGCGTGTGTGTTGGTATGTATATCGGTGTGGGTGTGTGTGTGTGTGTGTGCGGTTGTATGTGTACTGTTCAACATCTCAAGGATACTTTTACAGGATCGCATTCCCAAAAACAAGAAGCCGACATTTTATATTAGGTGCATGTAAAGGGAAGTCGACCAGTCGGCCATAAAACTCAATTAAGACCACTTATTGCCACTTAACACTATTATTAAGCAATCTGTAGACTGCGTATGCAACATAATAAACGGCTTTTGTATTATTATATGTGACAATAGTCCAATTCTTCTATGCATGTACTGCTTGATTGCTAGCCCATTATGACCCAGTTTGCATACATGACCTGCTTCTTCCAAACAAGTAGCCTATTTTGTTTGTTTATTAATTTTGTTTGGTGTACGTGAATGTATGTGTGTTAGTGTTTGTGTCTTTGTACGTATGAGTATGTGCGTGTGCGTGCGTGTGCGTATCCGTGTGCGTGTGTGTCCATGTGTGTGTGCCTGCGCGTGTGTGTGTGGTTGTGGGTTAGTGTGTGTGTGTTTGTGCGTGCGTGTGCGTGGGTGTGTGCGTGGGTGTGTGCGTGGGTGTGTGCGTGTGTGTTTGTGTGTGTGTGTGTGTGTGTGTGTTTGGTGATATTAGCAGCTGCTGGGGCAAAGCCGACGATCAAGTAGCCCATGTTTAAGAACGCAGCCTCATTGCGATTTTGATCTGCTTCGCCCACTTCCTCTGTTCTCAGTCTTTGTACTATAGCAATACCAGAGAGCGGACACTGACGAAGCAACCTGTCGAATGGGTGAATGGATTACAGCAGCTTACTGCATCTTAAAGCGTAAAAGACAGGCGCCACATAGTACATGCCCACACATTCCTCCACACACTCAAAACAATTGTAAATGTATCCACATGCTTCTGAATTTGATATTTTATTGTTATTACCCGTATAAAGGGATATATGTTGCAATAGCTGCGGCTTAATGGCAAGCGATAGAATGATGGCAGCAGAGGCGACGTTTTATTGACCATAATGCAAAGCGGCCAACAGATCGTAAAACTTCGTGGAGCTGAGTCAGCTGACTATTAGAGTTATTCTGGCAATATGGCGGATACGTTCTTTCAGTGAACCAACGTTTCAATTTAGACCTGCATGCAATAATATAATCTATGGTGAGATAGACCTGTATGTTTTCTTTTCTAATGATTTGTTAAGGCTGTATTGTATTGTGTATGACCACTTATAAAGCGCTTCTCTAATCAAGAGCCTTTCAGAAGCGCTACCAGTGCGAAGGGGGTCCGATTCAAAAGGCAGGATTTGACGCGAGAGAAAGATGAGGCGAAACTACCAGAGAGAAAGGCGGAGAGCGCTCAAATTTTAATTATTATTGAATTATGTCAAATCCTTTTAGCCAAGACAATTTAACGTGTTATATATATATATATATATATATATATATATATATATATATAACGCCTCTTCAAAAGACCTGCCAAGAGTCGCATGATGCCTCGTGTTCTTAAAATATATTTAGCCAATAGAAAGATGCCAATAAAAATCACACACGCACCCACACAGACAACGACAAATACACACACATATTTTTAGCCTACGCACAAATGAATGAGCGCAACAAAGAAAATAAATAACTATGGCCAGCGCGTATATTTGCGGCAAATAAAACAGCCGATCGCAAATCAAGTGGCGCCCAACTGGCACCGGACGGTTCTCCGATGATGTACAGGCACACAAGAAACATGCCGAATAAAACGCACCCATATTCATAAACAAGACACGCCGGGTTATCGCGAAGTCCGTTCTTCGAATCGCTTCCGAAGATCGCAATAAAAGAGGAATGTCTGCCAATTCTCTGCGATTCTTTGATGCGTCTTATACTTTGATGCGTCTTATACAACGAAAAAACCGGGGTTAATATTTTCCGATAACTGTGGCGCGCTTCCTAAAACCATACAGTAATGCATGCCAGCTGTAAAGTGTATCGATGGTCTAGTTACGTCTGTATCGGTGTTGCATTGTACGAAAACGATCGCAGACGTTGAATGGCCTAATGGCTTTACGACACAAAGTGTCTAGAGAAAAAATATTGTGGCCAGAGTGTAACATAGAACCAGAATCGATGGCACCGAGCAACTGTGAGTGAAGAACTTTCTCGAGTATGAGGAGGTAGAGGATGAGAAGGGCGAGGGAGGGAGAGGAGGAGGAAGAGGGGAAGGAAGAGGACAGAAACCTTACTACTCGCGTCACATGAGGATCGCCTTAGCAAACCGGCTACCGTGTCAATGTTCAGTCACAGTCAATATCTAAAATCGATTGTTCAGCGTTTAATCTAGCGAACCCGCTTTATAGGAGGGTGGGGTTTCGGATTTCTGGGGAAAGGAAAAGTCTGTTTTGGGCGCACATTTTGGACGGATACCGCCCGCTGAGCCACAGACATCTTCCATCTTCTCATCGATCAAAATTTCTTACGAATTTTTTAGTCATTTGGTCAAAATCTCCACAAAAATCTACCATTTTCTCCACTTGAAAAACTGTTAACTTTTTCGAATCTTCCTCCCACATTTCTAGATTTTTCATATGTACACGTCACCAGGACATGTCGGCTTATTTCTGTAGGGAAAATGTTCGCATTTGCATGCATACAGCACCTCGTGAATTTTTTTTTGGGGGGGGGCGGAGAAATCTCATTTCTGGGGGAATTTCCTCCAGAGACGTCAAGATTCAACACTGCCAACAACTGTCGTTTGCAGGATGCGCATTTGGGCAGTTACTGTACAAAGCACGTTCTAGATGCTCATATCGTCCCATATATAATAGGCTACACAAGACTTAGTGGCTGGTTTTGCTAGAGGTCGATTGCAAACGTGGCTACGGAAAGTCGTCCAAGTACTGCTGAAGAATGCGTGGAATGGAACGCACACACCATCGCTAATTAGAACTGGACAAGTAATGACCGGAAAGCATTCGATGAATCTCGACAGCCAGACCGATTATACATGTATACCGATGTCGAAATGTAGGTCTATGAACAGTGAACAGGCCTCAATTATACCTCCTTGACTGCCTGAATGGAAGCCTATATCATGCATGTATGTATGTATGTATGTATGTATGTATGTATGTATGTATGTATGTATGTATGTATGTATGTATGTATGTATGTATGTATGCATGTATGTACGTACGTATGCATGTATGTATGTATGTATGCATGTATGTATGTATGTATGCATGTATGTATGTATGTATGTATGTATGTATGTATGTATGCTTGTATGTATGTATGTATGTATGTATGTATGTTTGTATATATGTGTGTATGTATGTATGTACGTATGTGTGTATGCATGAACAGATGGTCAGTGGCGCAAAGGGACAGAGAGACAGAGGAACAGAATGGCATTTGCAATTTATTATTGGAAGATGCAGAAATCCGAGTAGCCTTTTGAAATGGAATGAGAGACAACGATGTCAACTTCAGTCTCTTAACCTCGGAGGGCGTGTGACCATTGATCAATCCAATGCATACAGAGATCCTCAGTGGCCGAGTGGGTTGGTAGCCCGCACGCCACGCCGGCGGCACGGGTTCGATTCCCGGTCGTCGGTTTATCAGAGATTAATTTCTCGGATCTTTACTGCGGGTGGCTCGTCGCAATATAAACGTGAGTAGCGGTGGTGAAGGATCTCACCCTCAGGGTCGAGGCTATAAGACAGCCGCTACATAAATATGCGATTACATTTACATTTCATCAAGGCTCAAAATTCAATATTATCACCATCTTCGTCGTAATCGTAATCATCGTCATCGTCGCCACATCATCATCGTCGTTGTCGTCTTCATCGTCTTCCTCTTCTCTGCTTAGATCCCTCTGCTCGCTTTACTTCTCGGCTCACCGCCGTGCACCCTCCTTGGTCCTCCCATCCGTCCGTCCCTGGAACCGTTGCTCCTAGAATTCCGCACCCTCAGCAAGCCCTCCCATTCCCCGACGACGCCTCTCCTTTCTCCCCTCAGCGTCGTCCATCTTAGGCCACTCCCTGCAGCCTTCCCTCCCTCCCTCGCGAGCAGGTCAGCATCGAGGTCGACCCACCCAGAGGGAAGCCGGAGAGAGACGGCTTTGATCCCGGCGGCGAAGAGCGGAGTGCGGCTCCTCCACCACCGCCGGCGCTTTTATCTCCAGCAGGACCCCTCCCTCCTCTCCCATCTCACCTTCAGACGTGACTGCTGACGCAGGAACCCGGCTGCGGATGCTGGTGAATGGGGCTTGGGGGTTGTGGTGGTCGGAGTGGGGTGGTCGGGGTGGGTGAGCATCATCATCATTGGCGTCTGCGGCGGTGCGACTCACAAATCACATTGACATCTCAAAGCACACGTTCGCTGTTTGGCAGAAGATGAAGAAGACGTAATTGCTGTTGCAATGGACAAGATATGCAGTTGAACGCCGGTTGATCATTGATCCAGGCATATACCCAGTCAATCATAGGATAAACTCTTTTGTACACGCACGCCAACACACGCGCACATGCATGCACACACATGCATACACGGCACACGCAAACGCACACACGCACACAAACGCACACACTCACCCAAACACACACACGCCCACACCTCACACAAACGCACACGCGCACGCACACACACGTGCGCGCACACACACGCACACGCAAGTATGCGGTACACAAACACTCACACGCACACACACGCACACCAGCGCAAACACACACAGCAACACACACACAAACGCACACACACATGGAAGCACACACACACAAACATACACACAAACGCACTCGCGCGCACTCGCACACGCACATGTTCACAGACACACGACACACACACACCCACACACACCCACACACACGCACGCGCACACACGCACGCACACACACACACACCCACACACACACCCACACACGCACGCGCACACACGCACGCGCACACACACACACACACACCGCACACAAACACGCACGCACACTAATACACACGCATGTAAATAATTTTATGTGAACGTGGATTGCATATAAAATACATATACTACAGTACTGTAGGCCTGTTATGCTATACACGTACATTCTGCGAGCAGCATATCCATGGTATATATTTATATCTACATATATATAATACTAGCTGAACAACCCGGCGTTGCCCGGGAAATATAAGTTTTTGTCCCCAGCCACGCCTGACCCCGTTCCGACTTCACCATTCTGACCCCGCCTTCCATCGACCCCCGCGTTAAGGAGAAGTAACGAACCTCTCCGCTAGGTGTACAGGTCTGGTCGATAATCGAAGAGCAAAACCCGTTAAGTCCATTCGACACGTAACTGAGAAAAACGACTTTTTCTGAAAAGATACTACCATTCAGCGCAACGTGCTTTTTTCATAAATTGTTCTTTGCCACTTAGATAAAGGAAGTTTTTTAAATCTACGCTTTTTTATTCCGATTATTTGCAGTTATATTCGCATTATTTACGTCCACAACATTTTTGCTACGCGGTTTGGCGAGATGTGACGTTAAGATTTGAGCTCAAAATAATGACGTCATGAGTTTAGTGAACATAATTATGCCGTGTCTAATATATCGTTTTTATAACAGCGAAATTTAAAATATGGAAAGATTTTTGGATGGCGATCTTTATGATTTTCTCGTGTGGATCAGAAGAAAAAAGCCGAGAATAATCCTCGCAAATATTGTCGATAGAAGTAAATATCACGTGACCTCAAACCGTCATGCCATTGGCTGTAGTTCTCTGGTAGTCAATGGAGGCCTTGTGGAGGCGATCAACGTGAATGGATTTTGAATCGCTTATCGCGTGCAAGTTTAAATGTTGACATCTCGGGACTTATAAAGTGAATTGGCAGCCGAAAATAGTGGCGTTTAACTCCGAATGTGGGTAAGAATCGATTGCAAAAATTTTTTTTAAACGAATCGCTGTAATTTCCGAGTAGGCCTCCGGGCAAAATTGGTGCATCCCACACACAGAAGGACAAACTTTGAGTTTTATACTTTAAGATACTAGCTGGGGAACCCGACGTTGCCCGGGAAATTTAGGATTCGATCCGCTCTGGCCACAACCCCACCACACAACACACCACCACACTCCGACCTCTACCAGTACGCCATCGGAGAAATTTGGGTTTGAAGAAAATTTCCACCACATCCTACCCCCACCCCTTCCACCCCACCCCTCCCACCCCACCACCCCACTCCACCCCACCCCCACTCCACCCCACCCCACCCCTCCACCCCAACCCCACTCCCCACTCCATCCTACTCCAACCCCCACCCCTCCCCAACCCCACCCCTCGACCACCTATGCCACCCCGCCCCACCACCTCCACCCCTCACCTCCATCCCACACCTCCACCTCACTTTAGACACCTTTAAAACGGTTAAAATTATTGCTTTTATACGTGGCAAGCGAATGAAAATTTATAGCGAAAATCAGTGTTTTTGACCCCCCGCACCCTGGCCCCCCTGGAGGTAGAGATTTTCCAACCACTGATCCGGGGGTTCTGATGGACCTCTATCTAGGAAAAAAATTTCAAATCAATAGCTGAAATTTTTGGAAAAAAATTGGGGGGTTTCGCGCCCCACCCTGGCCCCCATGGTGGTAGAGAATCGCCAACCCCTCGCCTTTGCGTCTCGTGCCGAGACCTACGCAGTAGTGAAGGTTTGGAGTGAAAAGCTCAAAAACTGTGAGCGTGCATTCTGGACAAAGTCACAAACATACATACATACATACATACATACATACATACATACATACATACATACATACATACATACATACATACATACATACATACATACATACATACATACATACATACATACATACATACATACATACATACATACATACATACATACATATACATACATACATACAAACATAGTCACATCCTTCCTTATAGATATAGATATATATAAGTCTATGAATAATTATATGCGTGTGCAATTTCATATGCTACTTGAGTGTGTGTAAGCAAATAATTCTAGTAATATTATATCTGTGTGTGAATGAATAGTCTGCTTTTTCTGTTGTTTTTCGTTGTTTATGCGCTGCTATAGAGTTGGGTTCAATGAAATTCATGGTTATGTCGAGATGTTGGTATGTTGGTATGCGTGCGTGCATGTGTATTTATAAACATGTATATGTATGCATTTGTCTGCGAGTATGTATGCATTTGTGTAATGTTTTTGTATATCTATATATATATTACAGGTTTTAGAAACTTAGAAACATTTATTTTATATGCTGTTAAATTCACATCACGATACATATTATGCCATGGTAGTACATAGCTGCTAAGAAAGACTATTATAGGAGGGGGTTGAAACCTCCAATCCTTCGGCAATTCTCACCCTGTCCCTAAGAAAACTAGTGATGGGCTGAATCCACAAACCACATGGAAATTCCCACCCTGCCTATATTTATAAATATAATTCTATTATAATACACACACACATATATATATATATATATATATATATATATATATATATATATTAACATTATATATCTGCATATTATTGTATAAAATGCCAATACCAAAGAAGACGTAGGTAGTTTCGACTTGACTGTCACATGACGGGTGCGTGGGTGGCAACATTGGTGCAGAAAGATTGTACTCAGTCGAGATTTGGTTTCGGTTTTACTTTAGAAAACCGCACCTAGTTGTCAATCCTCGGATAGGACCATCCCATTCGCGAACATGAACACATGCGTAAAACATTTTACTGCGGATAGGGGACTTTCTATCTATAGCCACCGCCAACTGTTTGGCCGAATACCTAAATATTTTTGCAACACGGTTGCGCTAGTTTTTGACAAGCAGAAAGGTCAAGAAAGGAAACATTGTTTCGTTGCTCGTTTTGTATTGTACTGTATATCTGACCATTTATAAAGCGCTTCTCGCAGCAAGAGCCTTTCAGAAGCGCTCTTTGAATGAATTGGTAAAGTTAAGTATACTTGTGTTACGCCGTGGTGAAGCGGTATATAAGTTCGGTGCCTTGTGATCGAAGGGTCGCAGGTTCGAATCTACCTTGAGCCATGCACTGCGTAGCGACCTTGGAAATAGCTATAGTATCGGTTTAGGTTCAGGTTAGACGTCGTGAGGTCGGTTAGGGTTAGGATTAGGGTTAGTGTCGTCATTCGTTCCCCGATACTATAGTTTTGCTAGACCTAGGACAAGTCGCTCACCCACAATAATAGACTACAATTATTGCCTGTGAGAGAGGCATCGGGAAACCCCTCGCACATCTCACCCCAGGGGGAAGGATAAAGCCAATGAACTTGCCATCGTGCAGAGAATTCATTATGAAGCATATACTTAATTCATGTAGGTCCTATATGGAAAGAGATAGATGAGAGATGCTGTGTCAGCTAGCGTATGGTGTACTGAGTACTCGACCGATTTAGTGAGGTCGATAGCTTCGCGCACTTTGAAAACTGTGGACATAACATTGGATTCCCATTGGATTCAGTTAGCACTGTGCGCCTAATGTGTCTGACTGTTGACGTCCTTTCCTCTTGGATGGCGTCAAATCGGCTTCTCCTAAATCCCAGTAAGACTCAATTCATTTGGCTGGGTGGCCGTCGGCAACTTGAGAAGATCGATTTGCCTCTGCTAGCCCAAATCTTTCCTGACATTAGTTTCTCTTCCACGGTTCGTGACCTGGGTGTTACCCTTGACTGTGAACTCAGTCTCAGCCAGCATGTCAATCTTGTTGCTCGAAGCTGTTACTACCAGCTTCGTCAACTTCGAGTGATTGCACGCTCTCTCTCTCATGATGCGCTGGTAGTTCTTGTTCATGCCTTCGTAACTAGTCGAATCGACCATTGTTGCTCAATCCTTGTTGGCCTCCCCCTTGGGGTTCTGGGTCGGTTAGATCGGGTTCTGCGCTCTGCTGCCCGGCTCATTGGACGAATCCCTAAATTTTCATCTGTTTCTACCTACATGCGTGATGTGCTGCATTGGTTGCCAATAGCCCAACGCATCCATTATCGAATTGCTGCCCTGGTCTCACGTTGTATCCTTGGTTGCGCTCCATCCTACCTGCGCATTCTTTGTCGCCCAGTCTCTGACATTGTAGCGCGTCGGGCCCTTCGCTCTGCTGCGAAGGGACAACTGCTTGTTCCACGGGCTCGCTTAGCTACCAGACAGCGCCGAGCCTTCTCGGTTGTGGGGCCGTCAATCTGGAATGACCTCCCCCCTAACCTCCATCTCCTCCACCTGACCAGTCAATCCTTATTCCTTAAGTCCCTTAAATCTTTTTTCTTTTGCCGTGGCTGGGCTGGGAGCGCCTCTGAGTAGTTTCTTGAAGGGGCGCTATATAAATGCTAATAACGAATGAAATGAATGAATGAATAAATAATATTATAAAAGCAACGAACTTTTTGCATTGAAAAAACCATATTTTAAGACATTTCAGCGACACATTCATCAATTAATTCTATCGCGAGCACGATTAAAAAGATGGTGAAAACGTGAGCTAAATGTGGCCAATTCTTCCCTTAGATCGACCATTTGGGCTAATTTATTGGGCTGTAAAGAGCCGTCGTTGGACAAATTGCATTCCTTCGCTGAGTCTTAAGTACATGAAGGAAGGAGATTTTCGGTCCAATTATACATGTATATGATTCGTAAGGTTAACATCTATGGTTCTATACGATGTCTAGACGCCACTGATGAGAGAGAATTGGACGGAGAAGGGATGGAGGGAGGAGAGGAAAGGGGAAGGGGAAGGAGAAGGGGAAGACAGACTCTGCAGAGAGGCACACGGGTAACGTAGGCAGGTAAAGGAAGAGGTGTGGGGAGATGGGGATGCAGGAAGGCAATAAGGTAGAGAATCAGGCAGACTGAGTAGAGAGGAGAAGAGGAAACAGACGGACAGACAAACAGACAGACAGACAGACAGACAGACAGATAGACAGACAGACAGACAGACAGATAGACGGACGGACGGAGGGTCGGACGGTCGGACGGACAGACAGACAGACAGACAGATATTCAGACAGATATTCAGATAGAGACAGAGACAGACAGATAGACAGACAGGCATGCAGACAGACAAATACAGATGCATGGTATTATAGAGCATCAGATAGGAGGGGCAGGAAGGCATAAAGTAATGGGGAGATGAAGTGGTGGAGTGAGGAGTTGGAACACCTTGACCGTGTGGTCCAGATCTTTGCCATCGGAAAGAGATAAGATGACCCGACCTCTCCACATCCCTCTCC
This sequence comes from Lumbricus terrestris, assembly GCA_949752735.1. Taxonomy (NCBI): domain Eukaryota; kingdom Metazoa; phylum Annelida; class Clitellata; order Crassiclitellata; family Lumbricidae; genus Lumbricus; species Lumbricus terrestris. Next base: position 4,950,404 of record OX457039.1, read on the forward strand.
CCCTCTCCTCCCTTTCCTTCCTCTCCTTTCCCTCCTTCTCATGCGCCTTAATATCAAGGCATCGTTTGCAAGTGATCACATTCCTAGGAAGTCTGAAGAAGAGGAAATTGAGGAAAACTGGAAAGAGGAAAACGAAAGGGATGAGGACGAAGAGAGAGAAAGAGAGAGAGAGAGAGAGAGAGAGAGAGAGAGAGAGAGAGAGAGAGAGAGAGAGAGAGAGAGAGAGAGAGAGAGAGGAGTTACGGAAGATGAAAAGGAGGAGGTAGGCCGGAAAGGTCAGGGGAGGAAGAAAGGGAACGGAAGAGGGGATGATAGAGTTAAAGAAGAAAGAGAGGGTAGGAAGAGGAAAGGGAGGAGGAGTGGAAGTGAAAGGGGTCGAGGAAGAGAGTGAAGAAAGAGGGAAGGTGCAGCATGTAAAGAGATAAGGAAAAGAAGAGAGAGAAGGAAGAGGAACTAGAAGAGGAATGACGGGAAAGGGAAGGAGGAGGAGGAGGAGGAAGAGGAGGAAGAAGAGCGAAGGAGGAAGTGGAGGACGAGGAGGACGAGGAAAATGAGGAAGAGCAGGACGAGGAAGGGGAAGAGGAGTAGGAGGAGGACGAGGACGAGGACGAGGAGGAGTAGGAGGATGAAGAGGAGGAAGAGGAAGAAGAGGAGGACGAGGAAGAGGAAGAAATGTAATGTAAATCTTCGAGAATTTCTCAGCGCCCACAAAAGCCACGTCAAGGAGACCAGAAATGGACAACGAGGAAGAGAAAGAGAAGGAGGAAGAGGAAGAGGAAGAAGAGGAGAAGGAGGAGGAAAAAGAGGAAGAGTAAGAGGACGAGGAAGAGGAAGAGGAGGAGAAGGAGGAGAAAAAAGAGGAGGAGGAAGAGGACGAGGAGAAGGAGGAGGAGAAAGAGGAGAAGGAAGAGGACGAGGAAGAGGAGGAGAAGGAGGAGGAAAAAGAGGAAGAGTAAGAGGACGAGGAAGAGGAAGAGGAGGAGAAGGAGGAGAAAAAAGAGGAGGAGGAAGAGGACGAGGAGGAGGAGAAAGAGGAGAAGGAAGAGAACGAGGAAGAGGAGGAGAAGGAGGAGGAGAAAGAGGAGGAGGAAGAGGACGAGGAAGAGGAAGAGGAGGAGAAGGAGGAGAAAAAAGAGGAAGAGTAAGAGGACGAGGAAGAGGAAGAGGAGGAGAAGGAGGAGAAAAAAGAGGAGGAGGAAGAGGACGAGGAGGAGAAGGAGGAGGAGAAAGAGGAGAAGGAAGAGAAGGAGGAAGAGGAGGAGAAGGAGGAGGAGAAAGAGGAGGAGGAAGAGGACGAGGAAGAGGAGGAGAAGGAGGAGGAAAAAGAAGAAGAGTAAGAGGACGAGGAAGAGGAAGAGGAGGAGAAGGAGGAGGAAAAAGAGGAAGAGTAAGAGGACGAGGAAGAGGAAGAGGAGGAGAAGGAGGAGAAAAAAGAGGAGGAGGAAGAGGACGAGGAGGAGAAGGAGGAGGAGAAAGAGGAGAAGGAAGAGAAGGAGGAAGAGGAGGAGAAGGAGGAGGAGAAAGAGGAGGAGGAAGAGGACGAGGAAGAGGAGGAGAAGGAGGAGGAAAAAGAAGAAGAGTAAGAGGACGAGGAAGAGGAAGAGGAGGAGAAGGAGGAGAAAAAAGAGGAAGAGTAAGAGGACGAGGAAGAGGAAGAGGAGGAGAAGGAGGAGAAAAAAGAGGAGGAGGAAGAGGACGAGGAGGAGAAGGAGGAGGAGAAAGAGGAGAAGGAAGAGAAGGAGGAAGAGGAGGAGAAGGAGGAGGAGAAAGAGGAGGAGGAAGAGGACGAGGAAGAGGAGGAGAAGGAGGAGGAAAAAGAAGAAGAGTAAGAGGACGAGGAAGAGGAAGAGGAGGAGAAGGAGGAGAAAAAAGAGGAAGAGTAAGAGGACGAGGAAGAGGAAGAGGAGGAGAAGGAGAAAAAAGAGGAGGAGGAAGAGGACGAGGAGGAGAAGGAGGAGGAGAAAGAGGAGAAGGAAGAGAAGGAGGAAGAGGAGGAGAAGGAGGAGGAAAAAGAAGAAGAGGAAGAGGACGAGGAAGAGGAAGAGGAGGAGAAGGAGGAGAAAAAAGAGGAGGAGGAAGAGGACGAGGAGGAGAAGGAGGAGGAGAAAGAGGAGAAGGAAGAGAAGGAGGAAGAGGAGGAGAAGGAGGGGGAGTAAAAGGAGGAGGAAGAGGACGAGGAAGAGGAGAAGAAGGAGGAGGAAGAGGAGAAAAAGTAATTTCATTCATTCGTTCATTAAATGCGTGTCCATTACGGCTATTTAAGGGACTACTCAGAGGTGCTCCCAACCTTAGCGCTGCCAAATAAAAATTTCTTATAATGAGGAAGGGACACTCTTACTATAATTTCTGTCTGTCTATTTTGTCTGCCTGGCAGTGTCTGCCTGCCTGACTGTCTGCCTGTCTGCCTGCTATCTATGAAATTTCTATCGCGCCCGTCAAGATTCGAACTCCGCCACTGATTGTTCTCTGTCAGTGCCAGTCCCAAGTCAGGATAAAGGAGGGCGACACTAATCATCTTTGATATGGCAGTGTCGTTAAACATATAACAAGATAACTATTCAGAGGTGCTCCCGATTCAGCACGGCTAAACATATATCGCCACTATGTACATATGCACATACATGCATGCATACATGCATTCAAACGTAAATATACATGACGAGAAGACAAGCAGGTCTACCGTAGAAAGTCGTTGCAATAATAATATTATTGACTTGTTACTCACTCAACTTCTCGATATGCCTTTGTTGGTTCGACAGGTGGCGATACTCTATCAGATGTACTTTTCCTGCTGCAACATTTAAAATTATTGCCTGAATGGGGTTTTAATTAACTGCTACTCAGATAAGTTCTCCGCAGTTGGTAGTTAATAAAATTATTTAAATAAAATAATCTTGGCACTTTTACTGGATCGATCAAACGATTTTTAAAAATTGTTTTGCTTTGGTGAGTTGCAGACGAGTTGGCTATCCTCCAGAGACCAGCTCTTGGTCTCGAATGGTCTTCAGTTCGCTTTTAGAAGTCTTGGCCTCGGACTTGAGAGCAAAGTCTTCGTCTTAAGGCCAAACTGGTGGTCTTGGTCTTTAGAGCAAAGTGTTGGTCTTGAGACCAAAGTGTTGGTCTTGAGACCAATGTTGGTGCTCGTCTTGAGACTCGAAGCCTTGTCATGGTCTTGAGACCAAAGTGTTTGCCATGGTCTTGAGACCAAAGTCTTGGTCTTGGTCTTGAGGCTCGAAACCTGGTCTTGGTCTTGAGGTTTTAGGTACTGACAGCAGGACCGATACCGTGTGATAATTATAACGATATTATTGCCCTGGTTTCAAAATACGCTTCGCTTACACGTGTTTGTCATTTTACTCGGTAGGTGGAAAAACTGCTTGCAAACAATCCCGGATAACCAGCGTCAGAGTTAGCGGTTAGCGAAGCAATCATTTGCAGACCCTAATAATTATTGACAATCAGTAATTTCTATTTTTTGCAGCTTTCGACAAAGTTGCTATAAATGATATATTATGAACTCTGTTGGAAATGTCCTATCTATTATTGCCTTTACCTTGGTAATTGCGAATAGGCATGAAATCCAGTGGCGTAGACAAGGGGGTTTCGGGGGTTAAAACTTAAAAAACCCATTGACCTAGGGGAAAAGTTTTTTTAAAGGTTATTTGTCCACTTAATAAGAAAAACAAAACAAGTGCTTGTAGTAACCATTGTTTTTCTTACTTTCTTTCCTGTGTTACTTTATTCCCTTTTTATTTACTGTAATACTGTTGGGTTGGTGTCAGAAAGGGCAACCGGCCAGGCCATAAAACCCCAACCCCCCATCATAAATTCCTAGCTACGCCACTGATAAAATCCTTCATCATCCAATTGCATAACAATGATAACATGTGTTCAAGGTGGCCGTTCGTCTGAAAATAAAGTCCTCCATTCAAAGCTGCGCTAATTACATCTGACCAATCGAACTTTGCTTCAGAAATCTTTCAAGTCTTGTTTCTTCTGCCGTGGCTGGACTGGGAGTGATCCTGAGTAGATTTTTTGGAAAGGCGCTATATAAGTCCATAAAATGAACCAGTAAATGCTTAAAAGCTGCATGACCAGATTTTGATTATAATTATAATTATATAATTAATTATTTTTAATTAATTAGCAACTTCTATTCATCAATTTCGTGGGTATTTAAAGCGCAGGTTATCGGTCATTGGTGCTACATAACAAAGTCACAATCAGTCGATTATATTCAGAAGACAAACCCATGAAAGTAGTGGTGATAGTGGTGATAGTCACCACCACTTTATGGACTCGCAAAGGAACATTTTTAACATGAAGGCACTATTCCTGCATTACTTAAAATGGCTGTGTCTGTGTACAGAAGCTTCTTATGAGGGTTTCCAAGGCAGTTTTCATTTGACTTGGAATGTACTTGCTTTCCATGCTGGAACCGGGAGTATACAGCCGAGGAGACCCATTGAAGAGGCGCAATAGAAATTTATGAATGAATGAATTATGTGAATGTGTTAATGTAAATGGAAGTTTATGGACAGACGGAAGGATGTAATAATGATAGTCCATGATATTAAGTAAAATTATCGCATTGCATTGTAGGCCCTATTTATAAATTTGTAAAGAGCCCCTCACAGTTCACACCGATCGGACCAATCAGAGGCGCTCCGCAGCCTCCACCGCTCCCAGAGAAAGATCCACAGAAAAAAGCAGTTTTGAGACAACGAAAAAATTATAAAGAATTACAATATACACGGGTAATACAATACTTTTAATTTTAATTGTATGCATTAAAATATCGTAACGCATGAGTCACGTCGTGTCATCTTAAAAAAAAGATCTAGAGACAAAAGACATTTTCGAATGGGTCATTTTACTGTGAAAACTTGCTCTAAACCAATGATGCATAGGAATTTAAAAACAACTTTAAGGCCTGGGTAAAACTGCAAAATCAGCAGCATTTGCGCTGCAAAGCTTGGAATCGAAAACACTTTTTAAAGACAGTCAGCATACAAAACAAGCCGCAAACGTTCAAATATCACAAAGTTTTTTTGTAAAATCCTTAACGACAAGAAGTCATGTTGAAATCGCTGAGCACAAGCGTTTGAGGAAAAGTGCCGACCGCGCTGTCTCTAAACTCAGCGTAAAAACATTCGCTTCAGCACGCATAAGCGCTTATACGACAGCCCGGTAAAACGTCCACGCGCTGCTCCAAGTTTGCTGAAGCGCTGAGCCGGGCATAGCCTATAATGGGTCAGCGCTGAGCAAGAAAGCAGCGCTGAGCTCCTCAATAATTTGCCCCAATCACAGACATGATGATATTATTATTGTGGCTGAAAATTTATAAAACGTCTCTAAAAAAGCTCTTCGTATATCTTGATTCTTGACAGATAAGAAGCCACCAAAAGAAGAGCACGCACATTCAACGCGCGTTGTAAACACCGCACAATAAAATCTGGTCCAACGCTCGACTTTTGTGTGTTGGAAAAAATTCACAAAAACTATCCCCCATTGATTACGTCATTTAACTATACGTCATCAGTGCGCTATAACCGACAGCAGACAGTTATCGACGACATTTCTATAGCGCCTCTGCTGCGGTTGGTTGAGCCAAGTGATCAGCCGTACGAGAGCCACGACGATTATAACGGCCGCTAGGATGTCCGTCAGGTAATGATGACACGAATACATCGTTGCCCACGCGACCCAGACGATATAGAAGGCGAAGAGGCGGCGCTCGCGTGACGTCGGCAGCGTCATCAGTATGCACATCGGCCAGGCCACGTGACCGGATGGAAACGAGGCAAAAGGCACCGGATTTCCGGCGAAGATACTGAAGAAGATGGGTAGTCCGGTCCAGCGGTCTAGACGGGCGAAGGCACACCCCTCGCGGTGCTGCTGCTCGATCGGCGGTGGACTGGCGTTCGACCGGCGAAACTGGTCGATGTTGTCCTCCACCCAGGGAGGGGCCGTCGGTACGAGGAACCAGATGAGGTAGTGCGCCCACATGGACAGGCCCAGCAGCCAGAAGAAGCGGGGTACGTACTCGAGACGTCCGGTGGCGTAGAGGTACGTCGGGTAGGCGATCGGGATCAGGTAGTGGAGGAGGTAAGGCAGGGCGGAGAGCACGTCGAGGGGCAGGCTGTGAATGGAGGACACGACCCGGTGAGGGGCAACGCTGAAGATCAAGTACTCGATGTTTGATACGTTGTGGAGGGTGACACAGTTGACGTCCTCGGCTCGTGGGAGGATGCGTACCCGGCCGTTGATGCCGTAGACGAAGAGGAAGAGGAGGCAAGGCACGGTGCTCCGAATGATGCCAGATACGGTGGAGTTGGGTCCGTTCGTGGCAGCTGGCGGCAAGATGGGCGCGTCTTCTTTCAAGGTCACCTTCAGGTCGTACACGACACCGTTCGATTGCTTGTGCAGATTAGCCATGTCCGTTATCACTTGTTAAGCTCTTGATAATAATAATAGTTATAGTGCGACAATTATATTAGTCAGTTCGTTTGCATTCGAATCAGTCATGATATGCTCATTGATAAAGAACGTAATGATAATTGCTGCCTTTTTGCACGGAGGTAGCTATTTATCTTTATACATAATTATTGAATCCACAATTAAAATGTTCGGCCATCCGTTGTTGAGGTTGCCTATGTATGTCCAGTTTCTAATGGAAATCGATGGACAAGTTTGAATAAATATCCAGGTGAAAGTACTCAGCGAGTGGAAATTCCGGGTGGCTAGAACCTGCACACTCTTGGCGACAACGCGAGGGTTTAATCGATATGGCACAAAAATTGAGGGGGTGGGCAGATCAACCCTTCAGGTAGCCTTCACTCTTTTCATAGTGTTTCTGTACTGTACTGTGAAAAACGTTTATAAATAGATAGGTCAACAAGAAAAGGTTTCATGGAATTTCAGTTCAATATAAAACCTCTAACCCTCCCCTACAACATGCGGTCACCTACCAATAAATGGGCAACAACATCGGTAGGGGGAATTAGAGTAGGAACTAAGGGCGTGGCGTTCGCCTACGACTTAGACACAAAAACTCCTACCACGATCACAGTACTGCGAGCACTAAATTTACCCCAGCAAGGCGTTGCTACGGAAATGGCAGCTGATAACAACTGTAACTAAGGGCTTTGCAATCGTCAATAATTGACAGAGAAACTCAAAGCTAGCAGCTAATCTTGACCATGCAATAATACCTTAAACTATTTTCATTGAAACTACAGTTACAGTCTAGGAGGCACTTCGACAACTTAGGCAAGATGTCATAAGACGTCAGAAAGCATTGTAATGCATTGCTGTAAAATTTGATATGATATGCTCGGGTGCATGATACGCCCAGTCGACAGGAAGTGTTCTGGGACAGAGCCGTGGTCGTTGACGTGAAGATACGGTGACGAGAGTCCAGATCCTTAGGTTCGAGTAAGATGATCCAATTCTCGAAGTGCTCCTTGCGAGGCGACTCGTCACATCACACGTACTCCGCCTGCAGAAAAAAACTCAGGATTATTAGCATGAATGGTTTTTTAATTGTGCTGTTTGCACTCAATTTATATACAATGTGAATTTGAATCGGCGGCTAGAGGCAGGCGCCTAGTGTCGTTACACTAAGAGGCCGAACAGCAGGTTCGAGTCGACAATCGTTAGACGGAAGATCAAGCATGTCACCGCATTAATTTTATTGCATGAATGAATGATTAATTGACTGATTGATTGAATGATTGATTTAAAAACTGAATCGTAACTTAATCAATCGAATGATTAAATCAATGAAAAGATGAATAATTGAATGTTTGAATGATTGCACGCATGATCAAGCGACTGATTGAATGATTAGATGATTAGATGAATGATTTGATTGAAATAAAGAATGAAAGAATAATGAATAGATTGATTAAATACGGCAATTTATTTGAACTCTAATCAATATTGTGTTGACAGTGTAAATCTTCAAACCCCTTAGAAGTTGTTTGACACAGATGATGATGAGTGATGATGATGCTGATGATGATGATTATGATGATGATGATGATGATGATGATGATGATGATGATGATGATTATGATGAAATCGACATCATCATCATCATCATTCGAAAGTAGAATAATTGCGAGGATTTATTCGCTTTACTCACTTACTTATTTTAATTGGTGTCATATTGCTTGTCTGTCGGTTTGCTTGTGTTTGTTTATAACTCTGTCGTGGCGTGTTGCTTCGCCATCCAATTTTGCCCCTCCTCTATCGCTGCCTCTGCCTCTGTTTCTGCCTCTGTCTCTGCCTCCGCCTCTGTCTCTGACTCTGCCTCTGCCTCTGTTTCTGCCTCTGTCTCTGCCTCCGCCTCTGTCTCTGACTCTGTCTCTGCCCTTGTCTGTGTTTGAATTAATCAATTATTTCTCTGTTTTCTGTGTCTGCCTCCCTTTCACTCTCTCACTCTCACTCTCACTCACTCACTCACTCACTCACTCACTCACTCACTCACTCACTCACTCACTCACTCACTCACTCACTCACTCACTCACTCACTCACTCACTCACTCACTCACTCACTCACTCACTCACTCACTCACTCACTCACTCACTCACTCACTCACTCACTCACTCACTCACTCACTCACTCACTCACTCACTCACTCACTCACTCACTCACTCACTCACTCACTCACTCACTCACTCACTCACTCACTCACTCACTCACTCACTCACTCACTCACTCACTCACTCACTCACTCACTCACTCACTCACTCACTCACTCACTCACTCACTCACTCACTCACTCACTCACTCTCTCTCTCTCTCTCTCTCTCTCTCTCTCTGACTATCTGTCTCCATGTCACTCTCTGTTTGACTGTCTTTCTCTGTCGCTATCTCTCTCTGATGCGCTTTTTATCTCCATCTTTTTCCTTCTTCCTACCTCTCCTTTTATGTCTCTCTCTCTCTCTCTCTCTCTCTCTCTCTCTCTCTCTCTCTCTCTGTTTCTGTCCTTGTCTCTGTCTTGCTCTTTGTCTTTCTCTCTGTTTCTCTCTACCTATTTGGCATACAAGTAGCAGTGCCAGATTCTTCGCCATTCTCTTTTGTTATCTTCTATAAATCAAGAAGGTAATTAAGACGCAGTATTGATTAAATGAATCGTTAATTAATTAATCAGGCCAGATAATATTGCGTCATGACATCAAGGTAGCGTACCGTGCCTCCTTTCTGCGTTCCATTTCCATTAAGAAAATGAACACTTGCAAAATGAGCAACATAAATGTGTGGTGAACATCAATAACATATCGACATAATTATACACAGCAATGGAGAATAAAATGGGATCTCAAAATATATCATTGCAGCGCAATACTATTATAATACAATGACATCATACATTAGATTTTCACTGTGCATTTCAACAGAGATTAGAATTGAGAATTGTTGCACACGACGAATGCTTGAAACACATTATATATATATATATAATATATAATATATATATATATATATATATATATATATTATATGGGCAATAGTTCACCTAGATATTGTCATTGTCATTATATATATATACTCCGATGCAGTGTCCGCGCTGTAGTCGGGAGCGCCTCTGAGTAGCAAGCTTTTGAAGGGGAGCTATAACAAGTTCACATGCATACATATAATTATGTATTAATGCAAGGGCGCTGTTAAACATTAGATGGGTTTAGTTCAGATTAATAATAATAGATTTAGGTTTAGATTAATAATAATAGTTTAATTTAATTAAATGGAAAAATCTTAAAAATCATAGCAAAGATATTTATGGCATGTCCGATTAATTTTCGATTATGATTAAATTTATTCTATTTATTGTATAACTAGCAATTAGAAAACGTTGACAAGTTCACATATCTCGGCTCCGACGTACGATCTTGATTGTATGAAGGTTCTGTAATGGTCAGATTATTGCACAGACGATGGCAGCACAAAAATCGTTTAGACAAGATCTGGAAGAGCAAGGCTATAAAGCAGGAAACTAAATTGAGTGAACTGAGAACATGCGTTTTTACCAGCATGTTGCATGGTTGCGGGTCTTGGGAACTAGTAACAAAGTATACCGAGAAAAGAATGCTGACTTTTGGGAGAAAATTCTATAGGATGACTTTAGGAATAGTTTGGACACAGAAAGTAACTGACGTAGAACTGTACAATCGGATACACCTCAAGGAAAACATGATGCAGAGGAGAAAAACTGGGTCTGTTCGGTCAAATAAATGACTGTATACTGTGCTGTCCTTGCTGCGTTGTGTGGATGGATGTACAACTATAATTCTACATGTACGTTTGCATGTATCAGCGTTTCGCTAACGATATCCTCGGGGACAAAGGAATCCCTCAGGGGACCAATATCCACAAATCTCCACATCTATGGGACGCAAAACCCACCTCATCCATGCAATATATATATATATATATATATATATATCGCAGGAACGGACGGATGGACGGATGAAAGGATAAGTGGATGAATGAATGAGTGGATGGATGAATGAATGGATAAGTGGATGAATGATTGGATGAATGGATGAATGGATGAATGGATGAACAGATGAATGAATGAATGAATGAGTGAATGAGTGAATGAGTAAATGGATGAATGAATAAATAAATGAATGAATGGATGAATGGATGAATGGATGAATGAATGAATGAATGAATGAATGAGTGAATAAATAAATGAATGAATGAATGAATGGATGAAAGGATGAATGGATGAATGAATGAATAAATGAGTGAATGAGTGAATGAGTGAATGGATGAATAAATAGATAGATGAATGGATGAATGGATGGATGAATGAATGAATAAATGAGTGAATGAGTGAATGGATGAATGAATAAATAAATAAATGAATGGATGAATGGATGAATGAATAAATGAGTGAATGAGTGAATGAGTGAATGGATGAATGAATAGATAGATGAATGGATGAATGGATGAATGGATGGATGAATGAATGAATAAATGAGTGAATGAGTGAATGGATGAATGAATAAATAAATAAATGAATGGATGAATGGATGAATGGATGAATGAATAAATGAGAGAATAAGTGAATGAATAAATGAATAAATAAATGAATGGATGAATGGATGAATGAATAAATGAGTGAATAAGTGAATGACTGAATGAATGGATGAATCGACGGACGAATGAACGAACATAGACACACGCAGGCAGACACGCAGAGGTGGAGACGAACACAATCATCTTCAGCAAAGGACGAACTTGGAATTCTGCTTCAAAATGTTGTGCGCCATCATCGAGGTAGGACCAGTCGGTGGTTCATCGAGGTAGGACCAGTCGGTGGTTCATTGAGGTAAGACCAATCGGTGGTTCATCGAGGTAGGACCAGTCGGTGGTTCATTGAGGTAAGACCAATCGGTGGTTCATTGAGGTAGGACCAGTCGGTGGTTCATCGAGGTAGGACCAGTCGGTGGTTCATTGAGGTAAGACCAATCGGTGGTTCATCGAGGTAGGACCAGTCGGTGGTTCATTGAGGTAAGACCAATCGGTGGTTCATTGAGGTAGGACCAGTCGGTGGTTCATCGAGGTAGGACCAGTCGGTGGTTCATTGAGGTAAGACCAGTCGGTGGTTCATCGAGGTAGGACCAGTCGGTGGTTCATTGAGGTAAGACCAATCGGTGGTTCATTGAGGTAGGACCAGTCGGTGGTTCATCGAGGTAGGACCAGTCGGTGGTTCATTGAGGTAAGACCAGTCGGTGGTTCATCGAGGTAGGACCAGTCGGTGGTTCATTGAGGTAAGACCAATCGGTGGTTCATCGAGGTAGGACCAGTCGGTGGTTCATCGAGGTGGGACCAGTCGGTGGTTCATTGAGGTAAGACCAATCGGTGGTTCATCGAGGTAGGACCAGTCGGTGGTTCATTGAGGTAAGACCAATCGGTGGTTCATTGAGGTAAGACCAATCGGTGGTTCATTGAGGTAAGACCAATCGGTGGTTCATCGAGGTAGGACCAGTCGGTGGTTCATCGAGGTAGGACCAGTCGGTGGTTCATTGAGGTAAGACCAATCGGTGGTTCATCGAGGTAGGACCAGTCGGTGGTTCATTGAGGTAAGACCAATCGGTGGTTCATTGAGGTAAGACCAATCGGTGGTTCATTGAGGTAAGACCAATCGGTGGTTCATTGAGGTAAGACCAATCGGTGGTTCATCGAGGTAGGACAGGTCGGTGGTTCATCGAGGTAGGACCAGTCGGTGGTTCATTGAGGTAAGACCAATCGGTGGTTCATCGAGGTAGGACCAGTCGGTGGTTCATTGAGGTAAGACCAATCGGTGGTTCATTGAGGTAAGACCAATCGGTGGTTCATTGAGGTAAGACCAATCGGTGGTTCATCGAGGTAGGACCAGTCGGTGGTTCATCGAGGTAGGACCAGTCGGTGGTTCATTGAGGTAAGACCAATCGGTGGTTCATCGAGGTAGGACCAGTCGGTGGTTCATTGAGGTAAGACCAATCGGTGGTTCATTGAGGTAAGACCAACCGGTGGTTCATTGAGGTAAGACCAATCGGTGGTTCATCGAGGTAGGACCAGTCGGTGGTTCATCGAGGTGGGACCAGTCGGTGGTTCATTGAGGTAAGACCAATCGGTGGTTCATCGAGGTAAGACCAATCGGTGGTTCATTGAGGTAAGACCAATCGGTGGTTCATCGAGGTAGGACCAGTCGGTGGTTCATTGAGTTAAGACCAATCGGTGGTTCATCGAGGTAGGACCAGTCGGTGGTTCATTGAGGTAAGACCAATCGGTGGTTCATTGAGGTAAGACCAATCGGTGGTTCATCGAGGTAGGACCAGTCGGTGGTTCATCGAGGTAGGACCAGTCGGTGGTTCATTGAGGTAAGACCAATCGGTGGTTCATCGAGGTAAGACCAATCGGTGGTTCATTGAGGTAAGACCAATCGGTGGTTCATCGAGGTAGGACCAGTCGGTGGTTCATCGAGGTAGGACCAGTCGGTGGTTCATTGAGGTAAGACCAATCGGTGGTTCATCGAGGTAGGACCAGTCGGTGGTTCATTGAGGTAAGACCAATCGGTGGTTCATTGAGGTAAGACCAATCGGTGGTTCATTGAGGTAAGACCAATCGGTGGTTCATTGAGGTAAGACCAATCGGTGGATCGAACCACAGCTGTTGCTGCAGAGCGCCTCACTCGGCCCATGCAACCATTTGTATTAGAGTCAGTGGTGTAGTCCTAAAAAATGAAGAGGGGGAACGCCTGGAAATTGAAGTAGCAACTGTAGCAAAAAGTGCAATATTGCAAGAATTTTGCATAGTGTGAGCGCTGCTATTTTTGAAACTGTTGAATGTAAAAAATAAAAATAAAATTAATAAATGTAATTATGTAAATTTATACATAGGAATTGTTTGTTGAAGTCTTCTTTGTTCATTTATTTCAGCAGAAATGCTGCAAAATAGTGAGGGAACGCGTTCCCTCCCTGGAAAAGAGTGGGGGAATGGCGTTCCCCCGTGTTCCCGCCCCACTACACCACTGATTAGAGTCTATAATTGTATAGCACCTCACAGGAACCTCACGATGGCAGTAAACGTAGGCATACCATCATCTTCACAATAGCTTACAATCTGACATGTAGTGCCAGTCTCAAATCTGGATATCGAGGAGGGCGACGATAATTACAGTGATCTTTGTCGTCACACAGTGTCGTTCAACTGAAATAAATACTATATACTAGGCTACTAACTATTACACGTAATAGATTTCAACAGCTATAGTTATTATTATTATTTCCCTCCGTTTAAACGTGAACCATGCAGTGCACTGAGTGCAGCATGTAGTGTATATAGTGTAGTGCAGTGTAGTGTAGTGTTATTTAGTGTAGTGTCGTGCAGTGTAGTGTAGTGCAGTGCAGTGCAGTGTAGTGTAGTGTAGTGTAGTGTAGTGTAGTGTAGTGTAGTGTAGTGCAGTGCCTGTGAGCATTGTGACAATATTGTATCAAATATCCTGGACCATAATAATTTGAAGGAACTTGATGTGCGTGCGAGAGCCGACCTGTGGCGATCTTCCCAGCCATTCTTGAATTATTTATTCATTCACAGGTGAGCTTCAGGTGATTCCATCACATGAAGTGTATTGAATAAATCGCCGACATTTTCAAAGCGTCTGACGAAGACTGCGTTATAGAGAGGTACTCCTGTTTTAAATGACATCATTTTAAGGTGGATTTCACGACGCCATCTAGGTCAATTCCATGACGTCATCTAGGTGAATTCTATGACGATATCTAGGTCAATTTCATGCCGTCATCTGGGTCAATTCCATGACGTCATCTAGGTGAATTCTATGACGATATCTAGGTCAATTTCATGCCGTCATCTGGGTCAATTCCATGGCGTCGTCTAGGTCAATTCCATGACGTCATTTAGGTCAGCCCCATTACGTCATCCAGGTGAATAACTCCATGACAGCAGAGAGAGAGAGAGAGAGAGAGAGAGAGAGAGAGAGAGAGAGAGAGAGAGAGAGAGAGAGAGAGAGAGAGAGAGAGAGAGAGAGAGAGATGGAGGGAGGGAGGGAGGGAGGGAGGGAGGGAAGGAGAGAGAGAGAGAGACAGAGACAGAGACAGAGACAGAGAGACAGAGAGACAGAGAGAGATAGAGAGATAGTGAGACAGATAGAGAGACAGAGAGACATAGACAAAGACAGAGACAGAGACAGAGACAGATTTATTTTCTAAATGCGCCAATTATTATTGACGATCCCATCCATAGCATTGCCCTACGTGCGTGCGGGGGATCTTGCTTCACACGATTTATCTAGCGCTGCTTTGGTTCGTCTGCTTTGGACGTCTGTTCGATTTCCGGTCTGCTCTTCGATTGTCTTTCTGTCGTCTGCTTTTGTTGTTGAAATCTGTGCGCCTTAAATAAGTCGATAATACTTATTTTTAGGTTTCTTCAATCGCTGCATAAAAAATTATTCGCCACGCTTTCTATGAACTGCTGTTTCAACGGCTAACTATTATTACAGGCTCCTTTAAAATAATATACCTGCGTTGCTGCCTGAATGCCTGCTTGCTTGTTTGCCTGTCTGCCTGCCTGTCTGTGTGTTTGTCTGTTTGTCTACCTGCCTCGGCATGTCTGTCTTTTGGTCTAGCTGCCTGAGTGACTTTGTCTTCGTGTATGACTGTGTTAATCTGTCTGCTCGCATGCCTGCCTGGCTGTTTCTGTCTGTCTATCTATCCGCCTATGTGTGATGGAGGTGGGGGCGGGCGGTGAAGGAGGCAGAGATGGAGGTAGTAGAGGTGGTGGTGGTGGAGGCAAGGTGGGTGGAGGTTGGTGGAGGTGGTGGTGATGTTTTCATCTCTTTGTCCTGTTACCTGTGGTGATCCACATCAACGACCAATAAGCAGCTCACCTGTGTCTCCAAGCGACCAACAGAAAGATGTATTTATGGGAGGTTGAGGCTGCTGAGGCTGCATAGGCCGGCTGCTGATCGCCGGCGCTCTCTGTTTAAACAGCACTCAACTCTGTCGAGTCATCAGCACACACGCAAACACGCACAAACACAAACACACACACAAACACGCATGCAAACACGCACGCAAGCAGACACACACACGCAAACAAGCACACATTCAAACAATCTAAGACACACACACACACACACACACACATATATATATATATACACACACGCATGAACAAGCGCAAAGACACACGCACACACACGCACGCACACACACATACAAATTTATTACAAACACACACACAGAAACAGACACACTTACACGCAAACAAGCACACATTCAAACATTCAAAGACACATACCCACACACACACACATATATACACACACAAACAAACGCAAAGACACACGCACGCACACACGCACGCACGCACACACACACAAAACACATTCACAAACAGACACACACGCAAACAAGCACACGTTGAAACATTCAAAGACACACCCCCATTGGCACACACACACACACACACACACACACACACACACACACACACACACACACACACACACACACACACACACACACACACACACACACACACACACACACACACACACACACACACACACACAAGCACATTCAAATCTGATGTTTATATGCATGCATATAAATTATGTACAAGCTTTGCATGCATTGTATGCCACCAAACGCATTTAGACGTACAGCGTATCAATAATTATTTATCCGCGTACGTGTATGCATTTGTAAGTAATTTGGACGCCCGCACATAATGCATGGCAAGAAGGGGCAATTGCCACTTGATAACCGACAGCTATATTTTCCTCATAATATATTATAATTATGGTTTCTAGCAAATTTTCTCGCAATAAAGCACCACGGAGTCTAATAATTAGACTTACACAAAGTGAAAATGAAAAAAATTACATTTAGAAATCTCTTTGAAAAAACCTCATTTCTTAATTTTCTGCTTTGCATGCGTTTACCAACGAGCTCTTGCCAAAAAATTGCAATCGTTGCTAAAAAATCCAACAGTTGCTAAAAAATTTGCAACAGCTGCTAAAAAATGCAACCGTGACAATAATATTATGTTTTGCCCCTCTGGCAAATATATCTGTGTGTGCTTGAATGCAGTTATTGTAATGGATCATTATGGCAATAATAATAGCCTATATATGAAACCACAATGCAATAGCTCTTTTATAGGTTGCTATGGCAATGTTTACAGCCTGTATGAAACGGCAATGCAATCATTAAACAGTAACAGCTATATAGTATATATGCTAATTTTTATAGCCGTGCTTATGAAATTACAATGCAATTATTATTAGAGTTGACTCTGGCAGTTAATAGCTTCTATATCACATTGTCATTATTACCATTACCATTACCATTGCCACTACCACTACCACTGTTATTGTTACTATTGGTATTACTGTTATTATTTATATTAGTATTATTGTTTTAAGAATGGAATGGACCCTATTCGTCAATGTTGGAAAAGTAGCCTAAAGGCCACACCATGCATTAAAGCGTTTATTATTATTATTATTAATAATGATTCAACAATCATTATTAATAATAACAAATATAAACAAAAATATAATAATAATAATAGTAATTATTATTATTTTTTATATATTATTATTATTATTATTATTATTTATTATTATTATTATTATTAATAATATTAATATTATTATAAGAAAATGAATAGTAAGGGGAAGAGGAAAAGGAGGAGGAAGAGGTAGAGGAAGAAGAAGAGGAGGAGGAAGAAGAAGATGAAGAAGAACAAGAAGAAGAATAAGAGGTCGGTATATAATGGTAATTCATAATTTATACCGTCCCCGAAAACACAGTGCAATAATTATAAGACGTAACTAATGCGATCTACAGCCTGAATAAAATCACAATGCAATTATTGGCATACACTGAAGCTGATTGCTGTGACAAGTTATGGCCTGCATGAAATCTCAACGCAGTCACAGACGCCATAGGGAGCACATGCTCTGCCTGTCAAAATTGACACCTAATTAATTGACACCTAATTTTAACTTATGCTAATTATTGGATTCAAACTAATTTATTTGTACTGACGCACTAATCATGGATGCACCGACTGATCATGAGAAATTTACACTTACCAACCTCTATGAAAAATATCAACTTCTTAATATTATGGTTTGCATTTTTAAGCTCAATAAATTGCTAAAATATTTAGCCATGACCAATGTTTTGCCCCATCCTGCAAAACAGCTGCAGGCTTCCATTGTAAGTATATGAATATATATATATATATAAAATAGTGTTCATATATATATACATACATAATTTTACATGTAATATAACCACATGTAGGCCTAAGTCTTCATGTGTGTTTGCGAATACATTGTAGATTCATGTGTATGTTACATGCTATGTCCATTGGAATGCATATATACATGGAGGGCAAAAACAGACCAAGACGTTCTTTGCCAATATCTTGGCCAGAAGTAAGAATTTCTAAATCAATGTTTACAGGTTTAAAGGCAATTCAGATTTATGTTTAATGGCCAAATATTACCAGGTTATTTCAAACACAACAAAAGTTACATCACTTTTGGTGAAACCACCCACTGGTTTTGAGGATTCAAAACACAACGCACCAAAAAGTAAAAAAACCGATTTTATTAAGACACATCTCAAACAATTGTTATCATGTGATATTGATATTGTTAAATTTGTTGCGTTATGCTTATGAAATGTAAAAAACGGTGGGTGGACTCACTCAAACCGATATAACTTTCATTCTGATTGAAAATAATATAGCTTGGTAATACCTGGCCATTAAACATACATGTAAATCTGAATTGCCTCTAAGCTTGTAGAATTTGGTTCAAAAATTCTTACTTCTGGCCAAGATAATTATTTGCACAAATCATAAGGTTTTTTGTGCCCACCCTGCACTTGAGTGAATGTATTGGACATAATCTGTGTATAACTGTATATGGGCATACATCACGTGGTATGTGTATATACATTCTATAGATCGACTAACGTTGCATATATCGACTCATACATTAATTAATCGTAGAGTTTATGTTGCGCCTATCAGCGAAGAGGTCAGCGTCTCAAGTGTTGCCGAAAGGTATACAGTTATTATACACAATTATATATACAGATCGCTGGTTACAAAGACACGCAGATGACATTGAGCCGATCTTAGCGCAGAGAAGGTATCTTGCACCTCCCTCCCTCCCTCCCTCCCTCCGTCCGTCCGTCCCTCCCTCCCTCCCTCCACCCATAGCTACTTGTTTCATTCTTTCCTTACTTACTGCTTTCTCACGTTCTATCGCTGTCTAATTCTTGTTCGATTCCTTTTCCATCTTTCTGCCTTCTTTCCTTCATTCGTTGTTTACTTCATTTTCTCCTTCTAGACACCTTTCCCTTTTTCTTCATTCCTTCCATATCTCCATCCTTCCTTTTTCCCAAACTTATTTCACCCTCTCCTCCCTTTTTCCATACTTATTTCACTCTCTCTTTCCTTTTTGCCATACTTACTTCACTATCTCCTTCCTTTTCCCCAAACTTATTTCACCCTCTCCTCCCTTTTTCCATACTTATTTCACTCTCTCTTTCCTTTTTGCCATACTTATTTCACTATCTCCTTCCTTTTTGCCATACTTACTTCACTATCTCCATCCTTCCTTTTTCCCAAACTTATTTCACCCTCTCCTCCCTTTTTCCATACTTATTTCACGCTCTCTTTCCTTTTTGCCATACTTACTTCACTATCTCCTTCCTTTCCCCAAACTTATTTCACCCTCTCCTCCCTTTTTCCAAACTTATTTCACTCTCTCTTTCCTTTTTGCCATACTTATTTCACTATCTCCTTCCTTTTTGCCATACTTACTTCACTATCTCCTTCCTTTCCTTCTTGCCAAACTTATTTCACTATCTCTTTCCTTTTTGCCATACTTATTTCACTATCTCCTTCCTTTTGCCATACTTACTTCACTATCTCCTTCCTTCTTGCCAAACTTATTTCACTATCTCTTTCCTTTTTGCCAAACTTATTTCACTATATCTTTTCTTTTTGCCACACTTATTTCACTATCTCCTTCCTTTTTGCCATACTTACTTCACTATCTCCTTCCTTCTTGCCAAACTTATTTCACTATCTCTTTTCTTTTTGCCATACTTATTTCACTATCTTCTTCCTTTTTGCCATACTTACTTCACTATCTCCTTCCTTCTTGCCAAACTTATTTCACTATCTCTTTTCTTTTTGCCATACTTATTTCACTATCTCTTTCCTTTTTGCCATACTTATTTCGCTCTCTCCTTCCTTCTTGTCATACTTGTTTCACCTCTTCTTAAAACCTTATCAGAGGATTTCCATATGACATTGTATGCACACATAATGTATACGCAGCATGCACATATGAATGGATATACAAGGATGAGTGGATGAATAGATGTAAGACATGTATACACGTTTAGTATACAGCTGCATCACTTTCATCAATCTCTCATGCACACAAGTAGTCTCTATACAAGGCCATATCTTATGAAAACGTTAGATTACAGTAGCGTCATGTAAATTAACCGACTGTTTACACAGACCCCTTCAGACGTCGGCACTAAAGACCACTCCACCCATCTCCTCCTCATTCGTCTTATCCTAATAGGAGAACGCAGCCGACCCTTAAGGGTTACTGCCACGGCTGTAAATGTAATTGTAACTTTGAATTCATACAGCGACATCAAGAAGGATAGTGTGTATATTGTGTATGAGAACTTGGTAAAGAGTTCCTTCAGGATTTCTACATGGAGGCGCTCCAGGTTACAGCGCGGCCACTGATTCTGACTTTCACGCTGAATAGCATGCATGAGCAATCATCGCGAGCAAAGGACTTGCTCATAGTTCCTTGCTCATAGTTCCTATGTACGCGGCGGTTTGAGGTGGACTCGAACCCGCAACCCTCCGGTTTCAAAATCATCGAACATGCCCTTACATTACCGCGCCCCGTAAAAACATAGAACTATAATTTGTGCAAATATATATCATCATCATATATACATATATAATACGCAAATATATTATGCATATATATGGTTGATAATCCTAATATAATGTCAATCTAATAAGGATATAAATTTTGTAAAGCACTTCTACGTGTAACAGCGGTGCTACTCAGATGCGCTCTCAGCGTGACAGGTCCACGAAAGCAGCAGGACGATGCAGGTGAATTCGCCACTGCAGTATATCCTGCGAGGAATAATTGCAGGGTGAAGGCCATTCCACACCGATGGGGGATGGGGATGGGGGATGGGGATGGAAGGGATGGGGGAGCGAGGGGGCATTGTAGGCTGACTAATGTAAACAACTGGCGCCATCTATCCGATGTTTCCAGAATCCTTTCCGATGTATCGACGTAACAGTTTAACTCTCCCGAGTCTTATCCTTAGCGCCGACCTAATGCGCCTGCATTGAAAAATATATTACAAATAATGACATCTGTTCATGATGAAGCATGTAACACACACAGAGACACACACACACGCAAGCACACGCACACCCACGCACCCACACACAACACACACACGCAGCATACGCGCACACACACAGCCACACACACGCGCGCACACACTCGCGCGCGCGCACACACACACCCTCCCACACACACAAACACACACACACGCGCACACACACACACGCGCGAGCGCACACACTCACACGCACATGCGCGCGCGCGCGCGCGCGCACACACACACACACACACACACACACACACACACACACAAATGACTCGGTTGAAGATTCATCCGTGTACTTATGTGTGCATAAACATCTGGGTGTTTGATAATCCACTGCATGCTAATAGTGGTATACGCTCTGTAAACTAAACATACCTATCGAGGGTCAAAACCCTTGAGAGGTTTTTGTCAGGAATTCGCCGGGTAGGGGTGGGGGAGGGTAGGGGTGGGGGAGGAGAGGGCTGGCCGCCCGCTGTCATATATACATGTATGCTGAGGCCAAGAATATGAAGTGGACGATATAACACATGTAATACTACATACCAATGGCTGCAGCAAGCATGCCTCCTCTCAAGTTCACTTATAGGAACAGCACTTCTCGCTGTTTCTTTCGTTGTCATGTGTCGGTCTTTCGTTTTTTGCTTGTTCTTATTGTTTCTACTTGTTCTTGTTTCTAATTGATCTTCTCGTTTCTACTTGCTCTTATTGTTTGTACTTGTTCTTCTCGTTTCTACTTGCTCTTCTTCTTGTTAATTGTGCTTCCCATGTTTACTTGTTCTTCTTATTTCTACTTGTTCTTCTCGTTTCTACTTGTTCTTCTCGTTTCTACTTGATATTCTCGTTTCTGCTTGTTCTTCTTGTTTTTACTTGTTCTCCTGTTTTCTACCTGTTCTTCTCTTTTTACTTGTTCTTCTTATTTCTACTTGTTCTACTCGTTTCCACTTGTTCTTCTTATTTCTACTTGTTCTACTCGTTTCTACTAGTTATCCTGGTTTCTACTTGTTCTTATCTTTTTTATACTCGTTCTTCTTATTTCTACTTGTTCTTCGAGCTTTTATACTTGTTCTGATTTCTACTTGTTTACCTTATTTCTGCTTGTAGCTCCTGTTATTACCCTTGTTTATCTTTGCATTCTTCTCTATATCATTTGTTTTTGTTATCAAGCTCTTCTCAACGGTTCTCATTATTTCTCGCCAGCTCCATCTGTATGTCTTTCCGTCTGCCTTTCCTTGTAGCTCTCCATATAATGTGTAGAGACAGAGACAATTACATGTGTATAATTGCATCGTGGTATACAGCGAAGCCGGCGGGTGTTTCTTTAATTAGACCATCGCATATTGAGAGAGAAAGAGATCGAAGACAGACAGACAGAGGTAGATAGGCAGACAGAGAGGCAGACAGAGACTAACAGAGAGACAGAGAAAGAGAGACATAGAGACAGACCGAGAGACAAATACAGAGACAGACCGAGAAAGATAGTGAAATAAAATATTTATACAGAGACAGAGATAGAAAAAGAGACAGAGAAACACAGATAGACAGACTGAGAAAGAGAGACAGAGAAAAAGAGAGAAAGATAGAGACATTCAGACAGACAAACAGACAAAGAGAGAGAGAGACAGTCAGACAGACAAACAGACAAACAGCGAGACAGACAGAGATCCTTCATTGTTTTTGTCTTTGCTATCCAGTTTCAGCATTCAATTAAATGTGATGAACATCATGTATTATTGTGTTCTGTGTTTTGTTCAACACGGCGAGTCCATGCACAGTCGTCTACATTGTAATCCGCGGATCTGCTTATGAAACATGTTTTCGAATAAAAATCACTTCTACAGGATATTTGAGAAATCCCGATACAGGTTTGTCTGCCGACGTCTATTTAATTGGCAGTTAATTATCAAGCTCCCTTTCTTCGACAGTTTCACGCTGCATGTAATTATTAACTGCGTCTGATCTAGATACTGTGGCGTTCAAAAGTGGGCATGGAAGAGGGGGAGCGAATTGGACAAAAGAGGCAAAATGGAGTTTAGATATAGGGCAAGTGGAAAAATTATTGGCTCGAGTATAAAGCGAGTGGGGCAAGTTGGTCAAGCGGTTGGAGTGGAACAGAGTGGGAAGAGTGGAACTAGTTGGAACAGTGGCACAAGTGACACAAGACGGTGGGAACACTGGAGCAGATGTGGCAATAGAGGAACAAGAGGAAACAATGGAACAGCAACAGTGGAACAAGTGAGGCGCGGTGGTCTAGTGGTGGCGTCATTGCCTTGAAGCCGGAAGGTTCGAGGTTCGAATCCACCTAGCCGCGTAAGGACCTTGGGCAAGTCCTTCACTCACAATTGCTCAGCGCTTCGGCGTGAAACTCCGATGCAGTGTCCGCTCTGCATTCGGGAGCGCCTCTGAGTAGAGAGGGAGAGCTTGAAGGGGCGCTATAACAAGTGCACATACAAACAAACAAACAAACAAAGTGGAAACAGTAGAACAGGTAGGAACGGCGGAATAAGTAGGATCAGTGGAATATGCAGGAGCAGTGGAGCAAGTAGGAACAGTGGAACAGGTAAGAACAGTGGACCAAGTATAGGAACAGTGGAACAGGTAGGAACAGTGGAATAAGTTATAGCGCCCCTTGAAGTTTTCTACAACGCTGAAGCGCATGAGCAATTGTGAGCAAAGGACTTGCCCAGGGTCCATACACGGCGGCTAAAGGTGGATTCAAACCCGCAACCTTCCAGTTCCAAGGCAGCAAACACATCCATACACCACCGCGATCCACAAAGTGGATTGGATCCTTAGTTAGTTTAACGATTACATGTTGCAGCCGAATCTACTACTACAACTGTACTCCCGACGCATTAAAAATGATCAATGACAAAGTTATTTATACCGTTGCAAAACAGCGATTTAGAGGTGTCTAACCAGTACCTAACATTTTGAGTAGTAGCATCCAATGTTTGTATGCCTGGTTCTGTTTTAACGGTTTGGCTATTAACCCAAACAAGTCTGAGGCAATTTTGTTCGGGTCACGACAACGCCTGCGTTCTTTTCCTTCACTTTCCAGCATCGACCTCGCAGGCTCCGCAGTACCATTATCAGATTCTGTTAAAACTCTTGGGGTTACCCTGGACAGTATGCTTACTTTTCGGATGCATGTAACTAACCTTTGTAGATCTTGCTTTTATCACATCAGGGCAATACGCCACATTAGGTCGGCTCTGACTAAGGGTATGTCGAAGGCTCTAGCTTGCTCCCTTGTCTCCTCTCGCCTTGATTATGCTTATGCGATTTTTGTTGGCATTTCACACTATGAGTTACATAGGCTGCAACGCATCCAAAATTCCTTAGCTCGGGTTGTGCTGCGCGTCCCACTACGATCAAGTTCTTCAGTTTTGCTTCATCAGCTGCATTGGCTTCCTGTCGAGTTCAGGATTAAATTCAAATTGGCCTTTTAAACCTACAAATCCCTCTCTACCGGAACACCTCCCTACCTTCAGTTACTGCTTACTCCTTACATTCCTCCTCGTTGCCTGCGATCATCAAGCATGGGTCTTTTAGCTGAGCCTCGATGCATAACTGTTATGGGCTCGCGTGCATTCCATGCCTCTGCTCCTAAAGAATGGAATCTACTTCCACTCTCTCGTCGTTGCTCAAATTCACTCCCTACCTTCAAAAAACGGCTCAAAACTCACTCTTTCTCTTTGGCTTTCAAGCACATGGACCTTTCACTGCATCTTCCTCTGGCGGCTAACTATCCGCGCCTCAGATTCACACTTTGGTGTGACCTTGCGCGCGTTATAAATTTATGTAATAATAATAATAACGACAGCTTATGTGAACAAAGGTCGCTGCCGTCCTCAGAAACCATTCTGCAGTTATATAAGCTATTATAGTCTTTCGATTACATCTTGTGGCTGCCAACATGTCGCTGACTTCGATCTTACTATTATAATACAATACTGGTCTTTTGGCATTTATTTTAGTGGCATTTGACGAGACGCCAAACATATTGCGTCGCCAAATAACGATTTAAAGGTGTCTAAAGTGCGTAATGTTATTCGCGATCGTAATTGTATTCATGCATTTTATATAGTGAAGTTTCTAGGTAAACTACTCAGAGGCGCTCCCTACCTGACAACACCAAATCAAAATAAAAAAGTACGGTTTTCAAACGCCTGCGATAATGAACAAAAAAGACCGAGAAGTTCATTACGAAGGCTACTACAGGTAGCTTATTCCAGAAAGATGGACCGACCTTAGCGTATTTATAGCCTATACATAATACTTCAACAAGTTACGTATATATATATATATATATATATATATATATATCAAATTGTAGGTTGAACCTGCATTTTTATTACTTTGTTTCTCACTAACCGTTAAGATCGTTTATGTGACCATAAGACTGGTCATGGCAGTCGCTATGGTTCCACGAATCGACACCACAAGGTGACAAATTAAGGTGAACTGCTCTGCCTGTAATTATAAGTCCGGAATTTCTCTTGTCAAACCTGATTTCAACTTGAAGACTTGGCGGTTGGATGCGGTTTCGCCGACTATAATATTATAGACAGGACCTCTACAATTATAATATCATGTCGTTAACTGCGTTTTTTTAATGTTTTAAACTTAACGATTGCAATGAGAGTGTTTAGGGTCAAGTGTGGCGCGCAGTAATACTTGGCTGTGGCTTTCTGTAAGGTGCATTAAGTCAGAAACTGTATACACAATATTACACATAAGAGAAACTTAGCGAAATAATTATAATTAAGCTTATGCTTGTGTTTTTTTGGTTTTTGAACAGAATTTTATCTAACAATATGTTATTTTTTAATTTATTTAAAAAAAGACAAGTTTTAAAGCCATTTGAATGCTCCTGTCATGCTTTTTGTTTCGTTTTAATTAAACTATTTAATCAATTTAATTGGATCATTTTTTGTCTTACATCTTGAGTTGTGACAGAGCTAGGGATACAATTTCTGTGTCAATTTGAAGCTTGACGCACGATCTCTGAAATGATCATAAAACTCAATATGTTGTAAAATCACCAAATACTGGTTTCGGTGTATACCAAACCCCTTAGTAATAATTATGTCAATGAGAGATGAAAATAACCCGAGGGTTCGAAACAAATTAAATATATTATGTGCATTTAGGTATATATTATATGTGTTTATATAATGTGTATATATAATATGTATATATATATATATAATATGCTTCTTCAATTCGTATTAGGTCGATACATCAGGCAACACCTGTGACTGAAACGCAAGGACGTTGGTGATCCTATATATCTCTCGGACAAGGCCACAGACCTGTTATTATCACGATGGGTAAACGGACATTTCCCCCCCTGGACATTTCCCCCCCCGGACATTTCCCCCCCCGGACATTTCCCCCCCCCCGGACGTTTCCCCCCCTACCCTAGGACATTTCCCCCCCCGTATGCGGAAACCATTGTTTTTATGGTCTTCAACATATGAAAAAGCGCTTGAGAAATGGAAGCTGGATGAAGACCTTTTACATGTGAAATAGAAGCTGGATTGATGAAAAAATGCAAGTTAAATAGAAGCTGGATGAAGGTATTTTTAGATCTGAAATAGACGCTTTATTGATGAAAAAACGCAAGTTAAATAGAAGCTGGATGAAGGTATTTTTAGATCTGAAATAGAAGCTGGATTGATGAAAAAACGCAAGTTAAATAGAAGCTGGATGAAAGTATTTTTGATCTTAAATAGACGCTTTATTGATGAAAAAACGCAAGTTAAATAGAAGCTGGATGAAGGTATTTTTAGATCTGAAATAGAAGCTGGATTGATGAAAAAATGCAAGTTAAATAGAAGCTGGATGAAGGTATTTTTGATCTTAAATAGACGCTTTATTGATGAAAAAACGCAAGTTAAATAGAAGCTGGATGAAGGTATTTTTAGATCTGAAATAGAAGCTGGATTGACTAAAGGGGGGGAAATGTCCGGGGGGGGAAATGTCCTAGTCGAAATCGGGGGGGGGGGAAACGTCCAGGGGGGGAAATGTCCGGGGGGGGAAATGTCCGGGGGGGAAATGTCCAGGGGGGGAAATGTCCGCCATCCATCACGATGGCATGACTATTATTCGTGTGAGACGCATCACCGACTTCGGCAATTTCTGACTCGGACAAAGTGGGTCACTGCATCATTATAACCAAGACCGTATACCCAGGATTTTGTTTGAAGGGGGTGTTGACTCGATCTTGACCAAGCCGACAAGCAACCGAATCAACTGTGTAGAGATCTTGAAGGAGCGCTATATAAATTTATGTGATTGAATTGACTAAAGTAGCATCTACATCACCATCATAATGCATATCAGGTCATCGTCGTGATCTTACCCATTGAAAATTTTCCCATCTATACATCTAAAATCATAGCCTATACTGCAGTAGAAGTAGGCCTAAGAGCTTCAAAATTAAATTCCCCATAATTCTTACATCGTGGGTTAGTATACATGTAAATGCATTATTTCATTTTTACATTATATCATTCCCGTGTGTGTTCAAACACCAAAAAACACGCCCCCTATCCTAATTAAGGTATTAAATAGTTAAAGTTTAGTGCCTTCGTGAGGTTTTTGTTAAGGCTCTCTATATATAAACACACACATACACATACTTCAAACCCTGTTGTAATACATTCAGGCATCCGAGGTTGAATCAGGGTGGTCGATAGATATTCCGGTACGACCCAAGGCAGAGCAGTCACGGGTCCCTAAACTATCTCAGGGTTTTATGTAGAATTAGTTTTGTCTATCTCAGTGTACCAGGTTGCGGTTTGCCAACCTGTTTTTGCAGTGCTTAAAGTGTGGAAAAATACACGTGCCTGGACGCCCTCAACCTTTCCAAAAGAAGTGCCTGGACGCCCTCAACCTTTCCAAAAGAAGTGCCTGGACACCCCTATCTTTCCAGGCTCTGCTGGCCAACAAGTGGCAGGACGGCGTTCATATTTTAAAATAAGTGCATGGACGCCGTCCATGACCGTCCAGGCACACTTTAAGCCCTGTGTTTTTGCTTATTAAACGAATATACATACATACAAATTGAAAGAAAAAAAGTAACTTACGTTACGACCCATACGATTACATTAATCATTATTAGGCTACATGTATACAGATATACGATTTTATTCTTCAGTTTTTAAATTGAAGTGGACAGAAAAGGATGGATGGGAAGGAAGGGGAGATATGGGAGGGAACGGGAGTGGAGGGGGAAAGGAGTGTGGCAACGCCAGGTACTCCAGGTATTGTTTGACTGTAGGAAAAATTCAAATAATACTAAGGATTGTAAAATATTTCTGGAGAAGTCAAAGAACGGGAGCAATGGTTCAAATGAAGCCTTTAAAGGCAATTATAATAAGCAAGGCCTCGACAGAATAATCAGGGCAAAAACCAAGCGACTGTCAATTGATATGTTTGTTAATATTGAGATATAGGATAAAGTTAGGTTAGATTAGATTAGATTGTTTGATTTACAGATTGATTGTTTGATTGATTGATTGATTGACTGACTTACAGAGCGACTGACTGATATATTTACTGATTTGATTGATTGATTGATTGATTGATTGATTGACAGACTAATTGGTCGACCGACCAACCAACTGACTTATTGATTGATTGATTGACTGCCTGACTGACTTATTGATTGACTGACTAATCGATTGATTGATTGATTGATTAAATCGGACACAGCTAATTGCTAAATTACATCCAGTTTCACAGCAGCGGTGAACCAATTATTACCATGCCCTTGGACTGAGCTTGACAAAAATATAAAAGATCACCTTGCTATGGCAAGAGGTAAGTCAGGACAGTATTCGAAAGAGAGAACTGGTTATATTTATTCAGCCGTATACACCGATCCTAAGTAGACTAAGCTCATAAATTATTTTAAAGTATTGTTTGTAACAACTACGGACAGCTTGACAGGACAGGTGCATATAAATACCTGTAGTCCTGTATATATATATATATATATATATATATATATATATATATATATATATATATATATATATATATATATATATGTATGTATATATATATGCACCGACTTTGGTAATTATATATATATATATATCGGTATATAGCTATATATATATATCGGCTGGATATACAGAACGAATGTGTATCTTATGCACATAACTATTATGGATAGATTTGCGCCACAGTGTATAGGCCTATGTGCTTATTGATATAATCCCATAGGTCTATACCCTTTGTATGTCCACCGCGGGTATAGTAGTGCAGAATCGATGCCTCTATATAATTATATTGGTCGGTAGATACAAAATGGGGACACACACTCTGTATATATATATCTATGTATATACATATATGTATATATATAAACCGTGCAATAGTTCGATACAGGTGAGAGTAATCACCTCGGCTGTTGACAGCGCACCTTGACGCCGACAAAGACGACTTCAAATGAAGCATAAAATTCGTTACAGCGCGTTTTATACGCACGAAGCCAAGCGCATAGCCATTGACACATAATCGGACATACATGTAGGCACACGTACTTGCATACATCTATACAACCCATCCATAGATGCATGTACAATCTTTATAAATTCCTAGACATGCCTACATGCATCCTTGCATACATGAATACATGGATGGATGGATGGATGGATGGTTGGATGGATGAATGGATGGATATCCATGCATACATCCATACATACATTCATACATACATACATCCATGCATGCCTCCATACATACATCCATGCATACATGTACATCCATGCGCGCACTCACGCACACACTTACATACATACATACATACATACATACACACATACATACATACATACATACATACATGCATGCATACATACATACATACATACATACATACATACATACATACATACATACATACATACATACATACATACATACATACATACATACATACATACATACATACATACATACATACATACATACATACATACATACATACATACATACATACATACATACATACATACATGCATGCATGCATGCATACATACATACACACACACATACATACATACATACATACATACATACATACACATACACACACATACACGCACGCACGCACGCATGCATGCATGCATGCACACATTTATGTGGCATATATTATATGCATAGTGTATCCATTATTATGTACCATAGGCCATATTACCCGTGCTCCCAAGTTTCTTCGTGACCTCATCCGAATGTCGACCTCAGCCGCTGTATGTGTTCACTTGACCGACACGATGATCTCTACGTATCCCACGTGCGTCGACATCCAAGGCTAAAACTTCTTTGCCTTTATTGACTGAACACTATAATACGGAACCAGATCAAGCAGACCAGCTCTCTCCTCTCGAACGTATTGTCTCCTTGTTAAAGTCATGGGCCAACTAACTTTCTACTATGTACTTTCTTTTCACTATGTCGGTCACGCTCTAGAAGTGTGTGTGCACTGCGAGATGCGCTTGATAAATGTATGCAGCTAGAGTGCAGTGTATATGTAGTGCACGTGTGATTCTTATTGATGCAGATACGTCTTGGAACACAGCTAAGAATCTAGAATGCATGTAGGCCTATTCTTCAAATGAATTGTGCACTGTCGATATTCTTGCAACCTATTTTAGTACTCCTGTCTCCACCGCAAAATGCAATCTGCATGTGCACTGTGCAGCCCTCGCCTCTTTCCATGAGAGTTACACGCAACCTTGGAGCATTCATTGTAACGTATACGCAAAAAATCGTATCTTCAACCCCTGCTGCAACTCGTACATCTTGTGGAACCCTCATGCGTACGCTTACACACAGCTTCTCTACATGGATCTTCCCCTTACAAAAGTGAATTAACCATAGTTGTAAAAAAGTTTTTTTCCGTTTTTTATTCTCTCCCAAAAAACGTCGTTTTTTCGCTTTTTATTTTTCCCATCGTTTTTATCGTTTTTTTTATTTTTTCTTTAACTTTAATTATTCATTTACTTTCTGTTATTATTTTCCATAATTTTCATTTTTTTTCTTTTATTCCTTATGTTTTCCGCCAACTCTCAAGGATTCAGCTACCTAAAGTCATTATTTCATCGTTTAACATCGTCATTTAAGAGATAGTCTGCGTGTAGTAGGTTCCTATTCAATGTTTTCAAGGTTAAAATGCGGTTTTAGATGTAGCAAAGTCAAACTATTTTCCGTCTCCGTTTTTTATCGTTTTTTGTCGTTTTTTATTTTTTCGAAAAAACGACGTTTTTCCCGTTTTTTTTATTCCGTTTCCATCGTTTTTTACATCTATGGAATTAACCAAGGTCATCTATTATTCCTAACACAGCTAACCTGCCTGCCTAAGGCTACAATTTATTTAAAATTGTTGGACGTCGTTTTGACTAGCTAAAATTTGTTAATCTGTTACGGCTGGTATTACCTCTCTTTTCCCACGGCTGGTATTACCTCTCTTTTCCCTAGTAACTCTGCAACTGGTCACCTTTTCGCTGATGATGTCCAAGCCTATGTCCATGGACCCCCTTCTGCTCAACTCCTTCTTGCAAGTCGAATTGACGCTCTATCTCGAGATCTTCATCTGTGGATGTCGTCCAATCGTCTTTCTTTGAACTCTTCCAAAACCCAGTTGATTTGGTTTGGCACTCCTAAGCAGCTTCAAAAACTCGACTATTCACTGCTCTCTCAAACTTTTCCTCACTTTAACTTCTCCTCCAGTGTTCGAGACCTAGGTGTCACCCTTGATAGTTCTCTTACCTTCACTGAGCACATTGCCAATCTTACTCGCTCTTCCTATTTCCAGCTAAGGCGTCTCAGGGCTATTCGCAAATCTGTCTCATCATCGATCTTTACCTCAATTGTGCATGCTTTTGTATGTTCCCGGATCGACTATTGCAACTCTGTCCTTATTGGACTGCCTAAGGTTCGCCTAGCTCCTCTGCAATCTGTACTCAATGCCGCTGCTAGGCTCATTGCCCGTCTTCCTCGATTCTCCCACATTTCTACATTCATGACTGAACAACTTCACTGGCTTCCACTCTCGGCCCGTATTCAATTTAAAGTCCTGATTTTGGTCCTTAAGTCTCAAATGGGTCTTGCTCCGAAGTATCTGTGTGATCAGATACACCGCCCCCTTTCTGCCACTTCACTGCGTCCTCTTAGGTCCTCTGATCGGCTTGACCTCTTTGTCCCCCGAGTCAGGACCGCCATGGCTCAATCCAGATCATTCGCCTGCATTGGTCCCTCCCTGTGGAATGGGCTTCCCCCATCTGTTCGCTCTGCCATCCTCTCTGGTAGTGTATCCTCGTCTTTCTCTCGTCTAAAAACTTGTCTTTTTTCTCGGAGTTAAACGCACTGGGAGCGCTTCTGAAAGGCTCGTGCTGCGAGAAGCGCTTTATAAATGGTCAGATAAGATAAGATAAGATGGTTCACTGTTTAGATATGAAAAGAATTTAATCAAAAGCCGTCGGATGACCATGGGATAACACCGAGATATAACTATGAGCTATAAATGTTCTAATGCAGGCGTCATAATTGACATTTATTTTGCGCATACGAACATTTTGTCTATACCCCTCCCCGCCGTACGCGCCAGAACACAAATCACCCAAATCCTGGGTTCCCCCCACTTCTTGCGTACGAAATACGTGGGAAAAGCCCTTTAGAAAGACATAAATAAAACGTTTTATGACCATAATAATATATCCATGCAGCCGCCGGGTCCTGAAAGTCGCCGGGTCCCGAAGATTTGCCCAACGGCCGTGGATCGCTCTGCACTCGACTGGCCTGTTGGTCGGGTGCGAGTCACAGTATGCCTACACCAGTGCTGTCCAACCTTTTTGGTGCCACGGGCCGCAAAAGCAAGATTTTTGAAGCCGAGGGCCACAACACTAAAATCAAAATTTATCGATGTATTAACATTGAAACGAGTGTTGAAATTTAATATGGAATGATTGTAACCTATCTATCAATCTATAACTTATAGCTATCTGCCATAAAATTTATATACCGCAAGTTCAAGAGAACTATTCAGAGATGCTCCTGACCCAGAAATGGCCAAAGAGGAAAGTCTTGAGCAGTTTATAGAAAGAGTTCGACGAGTCCCACAGGAATAATAGGTCTACTGATGAATAATAGCATGTAGACTACACAAACCACGATTGTCATGCTTCACAATAGTTGAGCACCAAAATGTGCAAGACAAATGTGGCGTTTATACCTGCCTCGCACTCAATCTCGTCACCCAGGACAGTTTGGCCAGTTCCGTTCTTCAGCATGCGTCGCCCAATCAATTTTTCTGGCTGAGATCCACTTCATGATTAGAACAAATTTCCATCCTCCTTCTCTGACTTTCATTAAAAAAACCGTCGAAGCCAGAGTCACGGTCTAAAGAGGCCAAGAGCTAGCACTATAGTCCTCGGACCAGACATAATCAAGACATCGACGTTCGTCATCCCTGATCCCTGGGTCTCTTATCGATGGGTTCTTTTTAATCCTTAAGAACTAGAATTAAACTATCTCTCAAAAGGAATGGTCGCAGACACTTGCAGACGTGTTGGAACTCTGCAGATCTCAGGAACTGACTAGAAGTGAACGGTTTGGGGCGGTTTGCGAAGTGAGTTTAGCCGAGTACAGTAATGGGAGTTGTTAAACCAGAAGTCGTGGGTCAATCTCCAGATAGACTACTGGAACCTAACCCTAAGAAGAAAAAGAACAGAGTAATTTTAGTCTTCGGATTGGCCTTCCTGATAGCATTCCAAATCGAAAACTGCCACAGAGTCAATAAAAATAATAAAAGCTCAAGTTGACCATGGCAATGACTTTACCCTTTGCTTCATTTTACAAAACTAAAGTGCAAAAATTTAGCGAGCCCGGCGGGCCACTTGAAATCACCTCGCGGGCCGCATGCGGCCCGCGGGCCGCACGTTGGACAGCACTGGCCTACACGCTTTTCAACGACACTACCATTGAAAAATATTAGTATTGTATTGTATCGTATTGTATTGTATTGTATATAAGCATTTTATAAAGCACCTCTTACAGACTAGCTATTCAGAGACGCTCTCAGCGTGACAGCCCCGAGGAAATAAAAAAGACTTCAAGTAACGAAGAGCTGAAGATGATACCCCCAATAAGATCTTACTACGGACACAGGGAGGGATGTCATTCCACATAGAAGGCCTACAATGGCAAAGGCACGGTGTTGGGCCCTGGCAGTCCTTGCCCATAGTGTCGCCCTCCTCCTTTGTATATGCTTTGGACGGGCACTGTCAGAGTAGAAACAGTGGCGCAGTTTGTCACAGTATAGCCGTCTAACAACTACATGTACAATAATAATAGAATAGTCACGTCAAGCAAAATGGAGAGGGAGCTGCATGCGTGGCCTTACAACGCGGTTATACATGTATGCGGGTTCTGGCTTCGGGTGGGCCTCATCGTCATTCAGGGACCTTGAGACCCGGGCCTTTCACTCGAAACTAAAGACACTCCTGTTCAAGAATTCACTACAAAGTTCTCTCCTTAACATACAACTCCTGAGTCCTTACAATGCTCCCAGCCCAGATATCTTCGCGAACTGTTCACCATCCAGCCTACCCGTTCTACCCGTTCATCCGCCTGCCTTACACTCTCTCGACCGCCGGTCACAAGTCATCTCAAGTTCTCCAACCGAGCCATATCCAACTCAGCACCGCGCGTTTGGAATGATCTGCCTGCTGAGTTCCGATCCTTTTCAGGTCCTCCTCCATCATTACTATAGTCACACACCATCACCTTCCTCAGGCTCCTCTATCCATCACACCTCGGGCCTTTCACTCGAAACTAAAGACACTCCTGTTCAAGAACTCTTATCCTGTTTCACCTGATCCCCCACCCTCCAATTCCCGGCTCAGACGACACCCACCTTAGTAGCTGTTCCACACCTCTGATCATACGGTACCTCGACCCGGACCACCACGGACTACTCTCACGGACAACCCTCCTAACTCAACGCAGCGCTTGTGAATAAGCCGGTGCCCCGCGCTTGGCTTTCCAGTGGCGCTTTAGAAATTATGAGATTACGATTACGATTACGATTACGACCCGAGTAATTCACTCACAATTACACAAGTGGGGCGCTGTGGTGCAGTGGTGCTGTGGTTCGTTGCTTTGCAGCCGGAGGGCTGCATGTTCGAATCCCCCTCAAGTCGCTGCGTAGGGACCTTGATCAAGTCCTTCACTCGCAATTGCTGTGACGCCTCGGAGTGAAACTCCGATTCAGTGTCCGCGCTGTAGTTGGGAGCGCTTCTGAGGAGAAATCTTTAATCGGCGCTATAACAAGTGCACCCAAATACATTCAATTTCCCAGCTTCATCGATGTTCTGTCGCAGGGTGGGTGGATGGGAGTAGGTGGGACCATGAGGGATAGGACCGTGGACGGCTAGGTGGGGAGAAAATACTAAATTTTCCGGGGCGGTCACAGTTTCGCACCTATTCGTCTTAAGCGCTTCAGCTTGACAGAGGACAGCCAGCACCATCCCGCCCCCACTCAGGACCACCCGCAGGTGGAGTGGGTTAGTTTGGGTGAAACACCAAATTGTTCGTGCTTCACCTAATTCACCTCAAACCTTCCAGCTGTAGACATATAGCCACCAATGCCACCAGCCTCAGCCCACCATGCATGCGGGCGGGGGGAGCGATAACCGTATCCTGGGCAACCCCGGTTATCCACCTATAGTACATAAAAATATGAACGAGAAGAGAGGAATCGGAACAATTAGTGACAAAGCACTTGTAGGCCTACTGCAGGTAGCCATGTAATACTGACCAACCGATAGGCCTACAGGGTGGACCATAAAAAGTACTTCTACGGTTTTTGCCAATATCTTGGCTAGAAGTAAGAACTTCTACATAAAATTTTATGGTCTTAAGGATAATTCATATTTACACATGATGGCGTTTTTGTTACTTTTTGTTGCGTTATGTTTTTGAATCATCAAAAAAGTGGGTGGTCTCAATAAATTTGGTATAACGTTTGTTCTGTTTGAAATATTTTTGTGAAAATGGGCCTCTGTACGTAGATATGAATTGCCTATAAGCCTGTACAATCTCATTTAGAAATTCTTACTTTTGACCAAGCTATTGGCAAAGAACCGTAGGGGGTACTTTTTTATGGCCCACCATGTACATAACAGATCGTGACGCACTACAATTACATTAACTCGTACTCTTCGGCCATTGACACCAAAATAAAAACAGGTTTTATCCACCTGTGCATAATAATAATTGCGATTCATATAATCTGCACCTCAATTGCTCCACGCAACATTTGAACAAAAGAGGCCTTCTGCATTGTATCTCCCACATGCATGCATGCTCTGGATCGCTGGTCAATCTAGATTCTTATTATAGTGTTGGCCTCTGTTACTTTAGCGGCTCGAGCTTCTCAGCCATTCTTTTTCGTCTGTTTCGAAAACGCATGCAGTTTATTTTTTTACTGATAGCTATGGGCGAGTGTCGAGAAAATTCGAAGCCGGACAATTCGGGGCGGACAATTCAGAGCTGAGAATTAGGAGCGGGCAATTCGGAGCGGGCAATTCGGAGCAGACAATTCGGAGCGGACAATTCGAAGAGTATAGACAAAAAATTTGCTTAAATAAAGGCCGCATTTCTAAAAATATTGTTTCCTAAATAAAAGCTGGATTGATGAAAAAATTGTTCTTTTAATAGAAGCTGGATTGATGAAAATTTTGCTGTCTAAATAGAAGTTGGATTGATGAAAATCTTGTTCCCAAAATAGAAGTTCCATGGATCGATGAAAATATTGTTTCCAAATAGAAGCCCGATTGCTGAAAATATTGCTGCTCAGATAGAAGTTGGATGAATAAAAATAATTCATGCTTCAAAAAAGTTGGATTGATGAAAACATTATTGCTCAAACAGAAGCTGGATTGATGAGAATAATTATTGTCCGCTCCGAATTGTCCGGCTACGAATTGTCCGGAAACCCCAACACGAGAGACCTACAGCTTCCCGCTGTATAGAAGCAGATCGAAAGACTTCGAGCTATACTAGCTGAGCAGATTGACAGCAGACCTCACGTAGATAGGCCGGAGAGTATAACCAAGGAGACATCGGCAAACCATCACAACAACAATTATTCTGTATACTTCATTTATTTAGATAGCCTCTATTATAACGTATTATACTGTAAATATAGAAAATGTAGATCTATAATTTGTATAATATAGCCTAAGATGATTTTTTTTTGATTATGCATGAGCGGTTTTCATCTCAGAATTATTGTTTCCGTAATAATAGGCAGTTTCCGTATATACTATACCCTCGTACATGTACGTCTTTCTGTCTGTCTGTGTACTTGTCTGTATCTGTCTGTGTGTATATCTCTTCATCTTCTGTTTGAACGTCCTTGGTTCTGTCTGTCTGTCTGTCTGTCTGTATATATATAATAAATGTGTATATATATATATGTGAGTGTGTGAATGATTATTTTATGATCATGCATGAAGTCATGAACGGTTTATCTTTGAATGTATAAATTTCCGTAATCATAACAGGCAGTTTCTGTAAATCGCCCATTATTATAGGTGCACGACACGGATAGGTGGTATCCTTATTAAAAGGCATACACAAGTATATATATACATAAATATATATACACAAGTGTATATATATATACTGCAAGGTATGTCGTGCGTTGCATGTAAACATGACCTGCATTTCGATAATAGTTTCCATCGATCAATCAATTCTTCACTCCCCTCCCATCATCATCAGCCGAGCACGATAATTCCTCCTGCTCCTTCTCCTGCTCCTCCTGCTCCTTCTCCTCGTGTTCCTCCTACTCCTGTTCCTCCTCCTCCTCCTCCCCCTGCTATTCCTCATTCTCATCCTCCTACTCCTCCTCCTGCTCCTCCTGCTCCTCCTTCTCGTCCTCCTCCTCCTTCTCCTCCTCCTCTTCCTCCTGTTCCTCGTCCTCCTCCTCCTGCTCCTCCTCCTCCTCCTCGTCGTCATCATCGTCGTCATATCGATCTCTGCATGTGAAGAAAGGACCATCGACCCACGGATGCTGTAGCAGCAGCAGCAGCAGCAGACAAAACGCCATTGGATACACTCGAGCTCCTTCCATTTTGTCCCTTCATCTTCGCCTCTGCTTACCTATAGCCTGTCTGTCTTCTTATCTGTGTGTATGTGTGCCTGTCTCTGTGTGTCTGTCTGTATGTATGTCTGTCTGTGTCTGTCTGTCTGTCTGTCTGTACGTCTGTCTATTTGTGCATGCC
Organism: Lumbricus terrestris; assembly: GCA_949752735.1. Classification (NCBI taxonomy): domain Eukaryota; kingdom Metazoa; phylum Annelida; class Clitellata; order Crassiclitellata; family Lumbricidae; genus Lumbricus; species Lumbricus terrestris. Next base: position 4,988,713 of record OX457039.1, read on the forward strand.
AGGTTTCCGTTTATAAAACCATCTCTGTTATGCAAACACGCATGGATGAATACATGGATCCGTGTGTGTGTGTGTGTGTCTCTGGGTGTCTGTATAGGTGCATATGTTTCTAATTATTAAATGTATGTTTGCATGTGTCTCTCTGTGGTTGTCCGCCTTTCTGTCAGTCCTTTCTTTTGTTTACGTTTCTGTTATCTCTTCTATCTGTCTTCTTTGTCTGTCTGTATTTGCCTGTGTCTACCAGTCTGTCTTTGTGTATGTATGTGTATATATAACTATAAATGTGTGTATGTATGTATGCATGTATGTATGGGTGTGTATGTATGTATGTATGTATGTATGTATGTATGTATGTATGTATGTATGTATGTATGTATGTATGTATGTATGTATGTATGTATGTATGTATGTATGTATGTATGTATGTATGTATGTATGTATGTATGTATGTATGTATGTATGTATGTATGTATGTATGTATGTATGTATGTATGTATGCATGCATGCATGTATGTATGTATGTATGTATGTATGTATGTATGTATGTATGTATGTATGTATGTATGTATGCATGCATGTATGTATGTATGTATGTATGTATGTATGCACGTATGTATGTATGTATGTATGTATGTATGTATGTATGTATGTATGTATGTATGTATGTATGTATGTATGTATGTATGTATGTATGTATGTATGTATGTATGTATGTATGTATGTATGTATGTATGTATGTATGTATGTATGTATGTATGTATGTATGTATGTATGTATGTATGTATGTATGTATGTATGTATGTATGTATGTATGCATGCATGCATGCATGCATGCAT
>OX457039.1:4994549-4999549 GCA_949752735.1 Lumbricus terrestris
GTATTTCGATGTCGTTGAGCACCGCCTTCCCGTTGCACTGGTAAGCTGAAATTTGGTCTCAATAATACTATTGACAGGTCTAACAAACTGAGAGGGCGCCTTGGTGTCTAGCTTGAATTTTATTTTTTTGGACCACCCTAATGCATGTGTAGGGTAACAAAGGTAAGTTATGGGTAAAAAAGGTAAGGAAGGTAAGATTAGGTTAGGGGAAAGGAATGTGAAAAGTTAAGACAGGGCTAAAGTAAGGTAAGAAAAGATAAATTTAATGTAATAATAATATAAAAATTAGTAATAATAATAAATCAATAGTAATACTAAAATACTAATAAAAACAACAATAAATTTCGTTCATAAATTCAAACCAACAAATACGAAGTAAGATTACACAAAAATTATATATATATATAGTAGCAACAGAATCGTAATAATAATGTAAACAGAAGTCGACTTCAACTTTATGGCAGCGTATATGGCGACATTTGCTCATTGTGTCGCCCTCTAGGGAGTTGAAGGATGAGACAACATCAAGGGTTAATTAAGCGTGTATCAAACCCGCGTTTTCTTGATCATCGTGCGTATACCATGCAGCGTATATCCGTGGAAAAGGAAACCTGCCGTGGATGCCTCGAATCGATTGTGTATCGGTTAGAATGGAAAGATCGATCGGGAGAATTAATTAATTAGCAGATGAGTTGATGACTGCTGAATAATTGATTGATTCTTTGATTTCTTATGGATGTGCTTCGTTGATTGAACTATCGACTGACTGACTGACTGTCTGACTGACTGTCTGACAGAGTAATTGATTGGCTGGCTGACTGACTGGCTGGTTTTCTATCTAACTGACTGACTGCTGACTGACTGACTAAATGAATGAATAACAGACTGACTGACTGGTTGACGTAATGACTGACTGACTGACTGACAGACTGACTGTCAGGCTGACTGACTGATTGACTGACTAACTGGCTGGTTTTTATATCTATGACTGGCTGTGTGTCTGTCTGACTGGTTGACTGACTGACTGACTGACTGACTGACTGGTTGACTGACTGACTGACTGACTGACTGACTGACTGACTGACTGAATCCTCCATTGCTCACTTTGCAACAGTATAGTTTGTTCTTTAACGCGAGCCGCCGACTATTACAGCGGTCAGAAGGTGAAGTAGGAGACTTACAGTATAATATGTTTATGGCCATCGTCAAGTGTTTCTATGTTTAATTACAGCCGATCTTAAGCCACCGGCAAATAACAGATTATTTACATTGGCATAAAAATGCACACACATAAATAGACTATATACCGACATTTTTATAGCCTAATACTTTACGTACACAAGTGCATATAAACCTCGCTTACACAGTCTATCAATTCACATACATAAACGCATAAAACCGACATTTTCATAGCTTAGAAATGCACATACATATAACCCGTATTTACTCAGCCTAACAATTTACATACATAAATATATAAACCGACACTTTAATAGTGTAAAAATCTACATACCTATCACCCATATTTACATAGCCTAACAATAATTTACATGCTTAAATATAATTATATAAAACCGACATTTTTATAGCCCAATTATTATGTATTAACATACATATAATAAATATAAGAGAAAGCTTGCCTTGGGCAAGTCCTTCACTCGCAATTGCTCAGCGCTTCGGCGTGAAATTCCGAAGCGGTGTTCGCTCTGCAGTCGGGAGCGCCTCTGAGTAGAGAGCTTGAAGGGGCGCTATAACAAGTGCACATACATGTACAAAGTAAACGTAGGCTATTCAAAATTTCAAGTCACGTATCTGCCTCGGACCTTGCTCGCAGTCGAAGCAGTAACTGCGCCCCGCTACTCAGTCAGTAATCTTTGAATTAAGAGCGTCTTGGTGAATATAGGCAGCACTCACTTCCAATGCAACGAGATGATGCTTCAATAGTATATTAATGGAAATTTAAAATTTACATAACGCCACCCCATGTGTTACAGAAGCTTCCGATCAAACGCAGAGAAACCATGCATGATCGATCAAGAATGGTCTTCAATCGTTATCTTTGAAAAGCGCTATATAAATGCCTTGAATGGATGAATGATCGAATGGATGGATAAATGGATGAATGAATGTATGGATGAATGAATGAATTAGCATCACGCATATTAAACATGTCAACATAATTTACACATTTATTTCTTTAAAGTTTAAACAACAAATCGTCACATGGTTGCTTACGAGTCTGCAAATCCGCTGTAAGGTGACCCCTATACGGCAGATACATGTATAATACGCCTCGCTAGCTCGCCGATAGCGATCGGTGTACAAACTTCGCTGGTACCGCACAGCTACCACACCGTCCGATCCGCATGGAAAGACACCGTAACGATTACGTTATACGGCCACCGGTAAGCCGCACGCGCTGTTCCAGGCAGCTTTATACGTCGCTAAGAACGACAACCCGGGACGACGACGGTTATTTTCTGCGCGCCTTGAAGAGGGCGCCGCGCATTTCACCGTGGCCAGCGCGGGTCGAGCCAACGCATCGACACGCTGTGACGTTACGCGTACGCGCCGTCCGAGGCTTCTTTACGACTAACCGCAGCGCTAGGTACGCAGCGTATGCACGTGTAGCGCTGTGTTGTAGCGCTGTGCAGCGATGTGCAGCGCTTGCGTTTTGTAAGCGATAGTTGGTTCGATGTCGCCGCGCGTTTCGCGTGCCTGCGGTCCGGGAAGCTGGAGTGGATGGATAGTCGATGCGAGTGATTGGATAGACTGACTGAGAGGAGGCCTGGATGGAGGATTGGGAGAGGAGGAGGGAGGGGGAAGAGGAGGAGGGGAGGAGTAGGTAGAAGAGGAGGAATAGGTGGAAGGCGAACGGAATGAAGAAGAGGAAAAGCAGAAGGACGAGTGAGAGATAAAAGGGAGAAGAGGTGGAAGAAAACAGAAAGAAGAGGAAGAGGGGAAATTAAGAGAGGCGAGACAGAAGATGAGTAAAAAAATGAGCGTTGGATTATGGAAAGAGCTGGAAGACTCGGCTGGTAGGTGATCGACGGGAAAGGGAAGAGGAATTGCAGGAGGAGGAAGGAAGGGAAGAGACAGAGAGGAGGAGGAGGAGGAGGAGTAAGCAACAGGAATGGATGGATGGAGACAGAGAGGAGGAGGAGTAAGCACACAGAAAGGGAGGGAGGAAGACAGAGGAGAGGAGGAGTAGGCACGCAGGAAGGGAGGGATGGAGACAGAGAGGAGGAGGCGCAGAGTCCGAATAATTATAAAAAAAGATGAGGAAATATAGACGGAAGAGAACGACGAAGAGGAAGGAAAGTTTTTTCCAGGTATGAATCCGCGGAGCGATAGGATTGTTGTGATAGAGAGGAAGGAGCCTGGGGGAAAAGGAGGCGGGGGAGACGGAAGGGAGAGACTAAACAAGTAAATCAAGAGGAGGAAGGGGGCATAAGTGGAGGCATACACGAGGTATGATATTATAGGAACAGTTTATCTGAGATGCGGATCAGCATGTAGCTCCACGCGAGTGATGTTATTGTAGGGGGCATGAGGAAAGGATAAGAAAGAGATGGAAGTATACGAGGAAGAGATGGAACAATAGAGATGCATGGGATAAGAAAAATATACAGAGCTGCTGGAGACGAAGAATGGGAAGAAGCAGGAGGAGGAGGAAGAGCAGGTGGAAGAGGGTGGGAGGGATGTGGCTTTCTGGTATTCGGCTGCTGGCCAACTCATCAGTTACGTATAATCCCTCGCGTCCACCATGCATGCATGCTCCAGCCGTCCTTCCGATTATTATGAGAGCGTATAACTCGATAGTCCGAAAATTCATCTATCCAGGTAGGATATAGATATACGCAGCACACTGCGCAGTAAAAGCACGTATATGTAAACATATACAGTTATACACGTACACCTGTAGGCCTACACTTGCAAATAAACACAAATACGCAGATAAACAGACACACACAAGCACGGATACACGCACGCGCACGCACACACAAACGTATACACTCGTCTATGCACACACCTGTACACACACACATACACACGCGCACGCACACACCAACTCAGGCACACGACATAAACTTCAGCGCGCTTACAGAAGCGTATGCATTATGCGCCTGAACAAAACAGTAAAACAATAAAACCGTAATTTGATACCAATAATGCCCTACGTACAAAGTTCAACGGTGGGGATGCTATTGTCCATGAGCTGAAGGAAAAAGTATTCAGAAACGAACTGAAAAAGCATGAGTTTCAGCTCATGTTCATGGAGCAATATATGCTGCATGCTGTCTCGTTTTGAACAACATGCATTATAATTAGACTCAAGTCGGTCTATAATACTCTGGCTCAATCATCAGAATACACGTAATCATATCATATTACGCGGGTTTACTCCCACATTATATAATGATCATATATTATACTCATATTTGTATACAAAGTAATATACATGTATAGCATGCAAATTATATGTATATATAAGTATATATATATAAATACTAGTATATATATATGTTATATTCGAGCATCTGTATATTTATAGTCCGTTGTATCTAAAGGCAACTTGATGCAACTCATTTATCATACGGCGAACACGTGTTTGTAGGTTAGATGGGGAATTTATGGCCTCAAAAATAGGTCGACTTGTTATTATTATCTAGTCTTCCCTGATTGTCTATATGTTTGTGGGGATGTATGTGCAGTTGTGCACACGTGGCTGTATGTGTGTATGTATGTATGTATGTATGTATGTATGTATGTATGTATGTATGTATGTATGTATGTATGTATGTATGTATGTATGTATGTATGTATGTATGTATGTATGTATGTATGTATGTATGTATGTTTGTTTGTATGTTTGTTTGTTTGTATGTGTGTATGTATGTATGTATGTATGTATGTATTTATGTATGTATGTATGTATGTATGTATGTATGTATGTATGTATGTATGTATGTATGTATGTATGTATGTATGTATGTATG
>OX457039.1:5002049-5287049 GCA_949752735.1 Lumbricus terrestris
TATATATGTATGTATACGTATGTATCAGGTCCGCAGGTTGGTGTTACGGGTGCTGAAACATCCAGATCTGTGGATATTATGTGTTTAGTACCGTAACTAGGCCATGGGGCCTGCAGTTATGGATACATATAGTTATAGATATATGCGTGATATATATATAATATATATATATATATCGGTGGGTTGTCAGAAGGGGCCACTGACCCTGCCACCTGGAATGGGCTCCCTACTACTCTTCGCCAAATCTTATTGGTCTATCTCATTTCTTTCTGTTTTAAGATTGTCTCACCTATACTGCTCCTCAACATGGTGACTGAATTGTGGAGATGCAATGCCTCAAGTCTTGTGATAATTTGACCGAAGTTCGACAGGGAGTGCTCCTGAGTAGCCAACCTTGAGGGGGCGCTATATCACCTTGTCACCTCGTGCCGTCAGTTCGAGGAACTCTAGCGACCGTCAATAAAATAATAAAATAACATTTGAAGTTCTTTAATAAATCAATAAAATAAAATTTGACGAGTGCTCGTTTTACCTGGTCCAGCCAGGTACAAACCTGAGTAGCTAACCTTGAAGGGGCGCTATATTTCTGTAGTAATCAATAAAATAAAATTTGACGCGTGTTCATTGTAGGCATACCTGGGTCCGCACTATAGCCTCAGTGCGGCCCTGAATGAGATGGTTCCATCAATTATCTGCGCTTAGCTTTTAACGCTTTTTAGAATTGACGATGCTCCATGTTGCGTGCATAAAAACAGTCATTAGTAACAATAATTATTCATCATGTCGTTACAAACTTCAAAGCGGTCGTATACTCTCAATTACTCATGTTGTGCTAGCTGTTGTTTGCGCGTATAACAGTCACTTGATGTCCCGATCCCATTTAGCTTCTAATTGACGTCATAAACGAATCAGGCACGTGATCGATTGCTTCCTGTCACCATGGTAACGACAGTAGAGCACGCCTTTCATTATATGGCGGCGCAATGACACAAACAGGAAATCAAGTGTTTTGTCGTTCTGACGATCTAAATCACAAGGTGGCGCCGTGGCGGGTACATGTTGTCGCTCATATTAAATACATGGCCGCTTCATGCTTGATTACAGGTAGGTCGTACGTATACTGTGTTGGAGACATGGGCGCCCGCACATAGGAGTAAGGGGGCACTTGCACTACTGGAAAATTGACACCTATGTTTTTAACTATTACTTTTGGGATTTAAAAAAAATTTCTTTGCATTAATGCACCAATGATACGAATGATGCAGACAGTGAAAATCAGGAATCTATGTTTAGAGATCTCTATAGAAATAAATATGCTCTTATAACTTTCTACCTTGCATTGTTCAAGCTCTTTCTAAAAACTGTAACAATCATTATTGGCTTTCAACTTTCCTGCGTGCGCCCATGCAAACAGCAGGCCTATCGATTATGGCCTACTTAGGTGGAATTCAGCTGTAGTGCAAATAATCACAATTAACTGCAAAAAATTAAATAGGCCTACTAATGCAAAAATTTCAAAATTTCTCAAAGTACACAGAAATTACATCAGGAAGATCTGCTTACTCACCAGCATTTCAATTATATAAACCAAGTCTGCTATAAACCAAGCTCCATTTTGTCCATTTTGTAAGCTGCCAGGACAGAATCCATGGAGGTCAAACTGTAGATAAACTTGGCTCTGGCTATCACGCCTCGGGATTTACACCCACCACTGACAAAGAGATCTGGTCAAAAGAATTGATACCCACACTCATCTGATCCTCGGATCCTCCACCTTACGCATGGCAACTGCATTAACAGCTACTCTGGCCCTCTGGCTGCCAGATTCGGACCTCTTTTTAACTATACTCTTTGGAATAGGCTTCTGACTCGATGCAGCACATGTGAAAAAGCTGGTGCCCTGCGATTGGCTCTCGAGTGGCGCTTTAGAAGCAGCAAGAGGAGCACTTAACCTTCCCTTTGACAACTTTCACCTATTTTTCGCTCATTTATTCATTCGTTCATTCTATGGACTTATATAGCGCTATAGGAAACTACTTTTTAACATCTACTTTTGCATTTTTAACAAATTTCTAAGGAAACTATCCGTATTAAAATTATACAAAAAGTTAAACTGAGAAATTTGCATAAGAAAACTCTGCAAAAATACCCATATTCTTAATTTTCAGCTTTGCATTTTTCAAGTTCTTGCTACTAAAAATTTAACCGTGACTACCGTAAATTTTTTTTCCCTCCCTACAAATATTTCTGCGGGCGCCCATGGTTGGAGGCAGCCAGGGCTGTTTTTAAGGAATTTTTAGAACTGCACAACTCCTTCTTTCCTTTCCCATCATATATGGCAAACTACTTCCAATCGGAGGACAAAGACTTGTTTGCTAGTTTTAACTGTACAAAAGTGCTTCTACAACTGCACAAATCCATTTAGAACTGCACATTTTGTGTACAACTGCACGTTAAAAAAGCCCTGGAGGCAGCAGGGTTTCGCTTGGAGGCTTGCTAGAGCCTCGTTCTTAAAATTGATGGCGGCCATTTCCGCATGGGCGCCCGTACATATTTTTTGTAGGGAAGGGGTAAAACACAATGGTTGCGTTCCAATTTTTTTAGGAAAAAACTTGACAAATGCAAGCAGGAAGTTTTTCATGTATTGTATTGTGTCATATTGATAGATTTATATATTGCCTCTCACAGTGCACACTAACAAGAGGACTGGTGCTCAGATAATGACATTTTTCACTTTTTTATGATTGGTATCAATGTAGGACCTATCGGACATTAGTGCTTAAGGCGAGGAAATTTGTTAAAAGCGCCATTCAAGATTTCTACTCATGCAGAGGCGTTCCCACTACACCACCGCGCTCCATTATATATATTTTCATTATACACACATGCATATATATATAAAATTGTGTGCGTTTGTATTAGAAAGCTAGATATAATTTTACACGGAATTCATTCGTTCGCTAACTTGTCTGTAAACGTGCATCAATTGATAAAATATAATCTGCAACGTGTCATAACATCATTCGATTGAAAGCCGTTGTCGTCGTCGACTCGTAGAGTGATCCGGGAAATCCGTCGCAATCATATCTTTAATTTTGACAAATTCCGATTACTTAGCGACATCTATGAAGAGTTGATTGCGAAGACATATCGTCCATCACGCATGCGTGAAGGCCTGGTGGCAACTATGCAATCTCCATGTATACACACAAGTCACTTGTGGAGGGAAGATGACAACTCGTGGAGCGAAATGTGTCTTGGGATAATGTATGTTCAGTGGAGATAATCTGCGGGAGATTGTCAAAGGGATTGCAGAGAAAGGTGTTAGGAAATGTGTTTTCAGCGAAAGAAAGGAACCAAAAGGGAAAACTTTAGGACAGGAGGGAAAGTTATGAAAGAAACACATTATTTTGGTGGCACTGCTGTCTGGTAGGTTAAGTCCAATGAAGCCTGATTTCAACACATTCTGTCAAGGCCAACTCAGAGTCAATCAAAGCATCCAGGAAGGAATTGATAGCAGCAGTCTCATTCACTCCCATCACGAGTCCACGATCGAACTCATACGATCATTGCAGACTCTCACGCAATTTCTTTTATGGAGTTCTCGGTCGAGTTCTGTTGAGCACTCAAAGTCTGGCCTTCAGCATCCATATTGAGCACAAAGCCCAAATACGAGATCAGCCCAAGACAGAAAACACAAAACACAGATATGAAAGAATCGCTCGTCTATCAGATACAGAAGTAGAACTAAAACATTTCTGGGCTGCAGGTTTTCCTTCCTTGAATAGTATCTCTTGAAGATAGTCCCAAACACTGCTGAAGTTGTCAAGTGGGTAAACTAATGTGGTTAGTTACTTACAAGTTACAACCAGGAACTCCTTAAACCTGGTTATATCTTATTGGGAATTTAAACTGGTTTGTATTCAGGTGCTTATAACGTTTTCAATTTTCTTATATGATATATATCAGTAGAATTACTGCTCGTAAGAGCCACGCATGAGCTAAGCGAAGTTTCTAAATGGTATATACTCTAGAGGTAACAAATTACCACAAAATAATGATTGTCGAAACAAATTTACTCTGTTTTGATCAGCGAGTCTCCGATACGAAATGCTGACGACAAGTCGCTGCCGTCAATGCTGCAATTGATGTATTTATTTCTGTACTTATTTAATTGATTGCTTTAGAGGTTTAGGCCTACAACTGTCTTGTTGTTAGAGTGCTAAACGGTCAGCCGAGGGACCGAGGTTTCAAAAAACAACACTAAAGGTAGAGAGAGATGATCAATTGATCATGCATCCTTTTGTTACAATGCATTTTTAAAAGAACTTATTATATATCAATCACCAGCAACGGCGATGAGCAATGTTCTTGTGAGTGAGTGAAGGACTTGCTTGCTTGTAAGAGCCACTAATGAGCTAACCGAAGTTTCTAAATGGTCTATGCTTCAGACTTGACAAATTGCCAGAAAATATTGTCGATACAAAATTTACTCTGTTTTGATCAGGGTTGCTACAGTGGCACGGCAGTCCAGCATTTTTTCATAATATTGGAAGGTCTAACACTGAACACTGTTAGTTACATGTACCTTCAAGTAACCATTATCTTATTACTGTTATTCTTTTCCGTCCATCCTTTCTCTTCTACACAGTTCTAAAGATGCCTGTTATGTTTTTTTTAGTTGTAAAGTGTGGCTTTGAATTGTATGTTTCAATTTTCTATGATTGTAGCCTACAAACTATATTATGTTCTCATCCAATTTATCCATGGGCGCAGTTTGGTTTCCGTTCTTGGAGGGGCTAAATTTTTTGGGCTGAGACCAGTGGCGGCGCCAGCTCTATAATTTAGGCAAGTCGCGTCAGGGTCGTCCTGGCTATATGGCAGGTCGACGAAATTTATGATTGTATTTGAGGCGACAACATAAGCAGCTTAACGTAGGTACACAAAACGAAACTATAGGCCTATAGTTGAACGCTTATAGCCCAATTACTGTAGCATATTCATACGTCATTAGCTGCTTTACTATCTTTAGAGATTTTTATTTTTTAAACAAATTTGTCTTCAACGACTTCCGGGTTCATCTTCGCCCTGTTCGTGTGAATGGAAATGGCAGCTAGATTCGACAAGCGTTGTTCGACCATGTTGTGCTAAGATGGATTTCAATCAGTTTCAAGCAGCTGAATCTTCTTTCTGCTTCCCATGACGATACCTGAGAATAGTGCATGCTATGATTGCTATCTGCATCAACTTGTAGCCTACGTTTCATAGAATGCATCTTTTTTACGACGTACAGACATCGTGGAATTCAGGTGTCACGGCGTCAAACTTCATGAATGATGCATGTGACGGATTGAAATCGACCGACTATAATTGTTTATTATGTTTATTAAGCCTATTTTCTACAAATTTCGACAAATCAGCGGCAATCCGTCAAAACTTAATTTTAGAGTTTAGAACATACATGTAGCCTTCTATTGATCTACTAGATAAGATAAGACATAGGCCTAAAAGTCAGTTAGATGTAATAATTGCACTACAACACTACTGATCTTGTGGGCGAGGAAACATTTCAATTTTTCATTTAAAACTCTTAAAGAAATGTAGAGAAGATATTAAATATTCCAACTTTTTTTGGCAGGTCATTAGGCAGGTCGTGAGCAAAATAGGCAGGTCAAATGACCTGCCGCGACCTGCCGTAGCGCCGCCACTGGCTGAGACTCAGTCCAGTAAACGAGCGGCGCCGAGAAATATTTTCCCGGCCCAAAAAAGTTGATGACTTTTTTAGTCTTCGGGCTGAAATCTTGCCGAAAAATACTAATCTTCCCGGCCAAAAAGTTGATGACCTTTTTTGAAGTCTTTTTGTAAGTTTCACGTGGGTGCTAAGCCCGAGAAAAGATACCATTTACACGGTACAAAATGACTTTTGGTCCTCTTGGGGGGGTTAGCCTCCCTAGTCTCTGATAAGCTCCGCTCATGCATCCAATGTTCCCGCAGTGCGTTTGCAGGCGGTTCAATAAGGCACATACTTACTTACCTACTTACTTGCCGGCACACCTCCAACAGAACTTCCATAAGATATTATATGGTGACAAATCACGCCAATCATAATAGCTTACTCTAGAACTATTTTGGACCATAACTGTAAGGTCATATTCTGCACAAGTGCATGATTATTTTATAAATCGTTGATTCAAGTCATCGGCTGCCTACGAACTGTGGCACTGAAATCTCCCTTATTGTTTTTATTGTCATTAGGCCTATCAGCCTATTATTAATAGTAAGCCCATTGGCCCAACAATATTATTATAATTGATAATTAGCATATAGAAAGGTTAAGGTCTATTAGAAGCCTAGATAGTTTGAACGAATTCATCAAGAATGTAAAATCACCGACGCTCTTTTTGTGTTTTGTTTGCTATTACAGGCAGCGGCAAGCGCAGCTTGTATACAATGTATCGCCTATCTGTCACGTCGTCCGAGAAATTGCGTTTATTATCCTTATTAAATTACTAATATTATTATTACGAATATCGTTGCACATACTAACGGAAGTTTCGACTCAGCACATCTGAGAGATGTGGGTGTGGCAATGTTAAAATTATTTTTTACTAGGCTACTATTAGACCTATTGGGCTATTGATTCTATATTAGTAAGCTAGCATTAGTAGTCGTCGTCGCGCGCTAGGCATATAGGCCTATAATAATCTTTATTAGTTTTAATGTAATGTAATGTAATGTAATGTAATTAGTAATTTCTAAAGCGCCGCTCACAACCAAGGCCATTCAGTAGCGCTCCCAGTGCGATAACCCCTAGAGAAAAAAATAGGTCTTAAGAAGAGAGAGAGATGTAGATAACGATCCTGAAAGTAGAGCCCCACGCAGAGTGGAGGGAAGAGAATTCCACAAAGAGGGCCCAATGATGGTGAAGGATCGATTTTGAGCAATAGTGGTCCTAGCTCGTGGAACAAACAAGTCAGCCCTGTCCAGAGAACGGAGAGGTCGATGAGAAGATGCTGATAGAGGAGAACGAATGAGATCACTGAGATACATCGGTGCAAGACCCAGTTTGGATTTGAGTACCAGAGAAAGGACTTTATATTGTATGCGGGCAGAGAGAGGAAGCCAGTGTAGTTGGTTAATCATAAACGAAGATATATGGGAGTACTTAGGAAGGCGCGCAATTAATCGAGCAGCAGCATTAAGGACAGATTGAATGGGAGATAGGCGGACCTTTGGAAGACCAATAAGAAGGGAGTTACAGTAGTCAATTCTGGAACAGACAAAAGCATGGACTATTGATGTCATGGTTGAAAGGGAGACAGATCTGCGAATGGACCTGAGACGACGGAGGTGAAAGTAAGAGGAGCGCGTAAGGTTGGTTACATGTGTTGAGAATGTCAGCGAGCAGTCAAGAGTGACACCTAGGGCACGAACAGAAGTTGAAAATGTAAATTGAGGAAAGGTCTGGGATAGAAGCAAAAAGTCGATTTTTTTTAATTTGCTGGGGAGTGCCAAGCCAGATGAGTTGAGTTTTGTTGGAATTGAGTGAAAGGCGATTTGAAGACATCCACAGGTGCAAATCATGAGAAAAGTGAATCAATACGGCGAACTAGTATGAATTGAGTAGAGGGAGAACCATGAACATAGGCTTGAACATCATCAGCAAAGAGGTGACCAGTAGCAGAGTGACTTGGAAACAGAGAAGTAACATCAGCCGTGTACAGAATGAAGAGTAGGGGTCCAAGGACTGATCCCTGTGGAACTCCTAAAAATATCGGCACCCAGTTAGATCTGGAATTACCAGCTATAACCATTTGGGTACGACCAGACAAGTAAGATTGAAGCCATAGGAGAGGGACACCTTTAATACCATAGGAGGATTCAAGGCGCTGGAGCAAAATTTTGTGATCGACCATGTCAAAGGCTGCTGATACATCAAAAAGTGCAAGAAGGGAAACCTGAGCCTTATCAATAGCTGCATAGATGTCATCTAACATGGAGAGTATATAGGGCTGTTTCAGTTGAATGGAAAGTCCGAAAACCAGATTGGCGAGAGGGGAGAAGACCTGATGATTCAAGGTAAGGAAGAATCTGAATGGAAACCAGACGCTCAAGGGTTTTAGAAAGAAAAGACAGGTTGGAAATAGGCCGATAATTTTGACAGTGGCTAGGGTCAAGATTAGTTTTCTTAAGTGAAGGAAAAACCAAAGCACGTTTTTGAGAAGCAGGAATAGAGCCCTCAGCAAGTGATCTAATAGTTTTAATAATTATTAGGCCTAGTGCTCGTAGGCTATTAGTATTAGCAGGCCTCTTATTGCGAGCATTATTATTATCCTGCTAAATATTATTAACTATTTTATTTATTGTGATCTTCAATGTCGTCATCATCATCATCATCATCATCATCATCATCATCATCATCATCATCATCATCATCATCATCATCATCATCATCATCATCATCATCATCATCATCATCATCATCATCATCATCATCATCATCATCATCATCATCATCATCATCACCACCATCATCATCATCATCATCATCATCATCATCATCATCATCATCATCATCATCATCATCATCATCATCATCATCATGTTTATGTTACAGGCTTCATGATAAACATAGTCTCAATTTTATGTGCGCCTAGTTTTAAATCTTAAATTTCTTAACTGAAATTCTAACTCAAAGAATCACAGGACACTCAGATTTATTCGCCTGGTATTAAATATAAATCTCGATTGTTTCATTCTGCTTTTGTCTTCATAATCAACTAATTATTAATTATTAATTAATTGTTAATTAATTATTGATCCTGATTGAAGAAATTCGATTGTCCTGGTCATCAGATGATCGGCGTCCACGAATTGGAATGTAACCGGAAGGAACAGAATTGCGTTTCCGGTGTGACGTCACTTCCGTATTATCTCGTTGCCATGGAGACGAGGCGAGGTTGGCCATCGCCCAAGCTGCTTCCAGTTGCTCCAGTTTCGATAGAACCTTTTCCAAAGCAGAGCAAGAAACATTTGAGACAATAATTCATGAGATTACTTTTAAGGTGCTAAATAAGTGCATGCGTATTGCATAATAATAAAAAAAATTGGCACTCAACCGTTTTAGCGTTCTAATTTATTCGTCCAGTGCAGCATGATTATATTTTTTATTAATTCGACCAGTACTGACGAAGGAAATTCGGGGTCCATGGGCAAAGCAGTTCGTTGGTCCCATAAACTACACGTATAGCCTATCCTAATAGACAAGGCTTGGAATTCTAAAAGGGCTCTAGAAATCACTCCTAGAAGCAAATCATGTAACAATTTGCTAACCGGTGTTTCTAGACTAATTTGACCCTGCTGAAAACGAAAATCGCTGTTAGCAAGCTGGATTTTTGGCCGTTCAATGGGAAAACAAGATGGCGGACAAAATGGCGGTCAGTTGCTTCAAATGGCTATAAGTAAAGTATTGTATGTGACAGGAACACGATTTTAGACTCTAAATTAAGATTATAGGGTGCAAGGAATACAATGGAATCAAATACACATATGTAGCACTGCAAGAAAATCAAAATGGCGGACAAAATGGCGGCCAGAATCTTAAAATGGCTGTAAGTGAAGTTAAGTATGCAGTGGAATCATGATTTCAGGGTCTAAATCAACATTTTCGGGGTCAAGGAATGCAATGGAAGCAGGGTAACATATGTGGCATTGCACGGAAACCAAGATGGCGGACAAAATGGCGGACAAAATTTTAAAATGGCCATAAGTGAAGACATATATGCAACTAAATCATGATTTCAGGGTCTAAATCAACATTTTCGAGGTCAAGGAATGCAATGGAAGCAAGGTAACATATATAGCACTGCCTGGAAACCAAAATGGAGAGCAAAATGGCGGCAAGAATTTCAAAATGGATGTTAATGAAGTCATGCATGCAATGGGAACTTGATTAAAAAAATTTGTGAGGTCTTTGCAAGATGGTATCTGAGACCTCTGCAGTTGAATTTATCTCCAATGTTCCCTTATTTGACCAGATATGATCATTAAAATTATCGCAATGCCTTCAGAAAGTCTTAAACCAAGGAGTGTTCTTCAAAAGAACACTGACAAAATTATAAAGGAAGATTTGTATATCATGCAGTGACTTATTACTTCGTATCAAGCTGACTGTCCCATGGATCTGAAAACACGATTGTGCCATGGACTTTTCTCAAAACCATGCAATGGGATTGGATTCTCTCTGCAAAAGTAACTTGTCGTCCGTATTACTATAGCAGAGGCATATCATTTGTTTATTTAGAATATTTTACGTAGTACCTCTTCAAGGTGGGCTGCCCGGAATCGCCCCCCACTAAACCACAACTAAATAGGACAGTTTTTTATTCTTAAGGAACAGAGTGGAGTGACCCATGGGCATGCAATAGACGCTGTGAAAAGGGGTTGGCCATTCCCATTCTAGATTTTAGAACCAGCTACACAGAATGAAAGGTGATGTCAAATAGCAGACCGCGAGTGAACCAGCTAAGCTTGGTCCGCCAACTAAAGAGTAGATCGACGCTGGACATCTGAGGTTGAAAAACAGAGTTATTTCAGACATAGTGGGGCTATAGCCTAGTCCATCAAGGCACTACCTAAGCAACACAGAGAGCCTGCAGGCAATCCGCTGCGGGAAAGGGAGCCAATGCAAGACATCCCGCATATTGTATGAGACTTGACCAAATATTGTGATATGCCCATAGGCTAAGTCGCGACACAGTTCATCCGACCTGCTGCAGACAAATTATTGTAGGACAAGCAATGGCCCAAGCAATAGGGAACCTCCGAACGCGAAGACAGCAACTGTTGGTGACCTGACAGATACAGTGGATACCTGTGTACAGGTAGCCTACTTTCGATTGGCTACAAGAGGGTTAACAATTATTGCCTTCGATAGATATAGTGGGCATTGCTTTTAAAAAGTGAAAGCGTACAGACAATTACAACCACAACTCTGCCACTGTGTGGAGTCTTGAAATACTCCGTTGTCGGGAAAATTGGGTGACTGTTCTTGGTATGCTTGAAAGAAAGACTGATCTAGCTTCATTCCTGTCCATTCAGCTCTCAGCAGCCACATTTGGAGATATGGACTAGAGCGGTTGCTGGTGGTTACGTGAAAAAAGATAAGGTGTTGTCCACTGCCGGGTCATATGTGTTTGCTTTATATTTAACGGTGTTTTGGTGATGGCAGGAACATCAGTGGAACAGAAGCTCATCCAATTCACGTAACAATGAAGAATTGATCGAGTGGCCTTCATGCTACAACTGGATGTGATTTGACATATTTAGCAGAAATCAGCTGAAAGAATGCTTGAATAAACTACTTGAAAGTTCCCACTTACTTTCTACATTTGGAACATTCCCTTATGAGCTCATTACCAAACTGTCAGTTTGGAAAGGCCTATTTTTACTAGATTTTGATGTTCAGATATCATCCTCATCTTCATCAGATGGAGTGTGGTGGAAAAAAGTAATCTTTACCAGTGTGCACCAAAGCCACATTATAGAGTTTGTTTACAGCAAATCATGTGAAGTTGATAAACGTAGCATCAGGACCTGCTGCTATCGAAGTGCGATCTTGTCATGTGCACTCAGGTGCAATTGCATTGACTGCAACAAGGCCTGATTTGACTCTACGGTACCCTGTATCCGTCAAGTCATGAAAAGTTGAAACTATTGATAGATCAAGTTATGAAACATTCAAGCATGCATACTGTATATACATAAAGCCAGCAATAGTTAAACTGCAGTCCAGTCATAGGCTACTAAAAATTTCCACTATAGGCCTAGGTATGACAATTTCACTGCATAACACTGCATGTGATTTTGTTGGAAGCATATGACCTGGAAATTACTAGTCCAGACTGAAATCAAGTCTCCATCATATATGTTCAAGACATCACTCATAGCCAGTTGAAGTTTTTGTCCACCATTTTGGTTTTTGGTTTTCTGGCAGTGTCACATAATATATTCAGTGCCTTTAATTTCACTTTCCTTAATTCCGAAAATTATCATTTACATTCTGAATTGATGTATTCATTAGATACAGAAATTCACTAACAGTCAATTCAAGAGTCTGGCCGCCATTTTGGCCGCCATTTTGGTGTCCAGGCAGTGCTATATATGCGACATTGGTTTCATCACATGCCTTGACCTCGAAAATGTTGATTTAGATCCTGAAATCATAATTTGGTTGCATATATGTCTTCACTTATTGCCATTTTAAGATTTTGTCCGCCATTGTGTCCGCCATCTTGGTTTCCGAGCAATGCCACATATGTTACCTTGCTTCCATTGCATTCCTTGACCCCGAAAATGTTGATTTAGACCCTGAAATCATGATTCCACTGCATACTTAACTTCACTTACAGCCATTTTAAGATTCTGGCCGCCATTTTGTCCGCCATTTTGATTTTCTTGCAGTGCTACATATGTGTATTTGGTTCCATTGTATTCCTTGCACCCTATAATCTTAATTTAGAGTCTAAAATCGTGTTCCTGTCACATACAATACTTTACTTATAGCCATTTGAAGCAACTGACCGCCATTTTGTCCGCCATCTTGTTTTCCCATTGAACGGCCAAAAATCCAGCTTGCTAACAGCGATTTTCGTTTTCAGCAGGGTCAAATTAGTCTAGAAACACCGGTTAGCAAATTGTTACATGATTTGCTTCTAGGAGTGCCATTTTGAGATTCCAAGCCTGGTCTATAAGACGGTATACGACAAAACAAAATTGTGGATGAGGGTTAAAATGATTGCCTGTTGTAGGCTATACCATAATTTTCATTTGACACAATTGTTAAGCTCGCCAAGTTATGTTGTGCTCTAGGGCAATTCTTATATTGACCTTAAATAGGCCTAATTTTTCTAGTGTCAGTTCGCTTAAACTGCTTCCACATGTAGCAACTGTTACAAGAATCGTCAAAAACCTCTCCTCTTTCAATACTAGTTAGGGTCAGGGGCGGATCCAGGGGCAATCCGGCCATGGCCCCCTCAGAAATATGTATGGGACGTGGCCCCCCCATCCATCAGGTTTCAACAAGCTTTCGATTAGTGCAGCGGGAAAAGTAGGATATGACAAAAACCCTAATAATTTAGCATTGGCTTGGAAAAATGTTACACGTTGAAGAGATTTCGTCAATGAAATGACTAAATGACTAAATAAGATCGTCAGCTATTTCGGCAGGGAAATTCGGTATATTTTCAAGACATTTTGACCAGATGACTAAAAAATGTTCATCAGATTTTTTGACCAAAGATCAACGAAATTTTTCCCGACCTAATGCAAATTTTTTGCCCCTTCGAAAATTTCTGTATCCGCTCCTGGTTAGGGTGTGGGAGGTGTCTTGGGTGTTTGAGCATTATGAAATAATGCAAAAATGAAAAAAATGCACTTACCACCACACGATGTAAGAACGGGGGAGGATGATTTTGAAGCTCTTATTTCTATATGAGATTTTGCAATGGATTAGATCATGACGATGATCTAATCATGATTATGATGATGTCGAAGATGCTTTAGTCAGTTGATTCGGTGCTTTTCGGCAAACTCAAGATCAAGTAAACATCCCGAAACAAAATCTTGGCTACGGCCTTGGCTGTTACAGGTCTAGCTTACATAGGCCCAATAGACTTATTCTTGAAATTTAAAAATTTCAATCTCTGACATGAACTATTCAGTGGCATCCAGAAAGTGCTCCTAATCGAGGATAACTCCCTTACGAGGTCTAATCGTAATCGTAATCAAACTCGCTAGCATATAGCGCCTTCGCAGGGCACCAGCTTATTCACGCGCGCTGCTTCGGTTTGTCCAAAAGATATGCTCCGAAGGAGGTCCGAGTTCAGAATCATTTCTGTATTTCTTTGAGAAATAATTATTTGTTTGAGCTGCATGCTCTACAGACAAATTAAAAACTGAGTTGGGCTCCCTCTTGAGTTGCGTCCTGTTTTATGGCACCATTGAAAAGAACACCTTCTCTACGACAGGCCTATCGCTGAAAAATATATACAAATGTCAAACCATTGATAGCATTTATTACGAGGTATTCATGTCGAGATGATAACCTCATCCTCAGCAATCTGACAATTTATGCAGTTTTAAAGCTAAAATTAGTTATTGTTTTTATATACAGTATTCGTCTAGTAATGATAATGTTCACCGTCAAGACACGGAGCGTCGTTAAACGGTGAACATTATTATTACTAGACATATACTGTATGTCAAATGACGAAATCTGAGTAGCCTTCTATATAACGCAGTAGAAACTATTTAAAAGGTGTGCTGGTAATTCTTTAACAAAGCGCTCTAATAATTATTCGCTAGATGTCGCAATCTCACCAACGTTCCCTCCAAGTTGAGTCTGGAAATAATGACTGAAAATTATTGTAGAAACGCAAATGGCTTTGAAATTATCGAAAAGGAATGGACGAACTAAGAAGGAAGATGAATAGTTTATAAGCTTATCGAAATCTTGATTGGAGTTTTGATGATGTCTTCGCTAATGGATAATTATTGTAAATTATGCAGTCGTAAAATGTTTTTCTAAATTTTACTCCGTTTTGGTGTTTGCGTAACTCTAGTGTGAAAAGAAATTACGGACAATATGCACTTAATTCTACTTAGTTTAATAATAGATCGGTGAAAATATAAGTTTTTGAGATTGTTTTTAAATTTAACTAAAACAAAAATGAACGCAAATACCTTTTTAATACACTAACCAAGAAATACAAAAACAGACAATCGCCATATTGTTAGTCGTCTTTGCTCTTGTTAGAGCAAAATTATATTTCATATTAACCTGTTTAAGAATTTCTTTTACTGAAATGTAGAAGCTAAGAATCAAACTTGTTTTAAGAATGGTAATCAAGAAAAGTTTGTGAAATAGCTTGCATGTGACAATTATTGCAACATATTAATGAATGTACCCAAGCAAAATATTTGGCATAAATTGTAAGCTTATTAACTGTTAACCATTCTGCTACTAAACAATGAACGCTATAAGACGACGTACAATAATATTATGTTAAGACTTGATGAACAATGATATTGTTATGACAATGTTATAATTATGGTTAATTTGGACGGACATCATAAATTCATTGTTACTACACTGTATAAGCTGTAAATTGTCGTCAACGGCCTTTGATGTCATACGACGACGTTAAACTTTGGTTAAATAAAATAAATAATTGATCAAATGAATTCGGAACAGAATCCACGCACATGAGAACTCACACCTTTTTCTCTTCCATCAATCTCCCTTTTCAATCTCCCACCTTTCCTGCAACTCCTCCTTGGCTGAATAATGACATTGACGTCGATATCACTCTCCACAAAGAAATAAGTAAGAAACACGACAATCCTGAACTTTTAAATCTTATATCATTAGAACATATAAACAAATATCCTACCTATACACACATATATACAGATGGTTCAAAAGTTGAGAATTTAGTCGCTGCTGCTTACACAATCCCTACCCTAAATTTAGATAAACAACTTCGTCTTTGTGATAATTCTAGCATATTTGCTGCTGAACTAACTGCTATCAAAGAAGTCTTTTCCTGGATATCAAAAAATGAAAACCAGGACCTTAAAAACTTTGCTATCTTCTCTGACTCTTTAAGTGTCCTTACTTCTCTTAAGAATTCATATACAAAGTCCCGACCACTTCTATTACAAGAAACAATAAATACATTTAACCAAATTAAAATAAGTAAAGTGCATTTGATCTGGATTCCTAGTCATGTTAATATATTAGGTAATGAAAAGGCTGATGCCTTAGCCAAACAATCCCTGAGTATGCCAATTGTGAATGCAACAAACTATCTGGAACTGCAAGAAGTCTTTTCAATTGTAAAATTGTATGTAGTTGAAAAGTGGCAGAACTACTATGATAGTGAATCTAAGGGTTATCCCTATAAATATATATGCCCAGTAGTGAACACAAGTCTGAAATTTCCTGACCTTAATAGAAAGAAAGAGGTCCAAATGTCAAGACTAAGGTTAGGAAAAGTAAACCTAAATGAAAGACTTTATCTTATGAAGAAGCATGACAGTGGTCTTTGTAATTCATGTAATGTTACAGAGAACATAGATCATTTATTGTTAACTTGTAAAAAAGAAAATATATCTGACGTACTAAGAAATGCATGTGCTGCTTTTAAGTTAGACTTCAATACTAAGAATTTACTTGATGACGGTTATATGCAAAGTGTAGTTTATAGGCTGATAAACCAAATAACTAAAGGAAAAATTGTGTAAATACTGTCGTTTATAAGCCCATGTAAGAAATTGTACATGGTGCATGACCAACTTACCAAAAGATGCATATCTCGTGTGCCTGCAGCTCTGCTTTGCTTCTGAGTTTATTTCTTCTCTAAATATTTGTTGTTGTTGATTCTTGTCAAGTACATGTGTCCAATGAAAATTTTTCATATGATGGTTGACTTCAAGGATATGGTGAATCAATAGATTAAATTGTGAAGTACAATTGTTTAGTATAACAAAATAAGATATAAAAAAAAATTCTTTGATGTGACAATGCATTGAGAAACTGATCGTAAATGTGCTTTGTTGTTGTTGTTGTTGTTGTTAATATTGTATGTTATGCCATTGTAACATGATTGTGTTGGATATTGTTAGTCGTCTTTGCTCTTGTTAGAGCAAAATTATATCTCATATTAACCTGTTTAAGAATTTCTTTTACTGAAATGTAGAAGCTTTTAAATCAAACTTGTTTTAAGAATGGTGATCAAGAAAAGTTTGTGAAATAGCTTGCATGTGACAATTACTGCAACATATTAACGAATGTACCCAAGCAAAATATTTGGCATAGGCTAAATTGTAAGCTTATTAACTGTTAACCATTCTGCTACTAAACAATGAACGCTATAAGACAACGTACAATAATATTATGTTAACACTTGATGAACAATGATATTGTTATGACAACGTTATAATATTTTTATGGTTAATTTGGACGTCATAAATTCATTGTTACTACACTGTATAAGCTGTAAATTGTCGTCAACGGCCTTTGATGTCATACGACGACATTAAACTTTGGTTAAATAAAAAAAATAAAATAATTGATCTGAGGGCTATTATCTTTGATATACATGTAGTAGTGTCGTTAAACATGTAACAAGCAGAAATTCAGTATTGATAATAATCCATACAATGATTTGACCTTTGAGATAATTTATTGTGGAGTGTATTTCTGAAAACAGACGTTTTTAAACTATATCGGGTGATGGAACCGGCAAATGGCTGATTGCGTTGAAATTTTACCTGTTGCTTGTCTTCAAATCAAGAATAAATCTTTCGTTTTTACTAAAGAATTACGTGGAATGAAACATTACAGTGAGTCCAGAAACTAAGTCATCCTGGTGAAGTCAGGGCTTAAAGTGTGGCTGGACGGTCATGGACGGCGTCCATGCACTTATTTTAAAATCTGAACGCCGTCCAGCCACTTATTGGCCAGCAATGACTAGAAAGGTAAGGGGCGTCCATGGCAGCACTTCTTTTGGAAAGACAAGGGGCGTCCATGCACTTATTTTCCCACAATTTTAGCACTGGGTGAAGTAACAAAGAAATACATAAGCGGAGGTGAGGTGTGGATACGACTTTTTAAAACCGATGCTCTTAAATGAAGGCTTTTGTTGCTGAAGAACTCTATTCAGATGCGCTCCCGAATGCAGAGCGAACACTGCATCGGAGTTTCACGCCTGAGCAATTGCGAGTGAAGGACTTGCCCAAGGTCCCTACGCGGGGAGGCGGATTCGAACCTCGAACCTTCCGGCTTCAAGGCAACGACGCCACCACTACACCCCCGCGCCCCACGTGGTGGTATAAGGGAAGTATACGAGATTAGCCGGGAGCGGGGTAAATCCTAAATTTCCTGGGAAACGCCGGGTACCCGAGCTAGTATGACATATAATAACCTATAATAGGGCCTATGCAAGTTTCTCAGTTTCGCTGTGGGATCAACTTACTCATTTTTGGTCCGTTGCGAAGAAATGTAATAAATATTAAAAGGAGTTACTATTAAAAGGTGTCAATTTTCCCACACTGTCCTCTAGCATCGGCCACCAACCATCCCTGCATACACTTACGCCTGAGGAATGCAATTATAACTGCATTTTTTTCAATTTATTAAATGCCTCAAGATAATTAATTTTCCAATCAACTACCGAGTAATAACAAAGTTTATGATGCTCCATCGTACCTCCTTGAGTGGCCACTGGTTGATCCGATGCACGTCATCATCATCATAACGGCCCCCGCTGATCTGGTCCGGACTCGACAAGGACGATGAGGACAAGTAGGACTTGTTGCTATCATGCGATGACGAAGTAGTCGTACTGAACAGGGTGCAAATTACCATCAGCGCTGAAGCACTGGACAATTGCACCAAGTATACCGAACCCATCTTGGTGACAGAGACGTGTGTTGAACTATAGTATCTAGACGATGGTTCCCTTGCCTTGCAACGACTTGCCAACGAGAGTCAGTACAAACTAAAGGCAATACGAAGGGCAATGCCTAGGTTATTATACCCATCCATGCACTGGCCACTGGTCAGCTTGCCATCCATCCGGCCCGCTGACCAAAGGCGCAGCCAACACACT
The DNA here is from genome assembly GCA_949752735.1 of Lumbricus terrestris. Classification (NCBI taxonomy): domain Eukaryota; kingdom Metazoa; phylum Annelida; class Clitellata; order Crassiclitellata; family Lumbricidae; genus Lumbricus; species Lumbricus terrestris. The sequence continues at coordinate 5,020,724 of OX457039.1, forward strand.
GGTCACTCTAATCAGGTTTCTCTGTGCTGATGCCAGCTATAGATCACCGATATCACCGGATCTTCATCATTACCGTCTGGGATTATTACGATCACCAGGATCAACACGCAATTCCTGTCGCTGTGAATTCCAACGCGGCTTAGCTGTTTATTGTGTGGCTCTGACGACTGTGACGCTGTCTCTCTTCGTTGAGACTTGAGACGCACTTCGCTGTATGCGCAAGATCTCTGTGCTCTCTACTGATATACCTTACGATAGCTGGACGCCATAGCCAATGGTTACGACGCCCTTATATGTCTGTCTGTGACCTGATTTGAAACTGAGTTGTAAAACAACTGCGTGGGTGACCGCGGGTATATTAATTTACAGGAGGGGTAAGACACGATGGTCGTGGTTAGATTTTTAGAAAGAGCTTAAAAAATGCAACGCTGGAATGTTAAGAACATGGGTATTTTTCATTATGCATACAGGTTTCAACATGTAGGGTATTACTTCCTCACTTCCCTTTGTACATTATATATGACGTATCGTTAGTGCTTAATTTGCAACATTTATTCTTTAGAGCGAAGAAATTAGTTAAAAGCCAAAGAGGAGCAGCTAAAAAGTAGGTGTCAATTTCCAGAGGGCAAGGCAAGTGCTCCGTCATGCCCCCATGGATATGCGAAGCGCCCATGGAGAACTGTGCAACAAAATGAGCTAAAGAAGGTTTCATATTGGCAGGACATTATATAGAGCAATATAGTGGAAGAGCACGTGCAGTGGATCAAGTTCATATATCGATGTCAATGCAACGGATATTATTTTGATATTGCTGTGTGACTTTAACCAAATCGGCGCATATATAATAGACGAACTGCTATAGCCTAGCTCATTTGGTAAAATGTCTCGTCTTGGGAAAATCCAAAACCAAAACCAAATTTTTCTACTTCTCTCTCCGCACTCCTTCCCTGTTTTTCTCGTTAAGCCTACTCATAAACCACCATTTATCAACCAGCTATCCATGCATGGGCGCCCGCACATAGGAGGGGAAATGGAGAACTTGGAAAATTGACACCTTTTAAAGCTACTACTTTTTAGTATTTACCAAATTTCTTCACAACAATGCGCCAATTCACTTCTATTTGTAATTATACAAAGCGAAACTGAGAAATTTGCATATGCCCTACATATTTGCAGGCACTTATATATATATTTGCACAGGCCCAGTTATCTACATCGGTAAGAGCGCTGACCGCGCGTATGTACGCGACTCTGTGAATGAGAGCGTGCGGGCCGCGGTTCGCTTCTCGAAGGCGGCTATTTCAGATATTCAAAATCTCGGGCCAGCACGGTCCCTCCCATCATATGAATACTACTGAATATTATTAATTTGATCTTATAATCCTCTCTGGCTCATTTAGTTCGGTTAGTCATTTTAAGAATTTACATAGCGCCCCTTCAAATAGCCCATTCAGAGGCGCTCCCTGTCCATCAACTGCGCTGAAAATGGGTCTCCAGGTGTCTTGAAATACTGACGAATCAACCCTGTATTATAGGTAACAAACGTATTATGTAATTTTCACGTACCAGGTATTTTAACTTCACGAATTCAAATGATATATAATGGCATGCAATAATATATTATGACTATTGCTTCATGTGGCTTCTTAAGACACACGCGTCTTCTATTTCAGAGGTGGGGGCCGGGGGCGCTCAACTGAAGCGTACGTTTCCGAAGGTTTGTTTTCGCATTAGTTGTCTCGTACGACGTGGATTGATGGCGACTTGAATCGAGTAAATCAACTGCAACGACGAATTGCTATTCATTGCTCGTCAGCTGTGATGTCAGATTTGCTTCAGCGCAAAAGCCTCTGATTCAACACCGATGTAGTTCGAGTCTTTGCTGACTGCTGAAGGAGTCACGGGAAGAGATTGAATGTATCCGACGATTGTGTTTTATCAGTCGGTGCGTATAGGCCAGGGAATAATTAACGCAAACCGTGGAGGATCATGGGACAGGTGGGGGCGTTGCCACGGGGTGGTTTGAACCACATCATTGTGAAAAATATAAGGATATAACCCACACAATTTGTTCAGCTCTGTTGAGTTTTCATTTGGGTAGTATAGGGGGTGGTTGGTGGTAGAGCAAAGCTCGTTAAAAATGACTTAGAATCCTAGTCATTGCAATTTTTTTACAACCAACCCACACTTTCTATGGGCTGGCTGCGCCCGTGGGAGCTGGGCTGATGAGAAAGATTCTGGGACTCTGTATCAGAGCATGCAATCACTGGCTGCAAAACTATCTTAAGGCTTATGAAAAACTAATTTTAAAGAAACAAATTGAAGAGTGAAGGCTCGACCTATGTTCCTATTTTTATAATTATTTGCAATGTGATTTATCCTGTTGCTAATTTGAAGTCCAAACTTATAGATTATTCTTTGTAATATTATCATGTCTATAAAGGAATAAATTCTAAACTTTTTATATAATATTACAACTACCTATAACCCGGACCCCTAAAAGTCGTGGGAACCTGGGCATTTACCACTGCCCCCCTCTCGAAGGCCCTGGATGAGAAGGGAGACAAGCAATAATGGTTTTAGAACAAAGAGATGTCGTCACAATAAAATGTGCATAGCGCAAACGCCGCAAAGACAATAGAGCCCAATTAGTAGAGCCTGCGTTTCAGGTGTCCCTTTTGTTGTGATTCTGTGTAGCTGGGCCCACAGTTTTTCTAAACAGGAACAGGGTTGCCACCAGTAGCGGTGCTAGAGGGGGGGAGCAAAAAAGACCATCCATTTTTTTCATGTAAAAATGAAAATTTCTTTGCTCAGTCCCTCCCCCCCTAAAAACTGAAAACCATATGCATCAGATTCGGCCGAATGACTAAAAAAAGGTCGTCAGAAGTTTTGGCGGCTGAAAACGGAATATTTTCCTGAGATTTCGACCAAATGACTAAAAAAAGGTCGTCAGAAATTTTGGCGGCTGGAAATGGAAAATTTTCCGCGGGAGTTCAGCCCCTACCAAAAAACTGAAATTCTGGCGCCGCCACTGGTTGCCACTTTTTAAATGTTGCCCTGTGTACTTTTTGTGCAGGCCACTCAAAACTACGGGTCCGGGTGCTGCAGCAACCTTAGCACCCACCAAGACTGTATTGGGAGGGGGGGAGGAGTTTGGGTGTTTGAACACAAACGAAACGATATAATGTAAAAATTAAACAACGCATTTGCTAACACACGATTTAAGAACTAAGGGAAATTAATATTTTGAAGCTCTTATTTAAATGTGAAATTCTACAATGAAGTAAATCCAGTGCCTAAAGTGTGGAAAAATAAGTGCCTGGACGCCCCTTACCTCTCCAAAAGAAGTGCCTGGACGCCCCTTACTTTTCCAGTCTATGCTCGCCAATAAGTGGCTGGACGGCGCTCAGATTTTAAAACAAGTGCATGGACGCCGTCCATGACCGTCCAGGCACACTTTAAGCCCTGAGTAAATCACAACGATGAGCATTCTAATCATGATGATGATGATGATGATGATGAAGCTGCTGAAGTTTTGAATAATTATATAACAAGCACCTCCCCCTCGAAACAAAATCCTAGCTACGGCCTTGATATAGGCTACTCAAGTACTCATCTTAATGCGGGCCTGATCTAAAGTACCGGTACCAAGCATACTATAGTTTAAACCAAGTGAATAATCTTTTTAAGCAGTATAAGTATAATCTTTGTGTTGCACTGTTGTTGCTTATGAATCTAATTGACAGCTTGCATATATATGACTGCTTGAACTTTCAACTACGTGCGTGCAATAGGCTTAACGTTGTGGACGTCATTAAAATATAGATTCACAGAGATTGTTCTCATTGAATCCGATTGTTGAAACGTGTTTCCATGTGCCCATAAAACTGTGGAATAAACAAAGAAACGTACAGGAATTGCTTTCGAAAAAATTTCGATCTCCCAGTCGGGGAATTGAACCCCGGTCTCCCGCGTGACAGGCGGGGATACTTACCACTATACTAACTAGGATCTCTGATTGAGATGGTCTGTAATAGGTAACAAATATGATATTGGCTAAGCCTACTCGCTGTCAGCATACACCACGAACAAATTTAGTGTCAATACATAATAGGTCGATCATGCGTAACATTTATCTGAGTTTCAATTATATTTATATACAAAATATTGTCAATTCCATTGAAGCTTTCGTTAATCTGACCGTACATTGTTAGCCATATCGCTGGGGTCTAGATAGACCTGTATCACTATCAAACTCTGCTTGAGTTAGAACAGTCTTTCTATTGTCTTAATGGTCAATAAACGCAATAATAACATTATTCTAATTTAAATAAATTCTACTAAAGACAGTTTGTTTCTCTTCAAATGTATGCGCAACCTCGCTCGTTAAAATTGAACCAATATCGCCATCTTGCGAATGCCGTTGAGATAACAGAATCATTGACTTATTCATCAATTCATACCTTCAAAGTTATTTTTAAAGTGTTAAGTCTTCAACTTTACAGGATTAAAGTTACCCGTGGTGTTAAAAGTCACCTGTTAAATATCCGGAGCTACACATGCATGAATTTAATTAGGAAATAACTGTTTAATGTACTGAAAACAGTATGAGAATTGTGGAAAAATAACTGGGGGGTTGGACCATTATACACTTGGAATTTGGGCTTGAAAAACATACTTTAACATGGGGCTCTAAAAAAGACTGGGGGGGTTGAACCCCCCAACCCCCCGGCAATTCTCACCCTGACTGAAAATACTGAACGCACTTACAGCGACGAACATCGTGCTACCAATAGTCGATTTTCTTTTGGCATAATTATGTAACGTGGCCCTCTAGCGAACGTTAAAGACCTATTGTCTTTGATTATTTATCAATTAAATTCACGCATCATGTTTGGTGAACCATTCACATGAATACCGTCTAAATCTATATTAATATGTTTACTTTTATATATAAATAAATATATAAAGATATCGTGAGTGAGATTTTACCTCGGTTAGTCTACGTTGCGTTTTTAGATCGGTTCTATACACTCACACCTTTTTAACATTGTAATCTCTTTAGATTAATATTCGTGACTCGAATTTCGATCCAAATTACCTTACCTTACCTTACACAATTTTTTCAGGGGATCGAGTAAATCGATCCCTGCTAAAAAGAAAAGGAATAAAAACTTTTAAGATGAATATTTAGAAGATAAGTAAGCTGGTGCCTCATCTATATTAATTAATATTCATTCATTCATTCATTTCAAGAATTTATATAGCGCCTCTTCAAGAAATCCACTCAGAAGCGCTCCCAATCCAACCACGGTGAAACAAAAAAGTTTTAAGGAGCTTGTAGAAGACTGATGAGTCAACCCTTGGTAGCAGGCGCACCTGCAACGGGAGACTATTCCAGACAGATGGACCTACAAGTTACAACTGAGAAAGCACGACGCTGACAGGTCGAGGTTTCAACACGTGGGACCAAAAGCTTCCCACTAGAGCAGCGGTTCTCAACCTTTTCACACTCACGGACCCCTTTTTAATTTTTGGTCCTGGTCACGGACCCCCACCGAAATTTGGCGCATTATCGTGACTGTGAGGCTCTATAATCCTATATAATAATAGGCCTACATGTATGCTATTGTACTATAGCATAGATTATAGATATGCCTCTGCACTCCTGTAGTACAAATTTTATATTACATATAATATTATATGAAATTTACTAGAAAAAACTGTATTTGATTTTAATGTAAGCTTTGGGCATGCATAGGCTATTCGAGCACAGCTTATCTGCTCCAGACACTCATGCATCAAGCTAACTCTTGCATGGATCTTCAATGTATGCCTATTGCCATTTTTAATTGTCACTTCAATGGTTTGGTTCAATTCCGATGTTGGTAAATTCCACGAATCAAAGTTTGCAAGAAACTGACTGGAAGTCAACGAAAAACTGTGAACGTTTAAATTACCGAATTAGAAGTTGAACTGATCCATCTATGATTAACCGAAAATTAAATTAACAAATTTTGATTGATTGATCCGAGCATTTCCTTATTTTTATGAGAATTCATGCAATTGACCAAATGTGTCAAAGTTATCTAACACTATCCGTTTTTCGCCAGATATCAAGTTTTTTTGTAAAAGCAGACACTTTATCACTAAGGGTGATCAGATTTGTCTGCATCACTTGTGTAGAGGAATTCAGTTTATTCAAAAATGCCAGCCAGGTAAGCCAAAGTTGAAACTCTTGAGTTGTTAAATATTCAAATGAATTACAGGCTGTGGTCTTTTTCTAAGAACCTCTCTCAAAAGCATCCCGAAATCTAGAGTCGGTTACAAACAGACCCATCTAAAACAAATGAATTTGTCATTAATCAACGTATTATTACCAGTAGTTTCATGTCGCCATTGAAAATGAAAAATATTGAAAAATTGACAAAGATTTATCAGTTTATATGTTTTTAACTAAGAAATATATAATTTTCAGGACTTGCTCGCGGACCCCCAGGCAGATGGTCGCGGACCCCCAGGGGTCCGCGGACCCCCGGTTGAGAACCGCTGCACTAGAGGCAGAGCGAAGGGCTCGGCGAGCCAGGACAACAGATACTGGACAGCAGAGCTCAACAAGATAAGTCGGAGCACAGCCAAGGAAAGGAGACAACGCCAAACCAGTGAAGCAATTCTGTACTCGATGCGCTGTGAGATAGGGAGCCAGTGTAGAGTATCACGCATGTATGATGAAACAGATGCATATTTAGGGATTCGCCCAATTAGCCGGGCTAATTATCATTATTCATTCATTCATTCGGACATTTATATAGCGCTCCTTCAAGTAAAAAACCACTCAGAGGCACTCCCGACTCCAGCACACCCAAAAAGAACAGTTTTAAGTTTAGTAAGATACGATCCTGGTAGACTGGTAGAGTCCCAGTGTGTAGGCGTAGCTCAAAAGGAAGGCCATTCCAGACCACCGGACCAACTACAGAAAAGGTTCGATTCTTCATGGTAGCAGTACGAGCAAAAGGAAACAAGAGGACTCCCTTATCAGCAGAGCGTAGCTGACGATGTCCTTGGATACCTAATGTAAGGCTGCACAGCTGTCGGAGGTAAATTGGGGCGAGGCCCTGACAACATCGCCATACATATATTTACAGGGTCTTCGAAGATACTTGACGTGCTACATAATTTACGACATTGTCCTTTAACGCATGAAGTTCATAGACGTCGCGTTATCAATCAATTTCCTATTAAATCGATCGATCGATGGATTGATTGATATTGTAGGCTATGCTAACGAGTAATTCCGTACATCTACAAAGTGCAGAACCACAAGGAAATTAAGTTTTTAGTTGTCGGTGATTGCTATATTATTTGCGTGATTACAAGAACAATTGAACTCAACGCCAGTGGCGAATCCATGATTTCAGTTTCGGGGAGGGGGGGGCTGAAGCCTCGCGACGAAAATTTCGCATTTTCATCCGTCAAAATTTCTGACGACCTTTTTTTAGTCATCGACCGAAATCTCATGAAAATTTTCCATTTTCGCCGCCAAAATTTCTGACGACCTTTTTTTTAGTCGTCAGCCGAAAATTGTGAATATTTCAATGTAAAAAATTCGGATGGGCCCTTTTTATGGGGGACTGAGCCTCTTGTAGGGGGCTTAGCCCCCTCCAGCCCCCCTAGCGCCGCCACTGCTCAACGCACCAACAAAATGACTTTTCTTTGTGATTTTTTCTATTATTTTGTTGAGCAATCTCCAGATGTCGTTCCTGACTGGATTTAAGCCATAATTAATTATAGTGATATAGACCAGCTGAAATTAGATTCATGATGATTTCATTACGGAGTGCAGAAGCACCCATTGAAACAGGACATCCATTGAGTGTATCATTCAGATACCTCCCCAATTACAACTACACAATTTTTTTAGGTAGACTATAGAAGAAAGCAGTTTTCAGTCTAGAGTCTAGACTCTAGAGCAGCGGATCTCAACTTGTGGGTCGCGACCCCCACGGAGTTCGCTTAACAATTTGTCAGGGGTCACCTGGACCCGCAAGAAAATTTTAAAAGATTGAACGCTGCAGTCTTCTACACTATATAGCCTAATAGAGCAACGCAGGAATTTTTACAGGAATTGTTATGGCGAACAAATGACTGAACGAATTAATTAATGAATGAACCTCCGGAAATTCTCACCCTGAGTAAAGAGTTCTATATGGAAGGACCAGGCAGCGCGAACAACACAATTTTTATATTATCCAGATGTTATGTTCACAATATTTTTGCCGTTGTTGATTTTTAATGTACTTTTACGTGTAGGCCTAACTAGGTGCGGTGTTTCACTTGGATTTGTCTCTTTTCTAAAACTAAACGAAAATTAGTATTATGTAAGACGCGACTTTTTAGATACTCGCAAGATGTCGCACGTAGTACGGTCCTCTCAATTACTGATTCCATCGCTAGTCGCTAGTCTGAACGTTTCACGTTTTAATCGGTAGATGGACGGTTAATGAAAGGAGAGTAACTGTTGTCAGAGTTTGGAGCCCTATGTTACTATGCACAAACCCAAACCCTAACCCCAGTAGGGGCCAGTCAGGATGAGAAACCCCCCAGTCTTTCTTGGAGCCCCTTAGTAAAGTCTGTTTTTCACACCCCAATTCCAAGTGGATAATGGTCCAACCCTCCAGTTATTTTCCACAATTCTTATACTGGGGCCAGTATGAGAATTGTCAAAAAACTGGGGGTCAGACGTTGATTTACGTGAGTTTGGGGTGTGCAATGAGGACTTCACGTTGGTGTCCTACGAAAGTCTGGGGTGGTTGAACCCACAACCTCTCCGGCAATTCAAACCCTGCTGTTATACTCAGTGCCTAAAGTGTGAAAAAATAAGTGCCTGGACGCCCCTTACCTCTCCAAAAGAAGTGCCTGGACGCCCCTTACCTTTCCAGTCTGTGCTCGCCAATAAGTGGCTGGACGGCGTTCAGATTTTAAAACTAGTGCATGGACGCCGTCCATGACCGTCCAGGCACACTTTAAGCCCTGGTTATACTATTCTATTGAGTATTGATAAAGAAATTTTTGTGCTTCAAGTGTAAAAAAAAGTAAAGTTTTGTTCTCAGCAAAGTCTTTTATAATAATATTATGGAAATTCATGGACTGTATAAGATCTAATTCTCTGCTCAGGCCGTTTAATCGTTCTTGTATCATACGGTTGCATGCTAATCGCATTCTTTATTAATTTTAGTTTTGGTAAGAAACGTTCACCGGTAGGCAACAGTTTGCAACCGTCATTGACAGAAACATTCTTTATAATGGAATTTCAATGTTGTGCTTGCCCTTTCCGTCCTCGTCCCCGTCCTCTTGGACTTGCACTTGCCCTTGCTCATGGCCTTGCTTTTGTTCTTGTCCATAACCTTCGCCGTCCCATTGCCCCTACCTTTGCCCTTGCCCTTGCCCTTGCTCTTGCCTTTACCAGTCTTCTTGCTCTACTATACTTCCAATTGTCCTTGCCTTATATGTAATAATGATAATAGTGGTAGGTGTATATGAGTAGGAGTAGCAGTAGTAGTTTAGTAGTTGTAGTAGAGGTGGAGGTAGGCCTAATGGTCGTCGTGGTCGTCGTCGTGGTTGAACTGTTGGTGTGCATGGTAGTCATGGCTGTGGTGGTTGTGGAATTAGTGTTGGTCGTGTGGGTGTTGTTTTTGTTGTTGTTGCTGCGGTTGGTGGCGTGGTGTTGACGGTGACGGTGATGGCTATGAAGATGTGATGACGATGTCGATGATGATGACGATGATGACGACGACGGCGACGGTGATGATGATTATGATGATGTTGTTGATGATGATAATGATGATGATGATGATGATGATGATGTTGACGATGATGATGATGATGATGATGTTGACGATGATGATGATGATGTTGAAGATGATGATTGCAGTATGCCGTTAAACAACGTGCCGTTTACATATTACTGTACAGTATCGCAACTATATCGATTTCTATTGCGCCTCTCGAAGAATAACCAATGAGAGGTGCTTCCAGCTTGTAGATCCGGAGTGGAGGGAGGGGGAAGAATTGCCCTTAAAAGATTTAGAGTATGACGAGGAATAACGTCAATTAAATTTTAGTCACCACCATGTGCAGCACCACCACCACCACCACCACCGCCGCCACCGCCACCGCCACCGCCACAACCACCACCACCACCACCACCACCACCACCACCACCACCACCACCACCACCACCACCAAAACCACCAACACCACCTCCAGCAGAAACACCAACACTACCACCACCACCACCACACCACACCACACACCACCCCACCACCACCACTTGTCATTTTGTTTACCTTGGCATTCAAATTATTATAATGACATTGATTGTCGACACCTTTTTAACGGCAGAAATACAGAAATATTAGTCAGATTCATATCACTTACTACATGTCATAATGGCTATGTACTTAAGTTTGTCCTAAATGATGGTCGAATCGCATTTGTATATGGTATTTCTGTTGCGCAACTGTTTTAATTGCACAATTGATGGCGCGCCTCCGTAACCAAATCTATATATTGAAGTTCAGATAGCGTAGACAAAAATAAGCTATATATATACATATATATGTATATATATACATGTTGTTAGTGCAGTTATATTATAGACCCAAAGTCAGATTGACACAGTGTATACGATTTAACTTTTTGAAAAGTTGAACACCTTTAAAAGAATTTCACCGATGGTATTAAACATTGTAAAGTAATAATTTATATCAATAAATGGCTTGTGTGCAGTATAGATTTATATAAATAAATAATAGACATGAATAATATAATGGACAAGCTATATAATTATAAGGAAACAAGGGATTTATATTACTATATATCTCAGAATGGGCGATGCTCCTTGTAATGAATGGCTGAATATGAAATAAATGTGTGTATATATATATATATATATATATATATATATATATATATATATATATATATATATATATATATACACATACACCATGCATGCAGAGTGGTATACTGGATTCGGTACTAAATATACCAACTTGGTATTACCAAGATAGTAATTATAATTATTAGCAATAACTCATTAATTAAAGAACATCTCAATTACGAGAAATTCTTAGAGAAAACGACTGACGTCACTATGAATGCCGAGAAAATACCGTCAGTCAGAAGCTTATACCTCGAAGCGTGCAATTTTATTAGGATCAATTAACTATTGGAAACTTCTATGAATTTATGCTCTATAAAATATAAACTATTCTGATAATTTATGTAAATTTTACCTGCATTATAGACCTATATATGCATGTCTTTGATTCAAAGCAATAGCCTATATATATATATATATATATATATATATATATATATATATATATATATATATATATATATATATATATGTATTTCTCATATACATATATATTTCTGTGGTTGGTCCAGTGGTCTGGAATATCCTTCCTTTTGAGCTACGCTATATATATATAATATATATATATATATACATATATATATATATACATATATACACACTTGGACTATATACCAGGATCCTTCCTTTAATATTAAACTTAAAACCGTTCTTTTTTGGCGCGCTAGAATTGGGAGCGCCTCTGAGTAGTTTTTTAACTCTAAGAGCGCTATAAAAATATCCAAATGAATGAATATGTACAGGGTGCGGCCAAAAAAATGACCCATTACAAAAATCGCGATTTCCCAAAAACCACTGAATATTTTGTTATAAAACTTCGCCAGCCTATTTGACACATATCTATCTACAACTTGGCTAAATCTAATGAAATTCGATTCATGAACACCAAAATGGTGCAACCCTGAAGTGAAACAATGTGTTTTTCGTTTCAACAGACATTTAGTGACAGCAATAACGCAAAAAGTAACAAAGTAACGACGTAAACAGAAATTTAACAAAGTTCAAGGCTACCTTTTGTTATTGACATGTTTAGGCCAAACTGTTCTGTGTAAAAAATGTTCGAAGTGACCACCGTTTGCTTTTACACAAGCTTACAGATGTTTTCGAAAGCCCAGAACAGTCATCTGAATGGTCTCAAGTGACAAAAGTCATTCCAGATGATTTGTAGCGTATTTTTCAGTTCAGATATGCTCTTTGACTTTGTGGTAAGTTTGCTGTAAGTCTCAAGCATTGCACCCCAAACAGCATAGTCGAGTGGGTTCATATCTGGGGAATTTGGCGGCCATGAATCCTTGTCGATGAAGTCCGGACAGTGACTTGTTAACCAATCTTGGGCCATTTTGGCGTCGTGAGTGAGTGCTCCATCTTGCTGAAAAGTGAGCTGAATTCCCAAGACAATGTGACAGTCATCGACAAGCTTAGGCAAAAGTTTCTCCACGTAGTACGTAGCATTGAATATGGCCTTCTCGTCAATGAAATGCAAGCGTCCTTTGCCCTCATAGCTGACACCTGCAGAAACCATGATGCTGGAAGAGAACTTGGCTCTCTCGACCAACAGGCGACTTGTATGGATATCGGCTTTTTCTTCTTTGCCCAGACGCGGTTATTTTGAGTATTAATGGGTGGATTGATGTAAAAGATCTTTTCATCGGTGAAGAAAACCTTATTATGGCACACTGTAGGCTACTTTATGTAAAATTATGATTTCCTATTTCGTGAATGCCGTGTTAAATTGAAAAAATGCAGTTCTTTCTTCTGCCTGATGTCATGATCACAAATATAAAGATACTGACATAAAATTTTCCAATAATATGCGGAAATATGTTACGAATAAAAATGAAAAAATTTGTAAGAAAATATTCAGCGGTTTTCGAAAAATCGCAATTTTCGTCATGGGTCATTTTTTTTGGCCGCACCCTGTATATTTGTTTGTATGCGTACTTGTTATAACGCCCCTTCAAGCACTCTACTCAGAGGCACTCCTGACTGCAGAGCGGACACTGCATCGGAGTTTCACGCCGAAGCGCTGAGCAATTGCGAGTGAAGGACTTGCCCAAGGTCCCTACACGGCGACTTGAGGTGGATTCGAACCTCGAACCTTCCGGCTTCAAGGCAACGACACCACCACTACACCACCGCGCCCCATATATACTGCATATATATATATATTAGGGTGATTCAGAAAAAATATTTTTTGAAATTTAATGAGCATAGTTGTTAATTTTGTTCCTTTTGGGTACAGATTAAATTATGTACAAGAATTTTCGAAATAAAATGCATTTTACCCTATGCTCAATGGGCTCAAAGTTTACATATAGTTGTATTCAAAGTTACAAATTGAGATAATGGCCATGTGATATAGCACACACTAAATAAAGTTGAATGATACAAATAATTGAGTTTTTAGTAACTCAAAGTGGAGATAAGAACTCAGATATTCATTCACTATTACAAATTAACTTAGAAAAGTTCACAATTCAACAGGAATCCTATGCTACCTGATAGACCTGTAGCCTTGTACAACTACAAAGTCTACAAGTCATTCACTCACATGCCACCAGTACCAGCTATCCATGCTCTCATGTTTACACATGTAGATCTTGAAAATACATGAAATTCAGTCGAAATTCTTCTCTCAGAGTCTGTCTGTCAATTGAAATTGATTTCTGATAGGCCTACTACAAGTCCTGAAACAATAGGTGACTTTTGTCCTTCATGCAACCAGACGCACCTTTTTGCCTGAAATGACAAACTCCATCACCAGCTGTCTCTTCTTGAATCAGTAGGCACAATTCCGTCACATTCTTCTCTTACTGACAATTGATGGCATGCGATGATCAGTTGAAAATGATAAGAGCTTTCGTCTGCATTTTAACAATTTACTTAAATTGCAGTGGTAACTGCCAAGATAGTGAACTTCCTGTCTGACAAGTTTATGTGATCCAATGCAGATCCTGCTTTGAAGAATGAATGGTTTATCGCTGCTGTATCTTCCTGTTAACCTTAATTCAGCCTTCAGGAAGAGTAGACTATTCAAATGTTTTTGTAGTACATTGATATCTTGACATCTTTAATCATAATTATCAGTGTTCCCCATCGTCATCGTCTTCGTCACTATCACTTTCGTCATCATTCAAGTCACTGCTCTTGAAGTATCTAATTGCCTGGTTACTCGAACAAGATCATTTAGCTGATTTTCTTATCATTTTTATCTTATACCTGGCTTTTATTGTTTCATCTTTTGCTCTGCATCTCTCTCATGACTCCTCATTGACAACAGTCATGCTCATTTTTCATGATTCTTGCTGATCTGCTAAAAAAAACTGCTTATGCTTATCAATTTTGATAACTTGCTCACCTTACTTAATGCAATATCAAAAACGAGATGTACTTTCAACAAATACTTCTCACTGTTTGTGACTCAGAGTCGTTGCTTCTGTTATCTTTATCTCTAAACTCTTTCCTATGGCATTTTATAGACTGAACTGCTTTATGGATTCGTGCCTAATTCCAAATTCAGATTGCTTGATTTTCAAACTCTTTTACAGAGCCTTTGTCAAAAATTGCAATGATAAAAAAGTAGAAAGGTCTGTAGTGTGTGGCCTCTGGTAGGCAATACATTAATATAGGAAGGGTAACTTCTGGTTTTCCATTCAACCAAAGTTCTGTTTTCAATCTTATTGCAGTAGTGAAGAAGACTCTTACACTTAAAATTAAGAAAAATGGCATTTTCACAAAAAACACTCATGGAATGAATATTTAAAAAAACCTTAATTTAAGAATAGTGTAAAAAATGCATTTAGCTATCTTTCTCTCACTGCCAAGAACAATGCAGAGACAGCTAAAAATATGCAGTTGCACTTTTCATAGACATATGGAAACATATTCCTGCTTTATAACAATGATGTTGCAGCTCAGAATATATATAAAAAAATTCAGCAGGTTTCTTTACAATAAACAACAAAGCAAAACTCGATTGTTTATGTATGGCCTTTGAGTATGTACATAATTCTTACTTTCAGGATTGTAGCTTTATCTAATAAGAATTGCTGTGTTTCGGGTCTCGTCTATGGCAGGTTCGTTGCTTTCTTCATGTATGTCCCATGTAATATTTCAGGGGCATTGAGCACTCAGTAAACATTAATATATTACATTGAAATTTGGTAGCAGTGTTCAATAAGATCAAAGGAACAAAATTATCTACTATGTCAGCCAAAAATCAAAAATAATTTCCCCCCCATTGTAACATGAATCACCCTAATATATATATATATATATGCAGTACGTTTCAGTCGAGTGGAGATTGTTTTGAGAATTAATGAGAACATACAAGGCGCAATCATCGATGAATTGTTTGTAGATATATATGATAAAATTCTAAAAAATAATGAAAAATTTAGATCGACTGAATGATGGATTCGTTCATTCATTCATTCATTCGTTAATCCATTCATTCATTCATTCATTCATTCATTCATTCATTCATTCATTCATTCATTCATTCATTCACTTATTCATTCACTTATTCATTCATTCATTCATTCACTCGCTCACTCATTCATTCATTCATTCATTCATTCACTTATTAATTAGTTAATTAATTCATTCATTCACTCTATAGAGGAGCGTTCCCTGCCGCATGGTGCGCGGACGATTGATCATCACCGGCCGATTTATATAAAACGATATGACACAGATTCAATCTAAAAAATAACGTATTTTATTTGCAATGAAATCATAAGAAATGAAATGCGAAAACATAATGAAACAGCTGTCAAGCGTTATTAAACAGGTATACCTTATAAGATAAATCGGCAACTATATAGGTCTATATACACGCATGCAGGTGAGTTACAAGAGCTTTATTTTGTTTGTCCATGCATATATAATTGTGATGTGCTATTCGATGTACATGTACAATGTTGTACATTAAAGAATAAAAAGAAACCGACGATGTTTATCTTTACTATATCGGTAAAAACGACATTTCTCTTTTATAGTTGATTGCAGTGACCACTAGACCGGTAATCAATCGTCTTGGAACACCATGAAGCACAGCCATGCACGGCAAAAAACTTGCCGAACTATACATACCGTACATATATCGCCAAGCACCATGCACCAGCGCAAATCAGTGGCAATTGTATAATGTACAATGATTCTGCTAGATCTGTTTGAGTCTGATTGTAATATTGTAATTTAATAAAAAATATTATATGCCTACATTATATACTCGTTATTATATATGCGTCTTGACAACCATAATATTATATGGAATAATTAAACTTGCCTGCATGGTATATACATGTAGGCCTACATAAATTCGGCATAATAATAGGGATTATAATGTATTCATATAATATTATATTTATATATACAGGGTGGGCCAGCATAAATGTCCCGACTTTGCAGGCTTTTAAATTCGCCAATTTTTAACATTTATTTATACTTGATGCATCAAATTAAAGGTATTTCACTCTAGTATTAACTCTAAAAAAGTCGAACTGATACTAGTCTCGGTTTTAATTATATACTTGGATCAGCGCTAGCTACCGTTTTTTGTCATTACTGACGCATTATGACGCCGTTTCCCGGGAACATTCTATCGTTTTTTGCTAAAACGCGCGTAGACACGATCATTTTGAGTGTTTGTAGGGTCCCTACCATGAGTATATTCTAATCGCAAAACCGCGTCCTTTCAATTTTGCCAACAGCCGTGCACTGCCATGCGCTGCTTCAGACGCTTGCACGCTGCCAGTCGTTTCTTTGCGTAAGAGCTGGAGAGTTCGTGGGACTTCTCGTCGACAAATTACTTTAACTTTAGGTCTATAATCTTTTCCAATACGCTATTCAGTGCTTCCAAGACGCCTGTTTTGCGCTGAATTTGCATGCAGGGCCTGCCCTGGTCATTGTCTTGACTGCAAATGTACGCGGACACACGAGCAATGTTGGCGGATGTGAGCGCCGTGCGCTCCGATTCCCATGGTTTGCAAGTAGAAAGTCCTATTTTATTAATTTCCCGTAGCAGATAATACAAGGTATTGTTTATTCCATCCTCTGTTAGAATATTCGTTAATCATTTCAAACGAATTAAATCCCTTACCAGTTCGTAAAATTAAGATCGAAACGCGATCATCGTCTGTCAACGGCGCCAGGTTGCGTCACAAATGACAGCAAAATATGGTAGCTAGCGCTGTTCCGGGCATATAATTAAAACCGAGACTAGTATCAGTTCGACTTTCTTAGAGTTAATACTAGAGTGAAATACCTTTAATTTGATGCATCAAGTATAAATAAATGTTAAAAATTGGCGAAGTTATACGCCTGCAAAGTCGGGACATTTATGCTGGCCCACCCTGTATATATAGATCCTTTACCCCCATTTATTATTAATGACATTTTGGATGACCTTGGCCCCTTCTTGGTCTACCTGTTTAATAGGTCCCTCTCTGAAGGTTGCATCCCTCCCTCACAGAAACGGGCCCTTGTCTTTCCTTCCCTCAAAAAGCCTAACCTTGACACAAACCTTTGCCAAAATTATCGGCCTATATATATCTCCAATCTCTCCTTTCTTTCTAAGACACTTGAACGTCTTGTCTCTCTGCAGTTTCTACCTTAACTTGCGCAATCTGGTCTCCTTCTGGCAAATCAGTCTGGTTTTAGGGCCCACCATTCCACCGAGACTGCTCTCCTTTCTCTTCTATCTGAAAATCTATTCTGCCGTTGAGAGGTCTGAGCTCACCCTATTGGCTCTCTATGATGTCTCTTCAGCCTTTGATATGGTTGATCACGATATCCTTCTCAAGCGTCTTGAGACGGGTCTACTGCATAAGGCAGAAAATCAAAAGGCAGAAAATCAAAAGGCAGAAAATCAAAAGGCAGAAAATCAAAAGGCAGAAAAATCAAAAGGCAGAAAAATCAAAAGGCAGAAAAATCAAAAGGCAGAAAATCAAAAGGCAGAAAAATGTATGTAAGCTCCACTTTGCCGCGTATACATATAAATGCACAATTACTTTAAACCCGCTGAAACTGATTAATCGGTTTACCATCGAACATCGAACATTACAGAGCGAATTCACTACAAAGTTCTCTCCTTAACATACAACTCCTGAGTCCTTACAATGCTCCCAGCCCAGATATCTTCGCGAACTGTTCACCATCCAGCCTACCCGTTCTACCCGTTCATCCGCCTGCCTTACACTCTCTCGACCGCCGGTCACAAGTCATCTCAAGTTTTCCAACCGAGCCATATCCAACTCAGCACCGCGCGTTTGGAATGATCTGCCTGCTGAGTTCCGATCCTTTTCAGGTCCTCCTCCATCATTACTAGTCACACACCATCACCTTCCTCAGGCTCCTCTATCCATCACACCTCGGGCCTTTCACTCGAAACTAAAGACACTCCTGTTCAAGAACTCTTATCCTGTTTCATCTGATCCCCCACCCTCCAATTCCCGGCTCAAACGACACCCACCTTAGTAGCTGTTCCACACCTCTAATTATACGGTACCTCGACCCGGACCACCATGGACTACTCTTACGGACAACCCTTTTGACTCAACGCATTTGATCCTGATCCTATGGTAACTCGACCCGGACCACCACGGACTACTCTCACGGACAACCCTCCTAACTCAACGCAGCGCTCGTGAATAAACCGGTGCCCCGCGCTTGGCTTTCCAGTGGCGCTTTAGAAATTACGAGATTACGATTATAATATTACAGTCCGATTTTTGTATGTTTTGAAATAGTAGGTGAATGAGGACATTTATAACGCTAATGGCGCTTTATATTTTTTGTGTTATATATATAACACTACGGAATAAATATTGAGTTGGTTATGAGTTTCTGCCTTTTGATTTTCTGCCTTTTGATTTTCTGCCTTTTGATTCTTCTGCCTTTTGACTTTTCTGCCTTATTATTTTTCTGCCTTTTGATTTTCTGCCTCTTGATTTTCTGCCTTTTGATTTTCTGCCTTTTGATTTTCTGCCTTATGCAGTGCTCCCCTTGAGACATCCTATGGTGTTAAGGGCCTCCCCTTATCTTGGTTTCAGTCGTACCTTTCTGAAAGAACCCAAATGATTATATCTGGTGACTCTTGAACCCAATGGGTTCATGTTAATCTGCAGATGTATGTTCCTCAAGGTTCAGTTCTTGTGCCTCTCTTATTTATTCTTTACACGGCTGACATCTCTTCTCTTTTTCCGATCTGTAGCGCTGCTGGCCATCTATTTGCTGATGATGTCCAGGCATTTGTCCATGGTCCCCCCTCTTCCCAGCTGCTTCTAGTTGGGCTTATTGAATCTTTCACTAATCATCTCCATGCACTCATGGATGTCTTCTAATCGCCTTTCGCTTAATACTTCAAAGACTCAATTTATCTGGTTAGGTACTCCTCAGCAGCTCCATAAGCATGATCATATTCTTCTCTCTGAAAAATTCCCATTGTTTTCCTTCTCTTCAAGTGTGCGTGATCTGCATGGGTGTAGTACTTGATAGCTCTATTACCTTTACCGAGCATATTTTCAATCTGACACGCTCGCCATATTTTCATTTAAGACGTCTCAGAGTCATTCGTCGCTCTGTCTCCTCCTCCATCTTCACTACCTTAGTTCATGCTTTTATATGTTCGCGAATTGACTATTGCAATTCTCTTCTCATTGGTCTTCCTAAAGTTCGTCTTTCACCGATTCAGTCAGTTCTCAACTCAGCTGCTAGATTGATTGCCTGCCTTCCAAAGTACTCTCACATCTCTATACCTTTATGTTTGATGAACTTCATTGGCTTCCTCTACGTGCTCGCATACAGTTCAAGATCCTCACTCTGATCCTAAAGTCTCAACGGGGTCTTGCCCCAAAATATCTGACTAATGTTTTACTTCGTCCTCACTCGGCTTCCTCCCATCGTACACTTCGTTCATCCAAACAGACTTGACCTATTGTTTCCTCGGTCTAGAACTGCTATGGCTCAGTCTCGATCTTTTGTCTCTATTGGTCCTTCTCTCTGGAATGCTCTTTCTCCTTCTGTTCACTCTACGCTTCTGTCTGTCAGGCTCTCATGATCTGCTCTGTCTCTTCTCAAAACCTGCTTCTTCTCGCGGGGCCTTGCGCACAGGGAGCGCCTCTGAACGGTTCACTCTATACCAGAGGCGCTTTATAAATGTTTAAATACAATACAATATACAATACAATATATATATATATATATATATATATATATATATATATATATATATATGAGCGCCCGTGTTAACCCTCATCCGAAAAGAGGGTGGGGTCTGGCCAAACCCCTCCATATATTTGCCGCATAACTTTTTAGGAGTCATAGTTTCTCAAATTGATTTTATGACTTTGTTCCTATATTGCTGAGCTATATAATTAGCACATCTAAACGACAAAATCGATTGAGTGATAAGGAGATACTGAAGATAATACAGACGACGACTGTATACTGATGACAGTTTCGACAGTGAGAGCTACAAGTTACAACAAAGAAAGTGGACGTGAAAAGGTGCCAATGCCTGAAGAATAAACTTCAGATGTTTCTTATGTTGAAGACAATGTTGAAATTGAAGATGATGATGGACACGATGATGAGGCTGGACCTGATAGTGAAGATAATGATGACGAAACTATTGATATATACTGTTGAAGCCGGAAGACCAGAATACAAGTCAAGATCCAGGTATATATATGTTTGACAGTCTAACCATGCACTTTACAGTTTCAACGACCGTTGACAAGGCATCTTGATGTTTCGTCAGTTGTGCTGCGTATTTACTTTGCGCATCCAGATTCTCTTTCACAGACATATTCAACGAAATGTCACCCGATGTCGATGAACTTGATGAAATGTTGAGATATCGTTTTCTATTAATCTTCCTGATTGAACGTGTTTGCGTTATTTTCGTAAAAAATAAGTTCGACTCATATAGTTCCCGCCAAACGGTGCGAAATTTTTTCGACAGAATGTCTAGTCCGCAACTTCAACTATAGGCTAAAAGCTGTCGATTATCTATATTCTGATATTGAGCAATTTACGCAGAATCATAGGCGTAAGGGACATTTCGGCAATGGGGCGGGGGGGAGGGGCAAAGATTTGACTTTTGCCCGAAAAGTATACTTTACATCTTTTGGCGGACCGCGAGCGCCGACATTTTTCATCGACCAAATTTTCTGATGACCTTTTTTTTGGTCATTTCGATTTCCCAGCCGAAATATCTGATCACCTCTTTTTTTAGTGATTTCGTGCAAATCTTCAGAAAATATAGCTGTTTTACATCTGAGTGCCCGAAAATATTCTCCTATGCCTGTTTGCCGAAGAAAGGTTTGTCCGCCCATGCCTGTTTTGCCCGAAAAACACATTTGCCCGAAATATGGGGGGTGGGGCATTTGCCCCCTGGACCGTCTATATAGCAAAGTTTATCCATAACATCCGTCAAAAATCAAAGCGATTTTCTGCACAAAACGTTCGTCAGACACGAAAAATCAATTACGTATAATAGGCCTCATTTTCACATTCTGGATATATATCAACTTGATAACAAAATATAGCAGTGTCGTTCATTTAGAACCATGTATAACCCCAATTTAGAGGTGTTTAAATTCTACGTAACGATTAATTACCACGCTATCTAAACCTATAAAAACAAGTCGTAACATTTTAATGAACCAATTTTCTTCTTATCCACCCGACCGATTTTTCTCAATATTTACAAAAATACTTTTTAGCATCACCGGGGAACACTATCGGGCTTCGCGATCCAAAAATCTTACCGTTTCCCGAGATTGAAACATTTCATTTTCCATCCAATCCTAACGCTGTGTTTAAGACGCCATTTTATTTGCTTTCAACCATATTTTCAACAGACATTGAAACCATCAATGATATATTGATGACTGAAACCAGTACATCAATGACGTCACGGCCGATTTTAAATTATAGCGCCTTGTGCCGTTAATTAATATCTATAGCCTACCGTATATGTATCACTAGCCTATTTAAGACGCAATAGTTTTCGCCGATCGGTTTTTAACGAACCAATAGATTTTTAACCTCATTTTTCGACGAGGGCAGATCTTTTGACACGTGGTTTCGCAAAAATGCTGACTATTATAGCGCAAACATGGATGAGTGTGAGCTGGGTTGGACCGAAAACCTAAATGTCACGGGCAACGCTGGGCACTCAAAGTGGTTGGACCGTGTTGGGGCCGATGGAAGAAGGCGAGGTGGAAATGGCGACCAGAGTGGGACCGGGTTGGGGCTGATGTGAGGCGAGGTGAGAAGGGCGGCGTGGGAGCGGGGTCAGGCGTGGCTGGGAACTAAAAACCGAAATTTCCTGGGCAACGCCGGGTAGATCAGCTAGTAGCGTATATTTAGCAGGAGGAACAGGAGGAGCATGCACTAGTGGAGGAGGAGCAGAAGGAGAAGGAGAAAGAGAAGGACAGGAACGTTACACGGATAAGAGCAAGGGCAACGGCAATGCATGGGACGGAGAACGGAAAGCGCAAGGATTGCATTATTTGTAATATTATTATTAGTATCATGATTATTATTATCGTCATTCCTATTATTTTTATGGCTGTGACTAGGGGACCGCCAGGCGGCTGTCGTATTTCAATTACTAGGCGACCGCCAGTCACGTGTAACCTGTCACATGACCCGAGTCACGAGCAGCGTTGTTATCTTTAATAAATCCAACTTCTTTTAATCGATCCAGCTTCTCTTTAGGCAAGAATTTGTTCGATAAATCCCGCTTCTATTTCGTCAGCAAATATTTTCATCCATTTTTCATTGAAAATTATTGTTCATCAATCCAGCTTCAGAATGACTGCACTAACCCTAAAACTAACCCTAACCGACCCTCACGACGCCTAACCTGAGCCCTAACCGACCCTCACACGATAAATCCCGCTTCAATTTCGTAAGGAAATATTTTTCATCGAATTTATAAAAAAAGTTACTTGCTACCGAGTCATTATAGAATATAACCCAATTTTGAAGTTCGATTTTTCAAGAAAAAGTTCTTGTAACTAACCCTACCCTATCCCTAACCCTAACCCTATCATGTATATGAAGATTGGTTACTTACTCTGTCCTTAAAACAAGAAAAAAACAAGAAAACTTTTGTCCGACATAAAACAAGCAATCGATAACTGCCGCCATTATTCAAGAATGAAGACTCGTGACTCAGGTCATGTGACAGGTTACATGTGACTGGCGGTCCGCTAGTAATTGAAATACGACAGCCGCCTGGCGGTCCCCTAGTCACTTCGTCATTGCTATTATATTGGTTTTATTTTTACTCGAATATTTAGAGGGTTCGGTACGTCAGTTGCAAAAAATACTAATAATTATCATGCACTGGAAATGTAAGCGTGGAATTGACACAATAATGTGTGCTCTTGAACACCTCTATAAATAGATCAGACGTTGTCATACATATTCTCATTTTCAGCTCAAAAAACTTCGAAAGAAGAAAGCTCTTAAGTGCTGTAATACGCCGAGCAAATTTCTGTCCAGGGTAACGGCCTCTGTTGTCATAGACCCTGGTCAAATCGGATCTATCTATTTAACGAATATGATCCCATGCCAAAGTTACAGCCATTTTTCGAGAAACATTGTGTTATATGGAAATATTGCAAACAAGATCAAGAAAGACGTCTTAAACAGAGCAAGAAAGACCAAAGAAGACAAACGAATGGAGAGACTTGGAGGCTGAAAATTAGTGTTGAAAAAAAGATTGAACAAAAACAGGAGTCCATGCAATGTGGCAAAAACACAAAAAACAATCCAAATGGTTAAGATAGAGAAAGAACCAAATGGCCAATTGAATAATGAGGAGTAGGCTATGTCTTTTGTATGAATCAGTGTGTGCCATAGGTGCAATCACGTCCTAAAAGTTGGGGGGACCAAATGAATCACGTCCTAAAAGTTGGGGGGGGCCATAATAATAAAGTTAGGGGACCACTCAAAAGTTGGGGGACGCGTACCGTGGGTCCCATAGGGTGGTTGCGACTATATATGGCGTGTGCGTTCCTATGTGTAATTAAGTATGTATATATAGATATGTTTCAAATATATACACACACGCATACGCTCATGCACACACACGCAAGGTCACTCAAATAGTTCAAGAGTTGTATTGTGAACGCGTGCAGTAGCGGCGCTAGAGGGGAGGTAGGGGGGCCAAGCCTCCCCTAATAGCCATCCATTTTTTTCCTTGTAAAACTAAAAAATTTCGTGCTCAGCCCCCCCTAAAACTTAAAACCACATAGGCCTACACGAGATTTCGACCGAATGACTAAAAAGGGTCGTCAGAAATTTTGGTTGCTGAAAACGGAATATTTATATTTTCCTGAGATTTCGACCATAAAAAAGAAAAAAAGGTCGTCAGAAATTTTGGTGGCTGAAAACGGAATATTTTCCGCGGGAGTTCAGCCCCCAAAATTGAAATCCTGGCGCCGCCACTGAACGCGTGAATAATTATTTATTGATCAATTGCCAGAAAAGCGAATACATGTGCCATATAAATTTATTTATTCCCACATTTTTATTCGCTGTTGGCCAATTATTATAGCTGTCCATGTGTTTTCATAATTATTATCTGTCTTTAGATTTGCATTTGTAGCAAAATATTCATTCTGTGCATGCAAGTCTCCCTTTGGAATAAGTTCTGTTTAATGCATTATTCATGATGTGTCTCACGTCGCTGACCAATGAGATCGCGTCTAGGCTTGTAGGCATCTCTGCCCCAAACAATTTGCTTCAGGCTAATAGAGCGATCCGCCCACCATCAGGCTAGAGGTCATGCATAATGAAGTAGGTTGGAATAAATAAACATCGTGAAGATGCATGCAGAAACCGTCCTATATATGGAAACATGCAGTATATAATTATAATATAGATGTCTATATATATATATCGATGTCTATATATATATATATCGATGTGTACACGCACACGCACACACACACACACACACACACACATCTGACATCAAATCGATAAGATTTCGTTAAACTCTGCCATGGATGGATCCATCAACCATGCATGCATGAGTGCTTGCTATATTAAACCACCGCTTATTCTACATTCCATGCTATTATACATTTTGTTCAATCACACTCTCTTCTATATAATAATCTTTTATATTCTGTTCTATATTCTATTATTCAATTCAATTCAATTCCATTTCAAATCGATGTCTATATATATATATATATATATATATATATATATATATATATATATATATATATATATATATCGATGTGTACACACACGCACACGCACACGCACACAAAAAATATATTACATCAAATCGATCAGATTTCGTTAAAGTTAAACTCTTAAAGGATCCATCAACCATGCATATAAGTGCTTGCTAAATTAAACCATCGATTATTCTATATTCCATGCTATTATACATTTTATTCAATCACACTCTCTTCTATGTATATAGTCTTTTATATTCTCTTCTATATTCTATTATGATCTATTATGCTCTATTCCATTCCATTCTATTCTATTCTATTCCATTCCATTCTATTCTATTCCATTCCATTCTATTCTATTCAATTCCATTCGGTACTGTAAATCGACTATCACAGTACTGTAGGCTATCTATAATAGCATACAGCCTATACAGTGATCCAAATACAGTTCCAAGCGTGGATATCGAAGAAAAGACTTTACTCCAGCAGCCATGAATAATAATTTTTGAATATATTATAATCACAATCTGACATTATAAAGGCTGAAACTGCCATACTTATAAGGTGGTAAAGATGATGATGTTGAGCAGTGCATGTGTAATCTAGACGTCTCTGTGGGGTAAGTTCCCCCATGAATAAAGCCCCCTCCCCCATATAAATCGCGAGGAATGTAAAGGGGGAGATGAACTTTTCAGGAGATGCATGTGTGCAGAATGGGAAATGACAGACTCATCAGGCAAGTTTTTTTGAGGAGATGATGGACGGAGCGGATTTAGGGGAAGGCCGTATATAGGGAATGGCTGGACGACATTACAGACTGGGGCGGATTAATGTACATCCACAAATTGAGCAGACTGGCACAGGAGATATATATATATATATATATATATATATATAGAACGATATATATATATATATATATATATATATAGAGAGAGAGAGAGAGAGAGAGAGAGAGAGAAAGAGAGAGAGAGAGAGGGGGGGAGGGGGGAAGTGGAGACAAATGGTGAACCACGTGATTGACACCAACGAGCCCATGAACCTCAATGTTGTGCTGCTGCTGCTGCTGATGATGATGATGATGGTGTTATTGTTTTTTGTTGTATATCATCACTATATACATTCAAGCCTATAAATACGCATCATTCCCCCCGTAAGAAAGACTAAAATAATGTGTAACAATTAAATCCCCCCACCGCTCCAGAAATATCATCCCGTCTTATGCAAATGATGCAAACACGAACACGCACTAAAATGGTATACAGTAGGCCTATACACGGCTGATGTATATTGTGCATGGTGTAAATTTAACTAAACAGATCATCATGCACTTTTTTCAGTAGCGAAAATGGTGTTTTTTTTTAGAGATTTCGACCGAAAAAAAACATGACCGATCACATCACATGGTGTTGTCGGTGGCTCAGTGGCATGGAAACCCGAATTCTCCCCCCCCCCCCCATAAAGCAGAGGGACTGTATTAAACACAGAATGATGAAGATATAATCAATACGCAATAGGTTGCGAGAAGAAGATGCAGAAAATAAAAAAGGAAAGGGAGGTTAAGGAGAAAAATGCGATGCTGAAGATTGCAGAGAATGTGATAAGCATGTGAGAGATGTGTGAAAAAAGAACAAGATGCAATTAAAAAAACAACAAAGATAAAGAGATAATCAGAAACAGATTCAGAGGAGAAAGAGAGAGAGAGCAAATAGAGGGAAGAGGAAAGGAGAAAGACTATAGGAGAAGAAATAGGAGGAGAAGAAAAAGAAGAGTAAAATGATGATGATGATGATGATGATGATGATGATGGTGATGTTGATGATGATGATGGTGATGTTGTTGATGGTGATGATGATGATAATGATGATGATGACGATGGTGATGGTGATTTAGGATGATGATGATGATGATGATGATGATGACGGTGATGACGATGTTGATGATGGCGATGATGATGATGATGATGATAGCGATGATGGTGATGATGATGATGATGATGGTAATGATGATGTGATGGTGGTGGTGATGATGGTGATGATGATGATGATGATGGTGGTGGTGATGATGGTAATGATGGTGATGATGATGATGATGATGATGATGATGATGATGATGATGATGGTGATGATGATGGTGATGATGATGATGGTGATGATGATGATGGTGATGATGATGATGATGATGATGATGATGATGATGGTGATGATGGTAATGATGGTGATGATGATGATGATGATGATGGTGATGATGATGGTGATGATGATGATGGTGATAATGATGGTGATGATGATGATGATGATGATGATGATGATGGTGATGATGGTAATGATGGTGATGATGATGATAATGATGATGGCGATGATGGTGATGGTGATGATGATGATGATGATGATGGTGATGGTGATGATGGTGATGATGATGATGGTGATGGTGATGATGGTGATGATGATGATGATGATGATGATGATGATGGTGATGATGATGGTGATGATGATGATGGTGATGATGATGGTGATGATGATGATGATGGTGATGATGGTAATGATGGTGATGATGATGATGATGATGATGATGATGATGGCGATTATGGTGATGGTGATGGTGATGATGATGATGGTGATGATGATGGTGATGATGATGATGATGATGATGATGGTGATGATGGTAATGATGATGGTGATGATGATGATGATGATGATGATGATGATGATGATGATGATGATGATGATGGTGTTGATGATGATGATGATGATGGTGGTGATGATGATGATGATGATGATGGTGGTGGTGGTGATGATGGTGATGGCTATGGTGGTGATGATGATAATGGTGATGACGATGATGATGGTGATGGTGATGACGATGATGATGACAATGATGATGATGAGTATATATACATACAGTCTACAGTATCAGTTGAAAGTGAAAAACGTCACGATTCTATACCTATAAAAACAAGTCGTAACAGATTAATGAACCAATTTTCTTCTTACCCACCCGACCGATTTTTCTTAATATTTACAAAAATACTTTTTAGCATCACCGGGGAACACTATCGGGCTTCGCGTTCCAAAAATCTTACCGTTTCCCGAGATTGAAACATTTCATTTTCCATCCAATCCTAACGCTGTGCTTAAAAAGCCATTTTATTTGCTTTCAACCATATTTTCAACAGACATTGAAACCATCAATGACATATTGATGACTGAAACCAGTACATCAATGACGTCACGGCCCGTTTTAAAATTACAGCGCTTTGTGCCGTTAATTAATATCTACACCGTATATGTATCACTAGCCTATTTAAGACGCAATAGTTTTCGCTGATCGGTTTTTAACGAACCAATAGATTTTTAACCTCATTTTTCGACGATGGCAGATCTTTTGACACGCGGTTTCGCAAAAACGCTGAATATATAGCGTAAACATGAACGAGTGACATGTGAGCTGAGTTGGACCGAAAACATAAATGTCACGGGCAACGCTGGGCATTCAAAGTGGTTGGACCGGGTTGGGGCCGATGGAAGAAGGCGAGGTGAGAATTGCGACCAGAGTGGGACCGGGTTGGGGCTGATGTAAGGCGAGGTGAGGAAGGCGGCGTTGGAGCGGGGTCAGGCGTGGCTGGGAACAAACGAAATTTCCCGGGCAACGCCGGGTAGTTCAGCTAGTTAATTATAAAAAACGTCACAAATTTATTCTCAATTATGTTTTGATTGTTGAAACTTCTAATTACTAAATGAGAGCAATTTAAGGAATGGTACTAATTGAGTGCTAGTAACAAAAGCAATTAGTCAATTAATTAATAATTAGAAGCAAAACAAGAGCGCAAATTATTAATTACCAATTGTACATTTGGAAGTCATAATTATCATCTATAGGATTTAATAAATAAAATAAAATCTAAAGTGAGAATGCGAGTAATTAATTATTAAATTTAATTTAGAATTAAGCTTTCAAGATATATGAAGAACATGTAGTCGCAGAACTGATTATCCAGAGATGCAGTCATTGGCGACCTCAGTTTCTTAATCTCGGCATATGTAGACAGTCCTCTAATTCGCGCACAACCATCTCACCGACAATGTACGGTATACGTGCAACCGTCATCTATAGGATGATATGTCGGATTTAGGATAATGTGGGATATCTGGGCTGCATGCAGTCTTGGTCTGCAACTACTCAACTGATGACACAATGTCATGCCAATGTATCACCACGCATACCTGCATATTCATCTGGTCACCTGGTGACGTCAGCTCATGGAGCTCTGGCGACAGTCATGATGTATCCTCTCCATTGTCTCCTGTTTATTGTCGCCTCTCTTAGCTCTTCCAAGCTCATTCCAGACTTTTCCTGTACTTCATCCATCCACCTCTTCCTTGGTTTTCCGCGTCTTCTCCTTCCTTCACCGCATGCCGTCATCACCTCCTTTTCCAAACCGTTTGATCTCATAACGTGGCCGAAGTAGCTGAATTTCCGCCTGTTTGCTGTTTGTTGCAGTGTCTCCTCCCTCTCTATTCCGAGCTCCTCACGCACCGACTCGTTAGTTCTCCTTTCCATCCATGAGATCTTTAGCATCTTCCTCCAAATCCACATCTCGCACGCGTTGATTTTCTTTTCCATATCCTGAGTCTTCGTCCATGTCTCGCATCCATAAAGGACCACTGGAAAGATCAATGCTCTCATCAATCTTTTCTTTGTTTCCCTGCTCACATATTTATCCTTCCAAATCTTTCCCAGACCGTTCATTGCCGTTTTTCCCATTGTTACCCTTCGCCTTATTTCCATGTCACTTCTTCCCTCCTTCTCTATCATAGATCCCAGGAATGTAAAACTCGAAACCACCTCTATCACTTCTCCATCCACCTCAAAGTTTTCCCATGTTACAGTTGTCATAACCTTTGTTTTCTTAGCCTGTGTATATATTTAAGAATTAAATAAACCTGTATATTAGTGCACCAAAAATCGGATATCAATTGGTAAATCAAAGAATTTTCATCCTATATCATATATATCATCCCATCCGTATACACTCCACACCACATGCACCATAACCTAACATCCACCCTTATGATTCATGCATACATAAAATTTTATATTTAACTTTGAAATACAATTTCTATATGTCGGTATGGTTCTAGGACGATTGATCACCGGACGATTGATCACTGCGGACGTTTGATCATCGACCGATTGATCCCCGGACGATTGATCACCGGACCATTGATCACCGGTCTAGTGGTCACTGCAATTTATTAACTGAGGATGAAAGCAAAATCTCGTATTTACTAGTAAAGATAAACATCGTCGGCTTCTGTTAATTCTTAAATATACACACATCAAATAGCACATCAGAATAAGCATGCATCTGTTTTTCTGATTAGTTACCAGTTTAATAACGCTTGCCGTTTCAGTATATTTTCACATTTCACTTCTTATAATTTCATTACAAATTAAATACATTATGTGGTAGATTGAGTCTGTCATATCGTCTCATACAAATGTTTATCTTTACTAGCGGTAATTACGACATTTGTCTTTCGTACTCAGTTAATAGATTCCAATGACCACTAGACCGGTGATCAATCATCCGGTGATCAACCGTCCGGTGATCAATCGTCCGGTGATCAATCGGTCGATGATCAAACGTCCGCAGTGATCAATCGTCCAGTGATCAAC
Source organism: Lumbricus terrestris (assembly GCA_949752735.1). Taxonomy (NCBI): domain Eukaryota; kingdom Metazoa; phylum Annelida; class Clitellata; order Crassiclitellata; family Lumbricidae; genus Lumbricus; species Lumbricus terrestris. The sequence goes on from OX457039.1 coordinate 5,051,561, forward strand.
CGTCCGGTGATCAACCGTCCAGTGATCATCCGCGCACCGTCGGTATGTATCTGTTGACACAGTATCATGTCAGTATGTGATCATATATATATATATATATATATATATATATATATATATATATATATTTATATATTCTATATACATGTATATAGTACAATTTGCATTTATAGGCGCCAACTTGCAAAATGACACATGCAGCCTACTCACATTATATGTAAAATATATATTATATACAATATTAAAACCGGACGGTTTTACTGAAATATACTGAATGCTAAACAGGTCTTTCTAAACAATTCATCGGTTACTTTGTACCGATTATCTTGCTGTTATGCATACCTCAGCACCTTTTCTTTTTAGTTTCGGTTCTTCTTTTCTTAATTTTGTTTTCATATCTCCTTTTCTTACTATAGGCTAGGTACTGCACCTGTGTTCCAATTTAATTTTGTTTTATAATTTTGTACCGATTGTGTTGCTATTTTGCTGTATAATATTGGTCAGTTGTTCATATGGTCTCAAAAGAACTTTTTTGTTTACAACTGTGTGACTTGTATCGATGACTGAAATGTAAATGTAATTTAGGGGCCAGGTTGATATAAGCTTTTAGCTTTTTCCGGGCTTCCTGTTGCTCAGAGACCGTTTCTGTATCTACTACTTGTACACATGTTCTTTTTGTTTCTTTGGCAGTAAATAAATAAATATAATTATGTGCATAGCGACATATAATAGAATGTATTGCATTATATAGAACTGCATGATACAATTAATGTATGTATACAAGATATCTATTTTTCCACAAGATGTCGTGCATGTGTATTTTTCATATGCATTATGATACAGACAAAAATAGAAGATGAAATAGCGGTAGAACAGGCGGGATTTAGACCGGGAAGAGGAACGCGGGATCAAATCACGAACTTAAGAATTATAATGCAGAAAGCAAGACAACATCAACAACCGTTATACATGTGCTTTGTTGACTTTCATAAGGCTTTCGACTGTATTAAACACGGAAGGTTATGGATTACTATGTTGGAGATGGGTTTCCCACCACATCTAGTAAACATAATAAACAGGATGTACAAAGGACAGCGAGCGACGGTGAGGATAGCGGGTGTGTTATCAGAATGGTTTAAAATTGGAAAAGGAGTAAGACAGGGATGTGTATTATCCCCATATCTGTTTAATATAGTGGCAGAGATGGCAATGAGAGATGCTCTAGAAACATACAAAGGCGGATATAAAATAGGAGGGAGAAAAATCACGAATCTAAGATATGCTGATGACATCGTACTAGTAGCGGAGACGCCGGAGGAACTGCAGGACTTGGTGCAGCGGCTGACAGGAGCTGGTCGCAAATATGGATTGATAATAAACCAGGGGAAAACAAAAGTCATGGCAACCGACACGAAGGTACTGAACATTTATATAGGAGGAAACAGGTTGCAGCAAATAGACCATATACAATACTTGGGGGCTACAATCACTGCGGAGGGAGGAAGTGAAGAGGATATCAGGACACGCGTGGGTTTGGCGAAAAAGGTACTATCTGGAATGGGCACAATATGGAAAAATAAAGGAATAACTACTCCGACTAAGATAAGATTGTTGAAAACACTGATTTGGCCAATAGCTACATACGGTGCAGAAGCTTGGACATACAGGAAAAGTGAACAAAAAAGAATAAAGTCATTTGAAACAACATCGTATAGAAGAATACTGAGAATACCTTGGACTGCAAAGAAGAGGAATGAGGAGGTACTGAGAGAAGTGGGTGGAGAACAACTCTGGAGTGCAATAGTTAAAAGGAAATTACAGTATTTCGGTCATATAATGAGGAAAACAACAAACTGCCTTGAAAGGGATATAATAACCGGGGAGACGGAAGGATCAAGAGGAAGAGGAAGACCAAGAAGAATGTGGATGGATGACGTGTTGGAATGGACGGGACTGACGATGGAACGAGTGATACGAGCAGCACGGCAGAAAGATCTTTGGAGAAGAACTGTCCATGATGCCGCCAAAGTTCGGAAGGTCGAATAAGGCACCGACGACGATGATTAAATATATGATTATATATATATATATATATATATATATATATATATATATAATCTTACAAATATTTGACAGGCATGACAATAGGCCCATATATAGGGCCTATACAGCCTGCAGTTTATATTTATTCGTTCGTTGCATTTGGAAAAGTAGTTAAATCTAAACATCAATATTCAGAGTATATAGCGCTAACAATATAGATTTAATCAAGTTCATTTCTTGACTTGGGACTAACATTATCCAGGGCCGCCGAGAGGTGGCCATGAAGGGGCAAATGCTCAGGGGCCCGGTGACTTTTGGGAGCCCAGGCTAAATAGTTACATATATATATATATATATATATATACTATTTCAAATTCCAATTCAACTTGTTTATTGATTCCAAAAATATAAAACAGACAATTATGCATTCATAATTATAGTACACAAAGTGATTAATTGCAGTTAACAATTATGCATTCATAATAGTACACAAAGTGATCAATTGCAGTTAACAATTGCGAATGGTATAGCTTAGTGTACAATCATTACTGTGAAATGTAGGGAGCAATAGGTTACCCGAAGGGAGTGATTTCGCTATTGGGGCCTATTTACAAAAGGAAAAATTCTTCACTATAATATGATTAATGATAATAGATTAGGAAACAGATAAAGATGGCAGTATTTTTGGAATCAATAAATAACAGCAGTGGGATACCTTCCCTCTGCCCAACTTAAAAAGAATGAGGGAAAAACACAGAATAAATGGGTTGTTCATTTTGCATTTTTAATGTGTGTGCACGGATTTGGGATTTAAATCGATCGAGACTCTTGGATGCACGAATATTTTCCTGTATGTTATTCCATAAAAAGGACCCTGATACTTAATATATATAAAAAAGTTTGTGATTCGTGCCATTTAAAATGAAATACTGCAGAGAAAAATCAAATACGGAATCGGTTTGTAATTGAATTTAACAACCGAATAAAATCATATTAAATAAATAAATGTAAAAATTGTAATTCGTATCTGTACTTGAATCACTTCAATTTGTTTCTAAAAATTTGCATCTCACTAAGCCTTAGTATAGTTTTGGGACCCGTGACTTCAATATAGGGGCCCGGATTTCTTTCGTCAGCAACTCCGCCATTGGTTGTTCTCTGCCAGTGCCAGTCCCAAGCCTGGATAAAGGAGGAGGGCGACACTAATCATCTTTGATATGACAGTGTCGTAAAACATGTAACAAGCTTTCGTCAGTCCTGGCCCTACATATTTGGCAGTATAGGCTGTATATCGGTACCACGCAGTATTCAGTAATTTAAACCGGTTAGTCAACGTTTAGCAACAGTGAGTCACGACAACTATGATTAATGTCTCCCTCCTCGTTTCTTGACTCTCGACTGGCACCAGAGTGTAACAGACAGTGGCGATGATTTTAGAGTTTGCTTGGGTTCTTCGAGCACGTAGTAATCGGCCTAACATTGTGCATTGAGGATATCTGTTCTTTCACAAGGTGGCGCCACGTCGCGGTGATATCGCAGTGTGTGCGTTGCCTGGTGTTCATGATTCGCTAGATGGCGACCGACCATTCTAATAAACAGCCAATAACTATTATTTTATTTATATACATTGACCAACACATGTACTAGGTCGATTAACTTTGATTCGCAAGATGGCGAGCGATAACTGTAAGCAGGTGATCAATCAACTTATTCTACGCTCTACTATTCGCCAGATGGCGTGTGACAATTTAGTCTGAAGCATCGATATATCACGCGAGAGATTTGACGTGTTTACACATTAGTAACATTCCTTTCGATAGGTGGCGACCCAGGCCCGTATTTGTCCTTGTCCTTGGACAGCATTATTGATTAGACAGCAAAGTTGGTATGTCTAAATATACACATGTAGGTTACGCGTACAAACACACACATCCGCACATACACGCACATTTAATTCGCCTTTGTGGTGATAATTATACTATTGCAAATTGCTGCTTGTGATATCTTCAAATCCACATTTGCAAACAATTTTAATGCAGCATCACTTATACCTTTGTACAAGGACGTAGCCAGCAGCCCTTGGAAAGTGGGATGGTAATGAATAAACTAATTATTAGGGGTTTAGGTTAAAATCCCCCTTCCCGAATGAAAACCCAAAGGATTCGAACAAATTGTGTGCGGCCAAAAGTTCAGCATGCAATGTCACTACAGGATTATAATCTGAGCTCCGGGATATAATATTTATAATATTTATAATATTTATGGTATTTATAATATTTATAATATTTATAATCATCATAGTATACGAGACTATGGGCCATGCACGGGGTGCTAAAGTACGATTCAGAGCAGCTATAGTCTTGCATTTGTCATCAGACCCTATACTTCTTATTGTAAGATATCCATACTGGATGGATCCAGATTCAATCACAATTGGGTAAACGTGTATTTTAGCGTCGCAAATTATTTAACAATGCATGGGTTTCAGCACTGTTCGAATAGGAGTATGGGTTGATGCAAAGAATTCTTGCTAAATGGAAGTTCAAATGAAGAAAATAAATTTTAATTAAATAGAAGTGGGATTTATGAAAACATCTCGCTGAAATTGAGACTGTGATTTTAAAAAGCCACTTCGTATTGCATTACAACCATTCATTTTGAGTTAATTTTGCGATTTCTCGAACACTCTCATCAAATTTTTGTGTATTTGAAGCAACTTCTTGGCAGCCATTGCACAATATAACATCATAAGAGATATTGGTTGATACATTTTACTCGGCGAAGCTCTACTATATATATATATATATATATATATATATATATATATATATATGTTTATATATATATATCTATATATATAGCCTATATGAATTCTTACTCGAATTTTTAATTTTAATTTTTACTAACTGAAGGTTAACACTTCATGCACATTAGTAAGAACATGCACATGTAAAGTTTCCAATGCAAGTTATACGACATGAAGTTTATGCACTATACGAGTCAGCGCTTCATTCAGAAACCTTTAAAATGTTTTCACTCTAAGGTTTATATAATAGCTTAGACTCTATATTATATGGTTCAATTACAAAAGTAATCTTAGATGATTGCACGCCCATGGGCTGCCAAATAACGCTCAATAAATAAATAACACCTTTAAAACGCTTTCACTCAAAGTTATATAATGCATGCTGTAATAAGCCAAACAAATTTATAACATGTTTAGCTTAAAAGTCTTATAAGTGTTGTAATATGCCAGACAAATTTCTGTCCAGGGTAACGGCATCTGTTGTCATATAAACCCTGATCAAATCGGATCAATCCATCCAATCGTGCACATCTGGCCTCGCAGCGATATATCAGTTATAAAAAGAATTCCAAATTTCAGTTCTAATTCAGTTCTATAAGTTCTATATGGCGTTGTATTATGCCAAACAAGTGTTTTTTTCGAGGTAAACGGCTTCTGTTGTCATAAGCCCTCGTCAAGTCTGAATCCATCCATCACTGGCGTTCAATCGTTCAATATTTGTGTGGCTTATGCAATGAAAATTGACACTCAATTAATACACCTTTAAAACGTGTTCACTCGAAGTCATATATAGCCATGGCAAATCATCCATAATGCTTACGATACCATGTCAGGGTCATTCCTCAATCGATTAAGAATAAGCCACGTATACTGCCCGCGACATAAGCCACTAAAACGCTGTTATTAAAGGCCGTCTCTGCATAAAAATTATTAAGCTTTATATTTCGCGCAGTAGCTTGCAACGCCAGCGGTGAAAACTGTTGCAATAATTTCTGCAGATATCAACATCCTTTATACGCCATCGTCAACTCCTTCGTTCTTTTGTCAACGGCGAACCCTGCATGTATTTGTCCTCAACTATATAGACAACTCACGTGTTCGCGATTCACGTATGTCCCCTCCTCCTGGAATGGACTCTTCCGTTTGAAATAAGCTACAGCTGCATAGAAACAACTCCAATGTGTTTGGAAGTTGTTCAAATATATTTTGTATTTACGTGGTTGGGGTGGGAGCGCCTCAGGGTAGGTTTCTCTAAAGAAACGATGTTTTTTCTGGAAATGAATGAATAGATTAAATCAAATTTAGCCCATTTAATTATAAGACTCTTCAAATATTCCTATTTTATGATACAAATGAATAATAACAATAATAGTGATATAATAATAATAGTAATAATAATAATAATAATAATAATAATAATAATAATAATAATAATAATAATAATAATAATAATAATAATAATAATAATAATAACATCTTACATCGCAAAACGCAAGTGCAGCAGCGGAAAAAGCAGCTCGAAATAAGACCACTAAATATGCTGTCATCTCGCAGTCGCATCATTTCGTTCCTGTGGCCATCGAAACCGGAGGGAGCTGGCACACCAAGTCTCTGGAATTTGCTCAGGAGCTAGGAAGGAGGATTTCCGTAGCGACCGGTGACCAGCGTGAAACTAACCATCTGCTGCAGCGCATATCAGTCGCACTCCAAAGAGGAAATTCGTTGTCAGTGTTGGGCACGACGGAACTTGACAGCCTAGATATTGAGAGGCCTAAGGCCTAACGTTGAAAACGATTATTTTTACTTGCCTGCATGTGATTGTGTTAGTTTTTGAAGAAATAAATGTGTTATAATAATAAAAATAATATAAAAAAAAAAAAAATAATAATAATAATAATAAAATCTCGAAGGATCTGAGGTACATCGGGTAAAAAAATAATAACATGATGCATCCTCTGCTCATCAGAGTTGGGATTTTTCAGCTGGTTGCTTGTTCGCATGAGGATTAACAAATATGATGTAATTACAGCTCTAAAAATATCAATTGTCAAAGTTGTCAGATACTCGGGATCCATACTGACAATAAGCTTAATCGATATATTCGTGTGCGCATGCGCAGCGGGTTGAGTCTACCAGAATTTTAAGCACATAACACACGTGGCTTAAGTTTGCAAAGTTATAAAGTTGTCCGATGTTTCCAACCAAATTTTCTTAATACACCAACAATACAACGTTTTAACCACCTAGAACATTAATACTCTGCAACAACCTGCAGGCTATTATATATACCACTAGAGGATTGACCTGACCTACAGTGTATAACTGTATATGCATGTTATAGATGTAATACGGCTTAACAAGGAAAGAGACGAGTGACCTGATCTATTTTGAAATGTCAAAATGGTTTATCTCTGGGATCGGCCTCTGATCGAGAAGGATAAGTTGGAAGTCAGCAAGAGTGCCGTCGATTTGGTCAACCAAGCCAGGCTGGTCGCGGTCAGCGGTCCTCATTCAGCCGACTAGCTGACTGCGCTCCCGATTGCGGCGTGTGGCCTCGCGTTGAATAACCTATAGAGAATGCTTATAAGCGTCCGGGTGGCGGTGGGATTGAGGTTGGGTCTGGACTTGTGCGGTCCTCACACATGCCATCACTGCGGCGCGGGAGTCGGCCCGGAGGGACACCATTGCTTCGTTTGTATATATGAGGGCATTGGGACTTCCTTGCGTCACCATGTGCACGCCATAAACGCAGTCATCACGTGTCTGAGACCAGTGGCGTAACTAGGAACTCGGGGGCCCCTAGACAAAATGTGAATATTGAAATGTATTATCAGTGCTTACAGTGGTGTAACTAGGAACTCGGGGGCCCCTCTGGGGCCTCTACACTCGGGGGCCCTAGACTTTGTCTACCCAGTCTACCCTATTGTTACGCCACTGTCTGAGACTAATATACATTATAATTGGTGACAGGACAATTACCCCCTGGACAATTACCCCCCGGACAATTACCCCCGGACAATTACCCCCGGGGACAATTACCCCCCGAACAATTACCCCCCGGACAACTACCTCCCGTGCCAATTACCCCCCGGACAACTACCCCCCGTGCCAATTACCCCCCGGACAATTACCCCCTGTACCAATTACCCCCCGGACAACTACCCCCGCGCCAATAAAGAAGTCTATGTCATGTTCATCTATTTTCGCACTCAACGAAACGACACCATTTGCTAAATTCTTCTGTTTCACATAAATAAAAACTTCGAAATTAAGTTTATATTTCCTTCTCTCGGATTTATAAAATTCCATCATGACTAGGATAAATTAAGCAGACTGTGAGTATTGCATTGAATGGTAAGCTAAATTTTATGCAAGAGCGTACAGGTAACGTATGCCTGAGAGCCAGATAAACAGATACATAGAGAAAGACAGAGAGAGGAACAGAGAGGCATGGAGTGCTAGAAGGAGGTATGTACGCAGATAGATGAGAAATAATGGTAGTATAGCAAGGAGTGTGTATAAGTGTGTATACAGTAAGTATTGTAGAGTGAGCCAATGAAGAAAGATGTCTACACAGTAAAGCTACTTTAGGATAGGCTTTGGCAGCGCTGAAGGTCTGAAAAATACGTAAGACCATGACCATGAGAATGTTCGTTCCCTATATGAAGATACGCGTGGAGGAACAAGCTCACACTGTGCCACGGGGGGTAGTTGTCCGGGGGGTAATTGGTATGGGGGGTAATTGTCCGGGGGGTAATTGGCGCGGGGGGTAGTTGTCCGGGGGGTAATTGGCACGGGGGGGTAGTTGTCCGAGGGGTAATTGTCCGGGGGTGATTGTCCCCGGGGGTAATTGTCCGGGGGTAATTGTCCAGGGGGTAATTGTCCAGGGGGTAATTGTCCAGGGGGTAATTGCCCTAGAACCATTATAATTATATGCGCGTGATGGGCGAAGAGTTATAGTCCCGTCTCCAATCTTATAATGCGCGAAAGGCATGCGACATAAATATTATAAGCATGCACCTACGCAGATAGCATGCAGAATTGCAGATCCATTGGTTGCGACAAGCCGCAGGCGGAGAGTTTTTACTGGAGGTACATTTTCTGAAACATCATGACTGCACCGAGTGGCGTAATGTGATTGGCTGGAATATATTAAGGCCAAGGCCGTTTCAGATTTGACGCTGTGCATATATGTATAGAAATATTCGACGTCTTAGACCGACGCATGGAATTGTCAAAAATGTTGGATATCGTGCGATAATTATAATAATCGGATAGGATGAATGACATTGTATTGTATTGTATCATTGCGCATGTGATAATTTAGGACAACGTTCGTTATGCAAATTGTAATTTGGAGTTGATTGTTTCGTTCGGTTTGTTTGACCAATGACGTTGCAGAGAATGCAGAGAATGTCAGCTACAGACAGAAGTATAGACCTGCAGTGTGCACCGGTATACGTACATGCAAGGGCACGTGTTTATGCTATGTGTGTCTGTGGGTGTAGGTGCTTGCGTGCGTGTGTGTGTGTGCTATGTGCGTGTATGTGTGTGTGTCTGTGCTATATGTGCGTGTGTGTGTGTCAGAAGATTTTGTGCGTTTGCGTGCCCACGCACACACACACACACACACACCCACGTCACGCACACACACACAATGCACGTGTATTTTATCGTAAATGAGTATGCAATAATTATGCAGGCATGTATGCAGAAAGTAGATGAAATTGTTGAAATTGAGGCGATTACGCCTATGACACCGGATTATTATAATATCAATAGATTAATATTATTATTTTGTATTTGATTTATAATTATTCATGGAAAAACGGCAACTTATTTAGGCAATTAGCGAAAATATTTTTGAGTACTTAACTATTATAAAATTAACGCTTGACTTAATTAATAATTAATCGTGATTGAACGTATAATTTATTCTCACGTAAGTATTGAGAAATCCCCCATTAATATAATTCATTTCGTATCATTTGCTTGCATTTTGATAGCAAGTACTTTAATTAATTTATTGCAATATTCACTGAATATAGTTGGTAGCTACTTAGTAGGCCTATACAGTTACTTGTTGGCATCAGTTATCTTTTTTTGCGTTTTTCACATCAAATGTCTTTCTTCAGTCATTTACGGAAATGCATAAGCTTGTTACACTGATATATATATAGCCTACACTGCAAGATCTATAACTAGCTATAGCCTCACATTTTCTTTACAAGTCCGTCCACGTTATGGCAGATATTTCGTCAAAGGAGGGACAAAACACAATGATATGTTAATTTTTTTAGTAAGGATTTCTCCCTCCATGCAGCTCCTATTTCCCTTCTTCCTCTTCCTATATAACTAGGCCTACTCCCATTCCGCTTCCCTGCCCAACCCATTCCCAATTCCCCTACCCTACCCCTACCCCTTCTGCTTCCATTCCCCTTCCCCTTTCCCATTCCCACTCTCTACCCCTTCCCCTCCATTGCCTTTTCCCATTCCCCTTCCCCTCCTCTGTCCTTTCCCCACCCCTTCCTTTTCCTATTCCTCTTCATCTCCCACTTCCCCTTCCTCATTCTCCTCATTTGTCTCCTCTTCTCCTTCTTCCATGCATGGACAAATCTCGTAGTGAAAGAATGGAGGGAGTGTCGAACGAGGTTCGTGGCTTCTTTACCCTGTTTTCGTATTGTTTTCGAATTGGAGAAAGACAATCGATGACGGGGATTAAAAAGGTCACGGATTCAATTATACAACACAACAGTCCTCCGCAACATTAGTTACTATTACTTTTAGAATAACTGTTACTATTACTACTACTACTACTATTACTACTACTATTACTATTACTATTACTAGGCCTGTCACTATCACTATCGCTATCACTATCACTATCACTATCACTATCATTATCACTATTACTATTACTATTACTAGTATACTTTTACTATTACTATTACTATTATACTCCATGCATCCAATTTCCAAACACTCTTGACAGCATAACCGTATACCAGCTGCGCGAGTGCAGGACTTATAGCCAGACTTCTTCACTGCATGGCTTAGACTTTAGAGCTTGGCCAACTGGTCTTCTGCAGCTTAGCACTGCAGCCTGTAAGTGTGCATCTCTGTTTTCTCGCCATATGGGCGTGACTTGGCGCACAAGTGACGAGCCTCGCGCGGGTCTGGACTTAAAGGCCAAGGTTTGGTCCAAGTTTTCTCGGGGTAGAATGGGCGTGACCTATAGAGACCGGCTTGTCAATCAGCGTCTGCTTCAAGTGCCCACTGACCACTGCCATACATGTAGTTAGCAAGGCTATCTAAATCAGGTTGACGAATTGTGCAGCCCAGACTCCCTCGAGTGTACCTTATGCAGATTAGCTTGGTCTACCTTGAGCGCGTATCCGCGTATACGGCATGTGTGTGTGTATGTACGTGTACAACGGTCAACCAAGTTCAATCCACACACCTTGTCTGACCACTGTTCCACGTAGCTAGGCTTTCTAAACTAGGTCGAGGACAATTGTTCCCCCCCCCCCCCAAGATGTTTAGACTGCCAAGGTTCTTTCTATACACTGCTCAGTGTATTGAATGAATCTGTATGCAGATTAGCTTTGCCTACCTCCAGTACTATACTATACTATGCTATGCTTATGCTATACTATACTGTGCTATACTGCACAGCACTGCACTACACTACACTATGCTATACTATACTCAACCAATACTATACTCTACCATACTATATTTGTTTGTTTGTATGCGCACTTGTTATAGCGCCCCTTCAAGCTCTCTACTCAGATCGAGGCGCTCCCGACTGCAGAGCGGACACTGCATCGGAGTTTCACGCCGAAGCGCTGAGCAATTGCGAGTGAAGGACTTGCCCAAGGTCCCTACGCGGCGACGTGAGGTGGATTCGAACCTCGAACCTTCCGGCTTCAATGCAACGACAGTAGTGTGCATAGTCCTTTATGACACACAATCACGTGACCAGTGACGTCATCGGGGTCAAGGTCATGGCCAAGGTCAAGGTCATCTTAATTAGGTCACATTAATTAGGGCATATTAATTAGGTCATATTAATTAGGTCAAATTAACGGGGTCACGCTAATTAGCTAAATTAATTAGGTCATATCAATTATATTATATTAATTAATAATAATTAGAATTTATTAATTATATCAATTATCGAACCCTAATTAGCAGCGCAAGCCCCACTCCGACCCCTAATGACTCATCGGAAATGCCGCAGGGCATTATGGGAGCTGCACTGGCTTCCACTCCTCGGCACCCTCCCCACCATTCATTCAAATTTCAATTCCTCGCATGTAAACTGAACCCTACTTAGCCGTGCAAGGCCCACACCAACCCTAAATGACTCAGCATATACTCTCACCCTCCACAACCTTCCACCCCACCCTCCATTCCACCTCCTCCCCCACCCACAATTAGCCATTTTACACACAAGACCAGCCCAAGCAGAGAACTGAGAACCCTAGAAAGCGACCAATCAGAAGGCTAGATCCCATATGCATGGCATCTTTCGCCCTCCACAGCATTCAACCTCACCCTCCAACCCTCCATTCCACCCCTCCCCACCCACAAATATTCATTTTACACACAAGAGCTGAACATTATGGAAGCGAGAAACTTAGAGAGCGACCAATCAGAAGGCTAGATCCCATAGGCATGGCATCTTTCACCCTCCACAGCATTCAACCTCACCCTCCAACCCCCCCATTCCACCCCTCCCCACCCACAAATATTCATTTTACACACAAGAGCTGAACATTATGGAGGCGAGAAACTTAGAGAGCGACCAATCAGAAGGCTAGATCCCATAGGCATGGCATCTTTCACCCTCCACAGCATTCAACCTCACCCTCCAACCCTCCATTCCACCCCTCCCCACCCACAAATATTCATTTTACACACAAGAGCTGGCCAATCAGAAAGCGAGAAACCTAGGGAGCGACCAATCAGAAGGCGAGAAATCCTATCCACATTCCAACACACCCATCAAACCTCCATGCATTCACGCCAAATACACAAATTTGACTTGCATGTATAAAATTTAAGCCTCCAGCAACAGCTAAAACCTATACATGAACCCTTCAGAAGAATATAATTCATACATATGTACCAAAATACCATCAATTTTCGCCATTTTATTCGAAAATATGTATATAACAGCAATAAATACAATTAAATTATACTAAATTATGACAATTATTCAGAATTTGTTACAATACTAAGCAAACTATAGCAGTCAAACGCCATTTTCATATATATTTCTTCTATATTTCTTACATTTCAAGCAAGTACAAACTCAAAAACCGAAGAAACGCTCAGCCTTCCTTTCGGAAGATGGTAACATTTCTTACTTCCTTGCATCCACGAACTCAAAACTTAAGAACCTTGCACCTTCCACGCCCAAAATGCGGCCATTTCTAACTTTCTTGCACACACAAACTCAAAAACTGACAAATCCTGCAACCGCCCTTTTGGAAGTTGGCAACATTTCTTACTTCCTTGCACACTCGAATTCAAAAACCGACGAAACGCTCAGCCTTCCTTTCGGAAGCTGGTGCCATTTCTAACTTTCTTACATACACGAACTCAAAAACCGACGCATCGCTCAGCCTTCCTTTCGGAAGATGGTAACATTTCTTACTTCCTCGCATCCACGAACTCAAAAACTTAAGAGTCTTGCACCTTCCAATCCCAAGATGCTGCCATTTCTATCTTTCTTGCACACACGAACTCAAAAACCGACGCATCGCTCAGCCTTCCTTTCGGAAGATGGTGCCATTTCTAACTTTCTTGCACACACGAACTCAAAAATCGACGAATACTTCGTCCTTCCACTTCCAATATGGTGATATTTCCCAATTCCTTGTACATGAAAACTCAAAAACTTAAGAACCTTGTAACATTTCACGTCCAATATGGCGAAATTTCTAAATTTCTTGCGCACACGAACTCAAAAACCGACGTATCACTCACCATTCCTTTCGGAATATGGTAACATTTCTTATTTCCTTGTGCATACAAACTCAAAAACCGACAGATCACTCATCCTTCCTTTCGGAATATGGCAACCTTTCTTATTTCCTTGTGCATACGAACTCAAAAACCGACAGATCACTCATCCTTCCTTTCGGAATATGGCAACATTTCTTACTTCCTTGCATCCACGAACTCAAAAACTTAAGAACCTTGCACCTTCCACTCCCAAGATGCTGCCATTTCTAACTTTCTTGCATACACGAACTCAAAAATCGACGAATACTTCGTCCTTCCAAATCCAATATGGTGATATTTCCCAATTCCTTGTACATGAAAACTCAAAAACTTAAGAACCTTGTAACATTTCACGCCCAATATGGCGAAATTTCTAAATTTCTTGTGCACACGAATTCAAAAACCGACGTATCACTCACCCTTCCTTTCGGAATATGGTAACATTTCTTATTTCCTTGTGCATACGAACTCAAAAACCGACAGATCACTCACCCTTCCTTTCGGAATATGGTAACATTTCTTATTTCCTTGTGCATATGAACTCAAAAACCGACAGATCACTCATCCATCCTTTCGGAATATGGCAACATTTCTTATTTCCTTGTGCATAGGAACTCAAAAACCGACGAATCACTCACCCTTCCTTTCGGAAGATGGGAACATGTCTTATTTCTTTGCGCACACGAACTCAAAACCGACAAATACTTCATCATTCCACTTCCAAGATGGCGACATTTCTTACTTCCTTGCACACAGAAACTCAAAAATCGATGATTTGGGCAGCAGTTCTATCAGCCTGTTGCAACATGGTCACCTTTCTACATCATACGACACACACACACACACACACACACACACACACACACACACACACACACACACACACACACACACACACACACACACACACACACACACACACACACACATACACAAACACACAAACACACACACGCACACATGCAGCCAAATTTCCCACTGCAAGGTAATGCACAGGCAATCTTTTGCACCCACACACACATGAACTCTTATAATTTCTAAGTTACAGATATATACTTTGTACAATTTTCTAAATTAAGGTAGTAAGGACACATGAAACAACGAAGAATGCACTCTGTATAAGACAAGGGCTTGAAATTCATAGCTGCAAAGTAGCAGGAACGAACATTGGCACAGCCAAAATGATAAGTATGTTAGTTGTGCGTGCGAATAGGACTTATATTTTTCGAAATAATTCAAAGTCAGACGCATGCCATTACCAATATACGAATTCAAACAGGCAAATTTACTAAGTATGAAATGCAGGGATTGCATGGGGAACGATGTAAGAGGCAAAGTGTGGGGTGGGGAGAGGGGCACATTCTTCAGTTTGTGGAAAAAAAGATGTTCATTGTTTGCAATATGACACTAATTTTGGTAAAATTAGGTTTGCAGAAAGTGTATTACATGGCGTTTTAGGGTTGAGTGTTTTAAGTGTTTAAATCCCTGCATTTCATACTTAGTAAATTTGCCTGTTTGAATTCGTATATTGGTAATGGCATGCGTCTGACTTTGAATTATTTCGAAAAATATAAGTCCTATTCGCACGCACAACTAACATACTTATCATTTTGGCTGTGCCAATGTTCGTTCCTGCTACTTTGCAGCTATGAATTTCAAGCCCTTGTCTTATACAGAGTGCATTCTTCGTTGTTTCATGTGTCCTTACTACCTTAATTTAGAAAATTGTACAAAGTATATATCTGTAACTTAGAAATTATAAGAGTTCATGTGTGTGTGGGTGCAAAAGATTGCCTGTGCATTACCTTGCAGTGGGAAATTTGGCTGTATGTGTGCGTGTGTGTGTTGTGTGTGTGTGTGTGTGTGTGTGTGTGTGTGTGTGTGTGTGTGTGTGTGCGTATGATGTAGAAAGGTGACCATGTTGCAACAGGCTGATAGAACTGCTGCCCAAATCATCGATTTTTGAGTTTCTGTGTGCAAGGAAGTAAGAAATGTCGCCATCTTGGAAGTGGAATGATGAAGTATTTGTCGGTTTTGAGTTCGTGTGCGCAAAGAAATAAGACATGTTCCCATCTTCCGAAAGGAAGGGTGAGTGATTCGTCGGTTTTTGAGTTCCTATGCACAAGGAAATAAGAAATGTTGCCATATTCCGAAAGGATGGATGAGTGATCTGTCGGTTTTTGAGTTCATATGCACAAGGAAATAAGAAATGTTACCATATTCCGAAAGGAAGGGTGAGTGATCTGTCGGTTTTTGAGTTCGTATGCACAAGGAAATAAGAAATGTTACCATATTCCGAAAGGAAGGGTGAGTGATACGTCGGTTTTTGAATTCGTGTGCACAAGAAATTTAGAAATTTCGCCATATTGGGCGTGAAATGTTACAAGGTTCTTAAGTTTTTGAGTTTTCATGTACAAGGAATTGGGAAATATCACCATATTGGATTTGGAAGGACGAAGTATTCGTCGATTTTTGAGTTCGTGTATGCAAGAAAGTTAGAAATGGCAGCATCTTGGGAGTGGAAGGTGCAAGGTTCTTAAGTTTTTGAGTTCGTGGATGCAAGGAAGTAAGAAATGTTGCCATATTCCGAAAGGAAGGATGAGTGATCTGTCGGTTTTTGAGTTCGTATGCACAAGGAAATAAGAAAGGTTGCCAAATTCCGAAAGGAAGGATGAGTGATCTGTCGGTTTTTGAGTTTGTATGCACAAGGAAATAAGAAATGTTACCATATTCCGAAAGGAATGGTGAGTGATACGTCGGTTTTTGAGTTCGTGTGCGCAAGAAATTTAGAAATTTCGCCATATTGGACGTGAAATGTTACAAGGTTCTTAAGTTTTTGAGTTTTCATGTACAAGGAATTGGGAAATATCACCATATTGGAAGTGGAAGGACGAAGTATTCGTCGATTTTTGAGTTCGTGTGTGCAAGAAAGTTAGAAATGGCACCATCTTCCGAAAGGAAGGCTGAGCGATGCGTCGGTTTTTGAGTTCGTGTGTGCAAGAAAGATAGAAATGGCAGCATCTTGGGATTGGAAGGTGCAAGACTCTTAAGTTTTTGAGTTCGTGGATGCGAGGAAGTAAGAAATGTTACCATCTTCCGAAAGGAAGGCTGAGCGATGCGTCGGTTTTTGAGTTCGTGTATGTAAGAAAGTTAGAAATGGCACCAGCTTCCGAAAGGAAGGCTGAGCGTTTCGTCGGTTTTTGAATTCGAGTGTGCAAGGAAGTAAGAAATGTTGCCAACTTCCAAAAGGGCGGTTGCAGGATTTGTCAGTTTTTGAGTTTGTGTGTGCAAGAAAGTTAGAAATGGCCGCATTTTGGGCGTGGAAGGTGCAAGGTTCTTAAGTTTTGAGTTCGTGGATGCAAGGAAGTAAGAAATGTTACCATCTTCCGAAAGGAAGGCTGAGCGTTTCTTCGGTTTTTGAGTTTGTACTTGCTTGAAATGTAAGAAATATAGAAGAAATATATATGAAAATGGCGTTTGACTGCTATAGTTTGCTTAGTATTGTAACAAATTCTGAATAATTGTCATAATTTAGTATAATTTAATTGTATTTATTGCTGTTATATACATATTTTCGAATAAAATGGCGAAAATTGATGGTATTTTGGTACATATGTATGAATTATATTCTTCTGAAGGGTTCATGTATAGGTTTTAGCTGTTGCTGGAGGCTTAAATTTTATACATGCAAGTCAAATTTGTGTATTTGGCGTGAATGCATGGAGGTTTGATGGGTGTGTTGGAATGTGGATAGGATTTCTCGCCTTCTGATTGGTCGCTCCCTAGGTTTCTCGCTTTCTGATTGGCCAGCTCTTGTGTGTAAAATGAATATTTGTGGGTGGGGAGGGGTGGAATGGAGGGTTGGAGGGTGAGGTTGAATGCTGTGGAGGGTGAAAGATGCCATGCCTATGGGATCTAGCCTTCTGATTGGTCGCTCTCTAAGTTTCTCGCCTCCATAATGTTCAGCTCTTGTGTGTAAAATGAATATTTGTGGGTGGGGAGGGGTGGAATGGGGGGTTGGAGGGTGAGGTTGAATGCTGTGGAGGGTGAAAGATGCCATGCCTATGGGATCTAGCCTTCTGATTGGTCGCTCTCTAAGTTTCTCGCTTCCATAATGTTCAGCTCTTGTGTGTAAAATGAATATTTGTGGGTGGGGAGGGGTGGAATGGAGGGTTGGAGGGTGAGGTTGAATGCTGTGGAGGGCGAAAGATGCCATGCATATGGGATCTAGCCTTCTGATTGGTCGCTTTCTAGGGTTCTCAGTTCTCTGCTTGGGCTGGTCTTGTGTGTAAAATGGCTAATTGTGGGTGGGGGAGGAGGTGGAATGGAGGGTGGGGTGGAAGGTTGTGGAGGGTGAGAGTATATGCTGAGTCATTTAGGGTTGGTGTGGGCCTTGCACGGCTAAGTAGGGTTCAGTTTACATGCGAGGAATTGAAATTTGAATGAATGGTGGGGAGGGTGCCGAGGAGTGGAAGCCAGTGCAGCTCCCATAATGCCCTGCGGCATTTCCGATGAGTCATTAGGGGTCGGAGTGGGGCTTGCGCTGCTAATTAGGGTTCGATAATTGATATAATTAATAAATTCTAATTATTATTAATTAATATAAAATAATTGATATGACCTAATTAATTTAGCTAATTAGCGTGACCCCGTTAATTTGACCTAATTAATATGACCTAATTAATATGCCCTAATTAATGTGACCTAATTAAGATGACCTTGACCTTGGCCATGACCTTGACCTTGACCCCGATGACGTCACTGGTCACGTGATTGGGTGTCATAAAGGACTATGCACACTACTAACGACGCCACCACTACATCACCGCGCCCCACACCACCGCGCATAGCATATAGCATAGCATATCATGCTATGCTATACTATGTTATGCCGCGCTACATCGTACTATTTTTTAATTTATAAAGCGCCTCTCACAGTACAATCTAGTCAGAGGCACTCAATATATATTTTCAACCGATACTATATACAATATACAATTACACAAAATTTTATATATATCGCCCGTATATAATTGCCTTACTAAGCATATTGGCATCTTCATTGCAATGGACACTGGATTGAATTCATTGGTGATGTAGGGGTACCAAGCTGTAGCTGAAAGGCTTGAAAAATGCTAGCGTAGGCCCATTTCCATAGCAAAGCAACAGGCACAACTTTCTCATTTGGAATACAAACAGCTTTGGCTCATTGTTATGCAAGAATGATACAATTTTGTCTATGGGTGATATGTACGTATACATATAGTCATATATGCATAGTATTGTTTGAAAATATATATTGAGCACCTCTGACTAGGTTGTACTGTGAGAGGCGCTTTATAAATCCAAAAATAGTACAGTGTATCGTGGCATAACATAGCATAGCATAGCAAAGCACAGTATTGTATTGTAGGTAGGCAAAGCTAATCTGCATACAGATGCCACTGAGCAGTGTATTGAAAGAACCTTGGGAGTATACAGATCTTTGGGGACAATTATTATCCTCGACCTAGTTTATAAAGCCTAGCTACCTGGAACAGTGGTCAGCCAAGGTTTGATCTTGGCGGTCAGTGGTACACGCACATGCACACACAGGCGGTATACGCTCGAGGTAGACCAAGCTAATCTGCATAATGTACACTCGAGGGAGTCTTGGTGTCAGTGCTTGGTTCTGTCACCCAATATCTATAGACTCCTCTGAGTGGGTATCTGTATGCAGATTAGCTTGTACTACCTCCAGTGCTTGGTTCTGTCTTTACCCCGCCTATACGGCCTGTGTTCACATGTCTGTGTCTTGTGTGCGTGTGTGCTCGCGCGCCCGCGGGTATTTGATCGTCCAATGCGCCTCAAAATGGGCCTGGATGTACTTTTGCATGGTTCCAACAATACAAACTCCAAGCGTTTTGCTATAGCCATAATGTGCACCTTCATTGCAATGAACACTGGACTGATTTGACTGATGGAGTAGGGGTGCAGTAGTTAAAAGGCTTAGACATTGTCTAATAATATAAAATCCCTTACGGATTGTGATGCATATCAATGCAATGCACAACATGCAACCATGCAAGGAACAAGTATTATACAAGGCATATATATATATATATATATATATTCTATATGGTGAGCTGACCAGCTGATATACTAAAATATAACATGGCCCACTCTCAGGTGAATCCCTGCAATATGTATACAAACACAGGTACACATGACATGGCATACGCTGAGATAAAGACAGAACCAGGCACTCCAGACGTAGGCCAAGCTAATCTGCATATGACTCCAGCAAGTCAGCCTGAGGTGTACACTGTACAGTCCACCCAGATTAACCTCTTGGGGATATAGCAACGATGACCGCTCTGTCAGCCAAACTTGGGCACTTGAAGCAGACGCTGATTGACAAGCCGGTCTCTATAGGTCACGCCCATTCTACCCCGAGAAAACTTGGACCAAACCTTGGCCTTTAATTGGCCCAGCCTCCACGTTTATGCGTACCATGGCATGCATGCAGCCTTGGCCTATCTCCTGGCCTTATGCCTATGTTGACCGCGCGGAGAAGCCGGTATACCTGAGTAACATTATGCGCGGCCTCGCTGGCTTACCTCCCAAGGCGTTGAGGCTCTGCAATTGGTCGCTCGGGTCAGTTCGGTCACTATAGGGCCCAGCTTCCAAGTTTATGCGTACCACGCCATGCAGCCTATAGGCCTACCTGGCCTTCTGCCTATTTTGGCCGTAGAAGCCGGTATACCTGAGTAACATTGGGCGCAGCCTCGCTGGCTTGCCTCCCATAGCTCTGATGCTCTGCAATTGGTCGCTCGGGTCAGTTCGGTCACTATAGGGTCCACTACGCTGCCCAAGCCAGATGGGGGAGAGGGTCACTTTTGGGCGAAGGCTGTTCTATATCGGATCTATCGTCTAAGGCAGCGCTGTCCAAACCGCGGCCCGTGGACTGATTTTAATTGGCCCGCCTCAGCTTGTTGATTGTTTTTATTGAGTTTCCGTGTCATAAAATTAAAAGTATTTACAATAAATCAGTCAGCGAAATTTTAGCATATTGACGAAAATGAAGAAAGCTAACCACAGTTCATGCATAATCATTACTTAGTGAATTAACTTATTTTTTGACAATGCATGTGATCAGTGCTTAAAGTGGGGGAAAATAAGTGCCTGGACTTCCTTATACCTTTCCAGGCTATGCTCGCCAATAAGCGGCATGCAGGACGGCGTTCAGATTTTAAAATAAGTGCATGGACGCCGTCCATGACCGTCCAGCTACACTTTAAGCCCTGAATGTAAGCAAAAAGCCAAGAACACACAACGGATTAATTATGATTTGTTCATCAGTGTTTAGTCTATATTCTCCCCTACTTGGGGGATTGAAGTTTCGGGGAGAGGGGGGGGGGTCGAAGAAAATTGTCGTTTTCGTCGGATTGGTTGGGCTGCAACCGCTGAGCCAGACACCACGACACATTTTGACCGGTGACTTTTTACGACTTTTTTATTCCTTCACACAAAATTTTCTAAGAAGACAGTAAATTCCATACTTTAAAATCTGATGACACCTTTCTTTTAAGAACACATTAATATTTTGGGAATGCCTCTGCTGGAAACTTACCAACCTCTCCCCACAGAGAGACCGCTAGGCTAAACAGTTTATTTTATATTGCAAAATTTGAAAAGTGGCAAACATATATATATATTCGCATATAGCCATTTAGAACTAATAGTTCGCAACTATAGAGATAATTATTATTTTGACATTGTGAGCACAAAATCCAGCCGACACATTGCATTATTTAAAAGTAAATTTTCATCCGGGCCTATTAATTTTATTCAGTATAAATTTTAATTGTAAATGGTGCATGCGGTGTCACCAGTGTGTCATGGTGCCATCCGCATTTGCCTCATTTTCAAATAAATGAATCTAATTAACCAGAGTTAGTCCATGGCTGATATATAGCAGCGCTAACCATATATATATATATATATATATATATATATATATATATATATAATATACTTTATATATTCGACTTCAATTTATTCAACTTTTTAAGCTCTGCGCTATTCTAATCGATTTATTTATTTATTTTATAAATATACTTCAACTCTGTTGTGTCTATGTGTGTGTGCGTGTGTGTGTCTGTTCTTGTGTATTTGCATGTTTGTGAATATTTATAGGTGTGTGTGTGCATGCGTGTGAGTAGGTATATGCATGCCTGTGTGTGTGTGTTTGTGTGTGTATGAGTGTATATATATATGTATATATATATTTGTGTGTGTGTGGTTATATATATTATGCATCTTCAAAATACATACATATATATATATTATATAGTGTGTGAGTTCGTACGAAGTCATTATACATGTCAATACTAGGTCTATTCAATATTTTTTCAATCCAGAATTTATTCAATCCAGAATTTATATAGCGCTTCTTCAAGGGTACCATTTAGAAGCGTTTTCGACTTGAGAACGGCAAAAAAATGACAGTTTTGAGTTTATGAAATAAATGCTTCAGTAAGAAACCCACGAAGCAGACGTTGGAGCCATGCATTTCAACAGCACAGCATGTGTGTATTTTGGCGTATATATATATATATATATATATATATATATATATATATATATATATATATATATATATATAATACTAGCTGGGGTACCCGGCGTTGCCCGGGAAATTTAGAATTCGATCCGCTACGGCCACAACCCCACTCTACCACACTTCGACCTCTACCGGTACGCGACCCGAGAAATTTGGGTTTCACGAAAATTTCCACATCCACCCCACCCCTCCACCCCCAACCCCTCCCACCCCATCCCACCCCAGTCCAACCCCTTCCACCCCATCCCACCCCACCCCAAACCATCCACCCCACCCCTCCACCTCCAACCCCTCCCTCCACTCCACCCCCACTCCATCCCCCTCCATCCCAACCCTTCAAACCCCCACCCCCTCACATCCCCACCCCAAACCCCACCCCTCGACCCCCTACGCCATACCACCCCCACCCATCATTCCCATCCCACCCCTCCACCTCCACCACACCCCCTCTCCGACCCCTCCGCCCCACCCCTCGACACCCCACCCCTCCAACACCCAACTCCATCCCCACCCCTCCACCCCCTATCATCCCACCCTCCCTCACCCCCGCCTCTTCCGGTAAGCGACCCGTGAAATCCGTATTTGCAAAAGAGCTAACGTTAGACACCTTTAAAACGGTGAAAATCACTGCTTTTATACGTGGCAAGCGAATGAAAATTTATAGCGAAAATTAGTGTTTTTGACCCCCGCACCCTGGCCCCCATGGTGGTAGAGATTTGCCAACCACTGATCCGGGTGGTTCTGATGGACCTCTATCTAGGAAAAAAATTCAAATCAATAGCTGCGTTTTTTGAAAAAAATTGGGGGGTTTCGCCCCCACCCTGGCCCCATGGTGGTAGAGAATCGCCAACCCCTCGACTTTGCGTCTCGTGCCGAGACCTACACATTAGTGAAGGTTTGGAGTGAAAAGCTCAAAAACTGTGAGCTTGCATTCTGGACAAAGTCACGCACATATATGAAAGGACCAGTGGTGTAGTCCTAAAAAATGAAGTGGGGGGACGCCTGGAAATTGAAGTGGGGGGACGCCTGGAAAATTGAAGTAGAAACTGTAGCAAAAAGTGCAATCTTGCAAGAATTTTGCAAAAAGTGGGGGGACGGCGTCCCCCCGCGTCCCCGCCCCACTACACCACTGGAAAGGACTTGGGTATGTATACATACCCAAGTCCTTTCTTATAGATATAGATATATTTTATCTCTTTCTCTATATATATATTACATATTATATATTGTATGTTATATATTATATATTATATATTGTATATTGCATATTATATGTTATATTGTATACATACAGATACAAAAATTATATCAAAAACTTTATCAAAGTCGATTTACATATATTTATATATATATATATATATATATATATATATATACACACACACACACATATTATATGGACATTATACAAATATGAGCAAGTCATCTTTGTTCAGACGCAATGGCATTCAACACTAACATACCATGCAAGCAACATAACCTATACTTTATACATACTCATAATATCTCGCATCCATGCATTAATTTTCGTGTCAATGTGCTTCAAAACCAACTGCTTAACGCACAATATCCAGGCACAGCAGATTCTACATTGTACCAAGTGGTGTCTGTCTCCATTAAATATCGTATCTTATTGATGTTATGCTTTACACTCACCCAGTTTGCTCATACTATCCACTTCGTTTTCATCCAACAGATATGGCCTCCTCGTTCTTAGCTCGCTCTATATAGAACTGTGATGGCTCGTTGCAGGGCTGTTTTTAAGGAATTTTTAGAACTGCACAACTCCTTCTTTCCTTTCCCATCCTCCATGGTAAATTACGTACAATCGGATGAAAATGACCATTTTTGCTAGTTTTAATTGCACAATACGTGTGACAGAAGTGCTTCTACAGCTGCACAATTCCATTTAGAACTGCACATTTTGTGTACAACTGCACGTTAAAAAAAGCCTTGGCTCGTTGTCGATCATTTGCCTAAATGGGTCATTCTCCTTCGAATGCGCTTCTCCTACTGCTCGCCCTATATAAACCTCTGTCTGCCATGGCAAGTTCTTTTCTTCTTACTGTTTTCTCTTCTTGTGCTACTATATATATATGGGGCCATGCGCACTGGGAGCGCTTCTGAACGCCCAACATACTAAAGGCGCTTCATAAATGTTTAAATACAATACCACAATCTGAATCAGTGATGATCTTTATGAATATCCACGATAGATTGGTGCTCACTGATATTATAGGTAACTCGATTAACTGGGAAACCGGGATAACATTTAAGTTTACATTTGAATTTTGAATCCTAAATTTATTTATTTTAATTAGAATTTTAAGCATGAAATTCAAAATGTATTTCATCTGCAATTACCTTAAAAAATTTATTGGTCATAGAAAGCAACTTGTCTATTTGATCCAGGGCTTAACGTGTGCCTGGACGGTCATGGACGGCGTCCATGCACTTGTTTTAAAATCTGAACGCCGTTGTCACGAAATAGAGTATCCCCCGCATTAATTGTATCCCCCCAAATTACAAAAAATCGAAAAAACCGCTTCCGCGTGTAATTTTTGGGGCAAATTAATTTTCATCTGCTTTATGTTGAACAATAACACTAACAAGTATGTTTATTCTTACTAAATAATTTCTTTTGCCCTGTTTATAGAGCACTTAAAATTTTTAAAACACTTAAAAACACTCAGAGTCACTAAATAAATTCGAGTTGCCTTTATCTGAGCATTGCTTAGGACATTTAAAACAATTAGAGTCTCTTTAAATTTTGATTGCAGCATAAATTATTTTATTATGCTCATTTTTCAAAAAAAGGGATAGAATGGTTTATCCCCCCGGATAGTATAGACCGGTTAATTCCATCCCTGGGATAGATTAATTCATCCCACCGGATAGCTTTCAAGGGGGATACTCCGTTTCGTGTCACCGTCCAGCCACTTATTGGCGAGCACAGACTAGAAAGGTAAGGGGCGTCCAGGCACTTCTTTTGGAGAGGCAAGAGTCGCCCAGGCACTTATTTTTCCACACTTTAGGCTCTGATTTGATCGGAATTTTGTTGTGACCCTTCAAAAGGATGTGCGTCAATATGCACTGAGTCTTTATTCCGTAGGTGGCGCTGCGTTCCTTCTTTGCTTGCTCACTCGGTAGAGGGCGGTAGGCGGCGGTTGACGCATCGTGCATGGCATTGACTTACAAAGTCACCTACCGAATGACTACCGAATGAAACACTCGCCACCTAGCGAATGATGATAAAGGCGACGTTATTTTCTAGGCCACGTGCTCCAACCGTGTGGGGCGCGGTGGCGTAGTGGGTATGTTCATTGCCTGCAGCCGAAGAGTTGCAGGTTCGAATCCATCTCAAGTCGCCGCGTAGGGACCTTGAGCAAATCCTTCACTCGCATTTGTTTAGCGCTTCGGCGTGAAACTCCGATGCAGTGTCCGAGCTGTAGTCGGGAGCGCCTCTGAGTGTATACAGAGCTTGAAGGGGCGCTATAACAAGTATACGCATACAAACAAACAAACCTGAAATGCTTTAAGCCGGACTTGCTTCTTATGAGCTGTCTAACTCCGTCACTGTTTTTATTCGTATAGTGCCAGTCGCAAGCCTGGATAAAAGAGGAGGGCGACGCTAATGATCTTTGTATGGTGACGTTAACTGAAACTACCACTATACTTGGAGACAAACAAATTTTATTCGTTATCGATTTCTTGAAGCTTTACTGACGTTATTTTTATTTAACCAAAGTTTAACGTCGTCGTATGACATCAAAGGCCGTTGACGACAATTTACAGCTTATACAGTGTAGTAACAATGAATTTATGACGTCCAACTTAACCATAAAAATATTATAACGTTGTCATAACAATATCATTGTTCATCAAGTGTTAACATAATATTATTGTACGTTGTCTTATAGCGTTCATTGTTTAGTAGCAGAATGGTTAACAGTTAATAAGCTTACAATTTATGCCAAATATTTTGCTTGGGTACATTCATTAATATGTTGCAGTAATATTGTCACATGCAAGCTATTTCACAAACTTTTCTTGATTACCATTCTTAAAACAAGTTTGATTTAAAAGCTTCAACATTTCAGTAAAAGAAATTCTTAAACAGGTTAATATGAGATATAATTTTGCTCTAACAAGAGCAAAGACGACTAACAATATCCCAACACAATTATGTTACAATGGTATGACATTCAATATTAACATCAACAACAACAACAACAACAAAGCACATTTACGATCAGTTTCTCAATGCATTGTCACATCAAAGAAATATTTTTTTTATATCTTATTTTGTTATACTAAACAATTGAACTTCACAATTTAATTTATTGAATCCTTGAAATCAACCATCATATGAATTTGGTTTTTAAATTTTTTTTCATTAGACACATGTACTTCACGAAAAGAATCAACAACAAATATTTAGAGAAGAAATAAACTCAGAATCAAAGCAGAGCTTCCAGGCACACGAGATATGCATCTTTTGATAAGTTGGTCATGCACCATGTACAACTTCTTACATGGGCTTATAAACGACAGTATTTACACAATTTTTCCTTTAGTTATTTGGTTTATAAGCCTATAAACTACACTTTGCATATAACCGTCATCAAGTAAATTCTTAGTATTGAAGTCTATCTTAAAAGCAGCACATGCATTTCTTAGTACGTCAGATATATTTTCTTTTTTACAAGTTAACAATAAATGATCTATGTTCTCTGTAACATTACATGAATTACAAAGACCACTGTCATGCTTCTTCATAAGATAAAGTCTTTCATTTACACACTAAATAAAGTTGAATGATACAAATGGTTGAGTTTTTAGTAACTCAAAGTGGAGATAAGAACTCAGATATTCATTCACTATTACAAATTAACGTAGAAAGTCCACAATTCAACAGGAATCATATATGCTGCCTGATCGACTTGTAACCTTGTACAACTACAAGTCATTCACTCAGTGGCGGCGCTAGGGGGGGGGGGGCTGGGGGGCTAAGCCCCCCCCCCTACGAGAGGCTCAGCCCCCCCCCTAAAAAAAGGGGCATCCGAAATTTTTTACAGTGAAGATTTCGGTCAATGACTAAATAAAAAAATAAAAATAAAAAAAGGTCGTCAGAAATTTTGGCGGCGAAAATGGACAATTTTCATGAGATTTTGGTCGAGGCTTCAGCCCCCCGAAACTGAAATCCTGGCGCCGCCACTGCATTCACTCACATGCCACCGGACCAGCTATCAATGCTCTCATGCTCTCACGTTTACACATGTAGATCTTGAAAATACATGAAATTCAGTGTAAATTCTTCTCTCATTCTGTCAATTGAAATTGATTTCTGATACCATGCTATATCACATGGCCATTATCTCAATTTGTAACTGTGAATACAACTATATATATATATATATATATATATATATATATATATATATATATGTAAACTTTGTGCTCATTGAGCATAACCTATATAAAATGCATTTGATTTCGAAATTTCTTGTACATAATTTAATCTGTACCCAAACGGAACACAATTAACAACTATGCTCATTAAATTTCAAAAATAATTTTTCTGAATCACCCTAATATATATATATATAATTATATATGTATATATATATATATAATATTGACTACACTACTTTACTCTCCTCTGCAAACGGTCTCTACAAGAAGGCGTTCTTCCTGACTCACAGAAAAGATCCATTGCCTTAATTCCCTGCTGTGAAACGTGACGGACTTGACCTCAAGGACCCGTCTAACTTTCGCCCAATCTCCAATGTCTCCTTCCTCTCAAAAATAATTGAAAAGATTGTGTCAGAACAAATTGCCACTTACTTAAGCACTAACAACTTGCTTCCGAAATATCAGTCGGGCTTTCGCAGGGCCATTCCACCGAGACGCTGTTGCTCCTCTTGTTAGCTGACTGGTATACGGGGCCATGGATAGGGGGTGGGTGACCCTACTAGCCCTTTTCGACGTTAGTGCAGCATTCGGTACAGTCGATCATGATATATTAATTAAACGCCTCTCTATCTCTTTTGGACTCTCTGGCCATCCACCTGAGTGGATCACATCTTTTCTAGCAGGGCGGTCCAGCTGCACATGTATGGTTTTGGGAAAAAGTAGGTCACCATGGGCCACGGCTCCATTTGGTCTCCCTCAAGGCTCTGTCCTGGCCCCCTTGCTTTACGTGCTGTATACACTTATGACATTGGCACGCTCTTAGCATCTTACGGCGTGCTACACCAGCTGTATGCAGATGACACTCTGCAGGCATATATCTGCACTGCCCTCCACTCGCAGCCATTGAGGCCGCCCTTATCATGCAACAAGCAATGGGGGCCCTCACAGCTTGGATGTCGTCAAACCGACTCCGCCTCAACGCCCAAAAAACCCAATTCATTTGGTTGGGTACTATATGCAACAGCTGGCTATAAGCTCGACCTGAGCATTCTCTCTTCTCAATTCCCATATATATATATATATATATATATATATATATATATATATATATATATGACTTTTTCTTTGGTGGTGCGTGACCTTGGAGTGCTCCTGGACTCTGAACTTACCCTTGCATCTCATATAGATCAGGTATGCCGCAGCTGCTACTATATATACCAACTATATATACGGCAGCTCAGGGTCATTGCTCGCACTCCTGAGAATTATAATGCTCTATCATGAATTTTTGAAAAAATCGAGTTTGGTATCAATTTCATCAGTGGAGCATTTGCTCTATCATTGGACAAAAAAGCTAGCTGATTGAAGCGGTCGTTTCTTAGTTATAAGTCAGTATTTAAATGCTCTATCATGAGAAACTGTTTCCAATCTAGACTTTGTTATAGTATTATAATGCTCTATCATTGGCATCCAATCACAAGGCTGGATTCGTCATGTTACAGCAAAGCGTTACTGAATAGACTTTGTTAGTATTATAATGCTCTATCATTGACATCCAATCACAAGGCTGGATTCGTCATGTTACAGCAAAGCGTTACTGAATAGACTTTTTAGTATTATAAGGCTCTATCATTATTACGACTACATGTACTTTGTCGTTTGGAATTATATTGCTCTAACATGCATTTTTTGGACTTTTTTGCTATTTTCTATATTTTTCCACTTGTTTTCATGAAAATAAACATTATTTTTGTAAGCAAGTCACCAGCGGGTACCTAGAAATGATGATATTATTCTTCAAAAGAATCCAATTTAAAATTCTTGGCTTAAAACAGTGCCAAAACTTTGAAGTGGTTTTTCTCGGTTTCGCAAAAATGTATGATAGAGCATTATAATTCTAGGGCGACGCGCTGTCTAACTTCTAAACCTGCAGCTTCTCTTGTCCATGCATTTGTGCTGAGCCGCCTCGACTATGCTGCGCCTCCATCTTTGCTGGTCTTCCGCGGGTTCGGATTGAGAGGTTGGAGAGGGTCCACCGGGCTGCCGCACGACTTGTGGGGGGGGGGGAGTTCACCAAGTACGACCGCGTATCCCAATATATGCGTGAGGTCTTGCACTGGCTTCCGTTCCCGCAGCGTATATCTCATTTAGGATTGCATCTTTGGTGTGGCAATGCTTATCAGGATGGGCACCCTCTTATATCTGTGTGAACTTTGCCTCCCTCTTTCCACTTGCATAGGCCGCCGCGCACTGCGCTCTGCTGTCCATGGTGACTTAATGGTTCCTTTTACTCGCTCTGCAACAATGCAGAGGCGTTCCTTCTCTGTAGTTGGTCCAACAACCTGGAATGAACTTCCCTTGACTATGCGACATCTCCCAAGCTGTTCTCAATTTCACAAACTGTTGAGGACTTTTTCGCTTGATCTCGGTCGGGAGCGCCCCTGAGTAGGTACCTTTAAGGGGCGCTATATAAATTGCGATTGGTTGATTGATTGATTACACGCATGTATGCTTGCATTTGCGTATGTTTTGCATGTGTATCAATTGATGCATATTTGAAGGCAATAAATTGAATTCAACTGAATATTGCATGATACTATATAATATCTATTGTTATTTGATTATGTTTATGTATATATACAGAGAACAAAAATTGTAAGTCAAGCAATTATTCTTCTCTTTATTTACATGCTTCATTCCATGTATTCATCCGCCTTTTCAGTGGGTGCACTTTGACGAATGCAATTCCGGAGCCAGGCAATCACCTCCATATTACATACATGTATATATGAATGGCATTTTACGGGTGTCTAAATTGAGAAAGCCATGCTTTTGATATATCGTCTTCATTAAGACACGTCATTGTTTTAAAACTTTAAAAACGAAATTTTCCTTATATATATATATATATATATATATATATATATATATATATACACATATACACATATACATACATACACACACACCAGGACCGTCTTATGGTCATCGTAGGCCCTAGGCACTTTGCATATTAATCTATTCGTAGGCCCCTAGGGTCTATCCAACTCAACTCTGTATTAATTCAAATTGTGACACATTTACATTATTTTTTAAAATTATGCTGAACCATGTTTTGTGAACGCATTCAGTTTTTATTTTAAATCTCAATCTACTTTTTGTAATATTTATTTTCAATATCCACTAAATGTAATATTTCCGATTTTCGACTTTCTGTTAGCGGCGTTTCGGTCTAAGTTCTAATGAAAAATCGCCATCGCTTTTTAAATTTTAATTTGTTAAATTATTAATACAAATTTCTAAAAAAGAGGTTATAAGAGGAAACACAAGTCTGGATTGGAGAAACCAATAAATCTGTAGCTGAAATGATTAGATCACAAATGGCTGACAAGCTGGTCTCCAGTTTTCCAAATGTCAATATTTCTTTTCGAATTTATCTTTTTATTTTTGGAACAAGTTGTGAAGGTGAACGTTCTTTTTCGAAGCTGAAAATTATCAAAAATTACCTTCGGTCAAGGATGGGACAGGCACGATTATCCTCCCTTGCATTACTTTCAATTGAAAACGACTTAATGCGAGAAATGACATTTGAATACATTAACCTATAAGCGATTTCGCGAATGAAAAGAGCCGCAAAGTTAACATATTATAGCTTAGCCAGTGTTACTGTTTCATTAGCTAACTCTAGCCTTAAAAAAGTTAGCTCGTTAAAATGAAATTTGCAATTAAGTTTTCGTTTTCTGTTTGCTTTTTCCGGTCATTAACCAATCACTGCATTTATTTTTTAATATATTTTTTTAGGATTTCGTAGGCCCCTGGTAAGTTCGTAGGCCCTAGGCACAGTGCCTACTGTGCCTACTGGATAAGACGGCCATGACACACACATGCACACATAAGTCAATCTATAGAGCTGCATGACTCCAAAAATAAAGGATTTTAAAACGTGGTCCTCAAATCTTTCTGCAGTACATGACATTGTATTATAATGCTAATTTATTATAATCCTCGACTTCCTCGTAAGCCGCGGTGTTGCGTGACAGATTCTATACATAAAAGTCTCTTGCCCCTCCCTCAGCTATATTTCGAAACAGATTCTCACCGTCGGATCTGTTTTAAAATAAATTCACCGCCTCCCTTCCCTGGAGAAAATATGTATAATTATATTCTGAAATATCCTTATATATATAAATATATTTAGAAAAAATAAAGTCTAGGGAAGAGAATATTTTATCGGCCGCAGAAGCAACGCTTCATCCGTTCAGCGTGAAGTGGTCTACAACATGGGCGGAGACTTGGGCGGAGACTTTGGGGCAGGGCTGTTTTTAAGGAATTTTTAGAACTGCACATCCTCTTCTCTCCTTTCTCATCCTCCATGGTAAATTACTCCCAATCTGAGGAAAATGAACTTTTTTTACTAGTTTTAACTGCACGGAACGTGACGGAAGTGATTCTACAACTGCACGAATCCATTTAGAAATGCACATTTTGTGTAGAACTGCACGTTAAAAAAGCCCTGCTTTGGGGGACGATGAGTGCATGGCCAAAGAAACGACGCGGGATTTTGAGCGGACGAATGGCTGAGTCGCCGACGAAATTTTCCATCTTTTTGCCGGTGACACGAAACGGAGTATCACCCCTGAAAGCTATACCTGGGGGATGAATTAATCTATCCCTCCGGATGGAATTAACCGGTCTAGACTATCCGGGAGGATGAACCAGTCTATCCACTTTTTTGAAAAATGCGTACAGTTGAAAAATTTGTGCTCTAATCAAAATCTGAAGTGACTGTAATGGGGATAAAACGACGTATACGACTATTGGCCAATAACAAAACGTGGCATACATGCGATGACGACGAAACAAAGATATGGAAATTCGGATGAAGAACAACGGAAGAAAAGAACATTCTCCACCATTTAGCGAAAGGGAGCCTGGAATCCCCCTGGAATCCTGGATATATATATATATATATATATATATATATATATATTAGGGTGGTCGTTAAAAATTAAAGTTGGAATTGACTGTTCCCCAAGGCGCCGTTTGGTTCCATTCTCCCCAGAAATATCACACAAAAAGTTGTAAGACAAAATATTTACATTTAGGACTAGCACAAAGCCATCAAAGCTTTACCCTTATAATAGCAAGACTTCTAATGCTCAAAAGTAGCTATATGGCTGTAGTCAACCAGGAATCTTCAAACCAGGAATCAATTCAACTACCTGTAGTTGCTCCATGCACACTTAAACATGATGATGCTACTGTCATCGTAATCATGATCATCAATTTATATAGCGCCACTTCAAGAAAAATTCCTCTAAGGCTAGAAAACCTGTATAACACACCGCATCACAGATAATATCTATCATATCTTATTTCTTTGCAAATAGTACCTGTTTTACCTTGTCTTGATTGATTATAATAGCGTATTGTTCTTAGACTGCTACAGTAAGGGAACAGTAATAGTATAAATTATATTGGGGAAAAATAAAAAATTTGTGCGGTTTCATCTGTGTCCTATATAATTAATTTATTCTGCAAAATCACCAACATTCTTAATGAGGTCTGATTTCTTAGAAATATTTCTTTTTCTACCGTCATTGTTCATGGGGTTACTGGGTACAAGGAACTGGAGTAATATTAAAAAGTAGAAATCCATTATTTTTAGATGCGAATTTTTATCTCAAATTTAGGCTAAAATGTTTTCGAGCTGAGGCATTATTACACTGTCACACAATTCACATTGCATTTGGTCTTTGCATGGGTTTGAGCTATGTTGTTGTTTTCACGATTCACTTCTCTCAAAGTGAAATCTCTGGCATGTTGCCCAAGGAAGGTGTTCATCTGCCTCCAAGGGTGTACCAATGGGTGTTGTCTTGAGAGTGCTATACTCATACCCTTGAATTGGTTGGTCGTCTGAGATGTCCATGCGGCCACTGTAATTTCAGCTGGATTCATTGCTGAGCATGATGTAGAGATTTTGAGTCGCATATAGCTTACGTGTTTGACACCATCGCCTTTCATGCTAATTTATAATAGGTAGTTAATTTGCAATAGCTAATAAAGGCAGTGTAATTTGAGTCCACTCTTGACAGCACTTTCTGTGTCAATTGTTTGACTCTGTGTTCATGTTTTCAGCTCTAAAAGTAAGCTTATGCTTTTAATTGGATAACTTCTATATTATGAAATAGACAACAATGAGAGTAGTCTTTATCAGGCACTCAATTATGATGCTCTCTTTTGAAGTTGTTTAAAAGCTGCTTTTTGACTCCTATGTGGTAATAAGTAATTTCTTTGATCTATAAAAATTATGATCTCAATAATTTCAACATCTATTTTAATTCATTTCTTTACAGCAACTCTTGATAAATCTTATCTGTGATGCGCTGTGTCATTCTGCTCTGATTACCACAATAAACGAAAATACATGTGTCATCAGTAGTTTTCTCTAGTTCAACTATTATTGAGGTCCTTGTCCGTATTATATCAGAATTTGTGTTAAAGTTAAGCATGTAATAAAGAGCCTTTAGTGTAACAAAGAATCCCTGTAGATAGAAATCAGGACTATCAAAAGAACATGGCAATGTGTTGACTTTCTAGTACAATAATCTTCATTTAATCACCCAATCTGACACACCGCAGAATGATTACAAGTACATGTTATACGAAATACGACCCACTATAGCACGACACGCAGATCGGTTTTACAGCAGTGGGTTCGGTAGCTTAACACTAATGGCCTAAGTGCTGGATCACTCCTGGTCGGCCAAGCCAGAAGCGGGAGGGGCTATCTTTATTTTTAGCAGAACCCGAGTCAAGCAACTCAACAGCAAAGTGCCAATGGCAGCTAACAGAAATTTAAAGTAGATTTATAGTAAAGGTTTATGGTCATCGATCTCAGGGACTCACGAGTCAAATACTATTGTGATGGTCAATTGTTCATAAAAATATATAACAAACCATTATCATCATTGTAGAAGTCAGACATACTTGTCAGTCGTGCTTGAGTCAAAGAATGTTGCATTTCTGTTAAAAACTAGTCATAGGTCCAAAAAATGTAGCTAAACTAGCATTATACTCAAAAAGACGATGAAATTTCGTAAAATCCAAAACTTCAAGCACGTTGTGCTAGTCCTAAATATTTTTCTATCGGGATAATTTTGGGCTGCATCAGTCTTTTACCAAGTGGCACCAAATGGTCGGTTGGGGAAAGAACAAAAATGAAGTTGAAAATTTGCCACTACAGATGCGACCACCCTAATATATATACATACACATACAGTCATACATACATACACACACATATATATATATGTGTGTAAATATACTTGTGTACCTTGAAGTTTTCGTCAACGGCCTTTGACGCCATGTATATTTATAACAACGTTAAATTTTGGATTTGCAAGATTATAACACACACACATGCACCATGCACCATGCACACTGCTACACACGCACACGCACACGCACACGCACACGCACATACACCCTCACCCTCACCCTCACACACACACACGCTTACACACACGCTTACACACACGCTTACACACACACACACACACACACACGCAGAATAATAAATTATTTGTGCAAATTTATATTAAGTGCATGCATGAGATCGACGTCAGCGGTGCTGATATATATAGGCCTATAAAACAGCAAAACTTCGGGATACAATTCCATTAGACACCTTTTATAACTTGACTTCTGACCTTATATAATGATTTTATCCAACAACAAATTTAGTAACGTACCATTCTTTCCGCAGATCGCCATTTATGTCGCGCACTTCTGAGCTTTATAAGTAGTCAGATTACAGTTGTGTTGTGTCTTATATATATATATATATATATATATATATATATATATATATATATATATATATATATATATATATATATATATACCAGTGTTGCCGCTCCTTGGCTTTTTCCCAAGAACTTGGCTTTTTCAATCGTATCTTGGGATATTGGCTTTTTTCAAATGACCTTGGCTTTTTCACTTGGCTTTTTTGCTACCAAATAAATAGCAATAATCTTAGCAATAATCCTCAAACTAACAATGATCTTAGCAATAATATAACTATGGCTATACATCTATATAGTCTACTAGTATTTATACCCGACTTATTATTATTATCCTCTAAACTGTTTGCTCTCTATATATTAGTCTTTGGTGACGTCATGTGCAAAATAACTAATTGTTTACTTGATAGAGATAACTGATAGATTGACCACAGATAGCCTACCTATATTAATAAAAAATAGTTGCGCTTTCAATATAATATAGTAAATTTATGACTTCTGGATTTTTATAAAACCTCATGAAACGTAACAAGAGTGATTTATACGACAGTCAGCAGGGCAATAATGATTGTTCTTCAAGTTCTAGCACATCGGCATCTGTGGTGACAGTAAGTGAACTAAGACCAGCAGTTGGTATAATCAGCCATTCAATGATGACTGCATGGTTGCAGGATTTTGATTTGAAGCATTGAATCAAATCTAACAAAAATGACATGCAGATATATCGCACGTTGCAAAGTATGTGACATTAACCTTAGAATGCAAACAATGGCTCGCATGATTAAAAAAAAGCACAAGAAAAATTTTGAACTCAAGAAAACAACAATTAAAATGAAGATGACGTTTATGCCTCAATTGAGTTTTCTCAAAACTAGCGCACTATATTGGTGACGTTAGAATGCTGTTAGTGTGTTGGAAAGTTATAAATGAACGGAACCAACTTTGAACAATTTAACTTACAATAATTTCAGGATTATTCATACATAATTATTTTCATAAAATTTTAATTATTAATATTGCAATTTATGTTGCAATAAAATAGGTGACATATAGTCCATAATAATTAACTTGATTTTTCTTGGCTTTTCTAAATCCCCCCTCTTGGCTTTTCTTAAAATTTGGAGCGGTATCACTGATATATACTAGTTGGGGTACCAGTCGTTGCCCGGGAATTTTAGGATTCGGGTCGTCCCCCGCCAATCCCTCCCTCCCTCCCTCCCTCCCTCCCTCCCTCCCTCCCTCCTTCCCTCCCTCCCTCCTCCCTCCCTCCCTCCCTCCCTCCTCCCTCCCTCCCTCCCTCCCTCCCTCCCTCCCTCCCTCCCTCCCTCCCTCCCTCCCTGACCCCGCAATACTCCACCATACCCCACCACACTCCGACCTCCACTGGCACGCGACCCGTGGAATCCGAACTGGCAAAAACGCTGGCCTTAAGCTTAAACACCTCTGAAACGGTGTAAATCGCTGCTTTTATGCGTATGGGACCCCGAAAGAAAAGTGCTGTAAACAAGCCTGTGAAGAAACGGCCAGTAAGAAAAATGAGGGTTTTGCCCCTCCCCATCATGGCCCCATGCATGGTGGCAGGGATTCGATGACCCCTCAATGGCCTGTGTCTAGTCGACCCGACCCCTGCGAAGGATTGGGGTCGATTGCTTCAAAACTGTGACCGTGCATAGCTAACAAAAAAACTTTTAAAAACCCTTACTAAAATATATAATATTATAAGATTTTAGACGAATATAACTGGGGGTAACGTCTTTCCAGGGGAACTTCCCCATCCCTCCACGAGACGTCTATAGATTAACCACTAAAAATGAATTGAGTTTTGGATTGTTGAGACGTAAGCGGTTCGACGACATCCAAGCCCCACGGGTATCCAACGCCCTTATCCCCGCCCCCACGTTGAGACGTCCAGATTGAACACTTGCAACGATGGAACGAAATGGCCGTACATAGATGTACAATTGTACATTGGCCTATTTTGCAAAAGCCGACTTATCTAAATACCCAAAGGGTAACAGAATACTGATGTGTCTATTATCACACGAATCCTGCTCTTTCCTTTCCTCCTCCTCCTCTTCCTCCTCCTCCTTCTCCTCCTCCTCCTTTTCCTCCTTCTTCTGCTCCTCCCCCTCCTTATCCTCCTCCTCTTCCTCCTCCTCCTCTTCTTCTTCTGCTTACTCCTCCTCCTTTTCTTCTTCTTCTTCTTCTTCTTCTTCTTCTTCTTCTTCTTCTTCTTCTTCCTCCTCCTCCTCCTCCTCCTCCTCCTTCTCTTCTTCTTCTTCTTACTCCTCCTCCTCTTCTTCTTCTTCTTACTCCTCCTCCTCCTCCTCTTCTTCTTCTTCCTCCTCCTCCTCCTCCTCCTCCTCCTCCTCCTCCTCCTTCTCTTCTTCTTCTTCTTACTCCTCCTCCTCCTCTTCTTCTTCTTCTTCTTACTCCTCCTCCTCCTCCTCCTCCTCTTCCTCCTCCACCCTGCCCTCCGCCTTTCCTTCTCCTCCTCTCTTCCCTGCTCCTCCTGCTGATGCTTCTACTTCTGCTCCTCCTCCATGTGCAGTCATTTATCGCTGCACGCTGCATCACGCAACCATTTATTTAATCACCAATTACATGAAATACTGATTCTGCTTAAGCATTCTTAGAGATTTTAGAAAACCCTTCCAAAGTAAGATTTTGAGCAGCGTGATGGATGGATGGGACAGTTTTGACGAGCACCTATGATAAGAAGGTGATTAGTGACATCTATTGTAAATTTATTTATTTAACCAAAGTTTAACGTCGTCGTATGACATCAAAGGCCGTTGACGACAATTTACAGCTTATACAGTGTAGTAACAATGAATTTATGACGTCCAAATTAACCATAAAAATATTATAACGTTGTCATAACAATATCATTGTTCATCAAGTGTTAACATAATATTATTGTACGTTGTCTTATAGCGTTCATTGTTTAGTAGCAGAATGGTTAACAGTTAATAAGCTTACAATTTATGCCAAATATTTTGCTTGGGTACATTCGTTAATATGTTGCAGTAATTGTCACATGCAAGCTATTTCACAAACTTTTCTTGATCACCATTCTTAAAACAAGTTTGATTTAAAAGCGTCTACATTTCAGTAAAAGAAATTCTTAAACAGGTTAATATGAGATATAATTTTGCTCTAACAAGAGCAAAGATTTTGAACGAGCATATGACATGCTCCATGTCCCAACATTACTGAAAAAGCTGTTAAATATGGGAATTATCGGTAAAACATATAATTGGATAGTGAACTTCTTATCGAGTAGAACCTTTCAGGTCAAAGTTGGTGCTTCTCTCTCTGATAAGTATATATTAGAAAATGGTACACCTCAAGGGTCCATTATATCACCATTGTTATTTCTTATAATGATAAATGACATACCAAATGAGATAGATGGAGTAGAAATGACATTGTTTGCTGATGACAGCTCCATTTATGCTAGTCATCGCAACCGTAACAAATTACAGAAAAAATTCAGTTGTCATTGGATGCAATTAATGCTTGGTGCAATAGGAATGGTTTTAAAATCTCTGTTGGTAAAACTATAGGAGTTCTGTTTACTAAGAAAGGCAAGATAGGAAACATTAACGTAAAAGTTGGGAATGAAACCATTAAAATTGAAAAAAACAGCTAAATTCCTTGGGGTAATTTTTGATCATAGGTTATCATGGAAACCACATATAGATTATGTTATTGCGAAGTGCAAAAACCGTATGAACCTCATGAGAGCAGTATCTGGTAATCATTGGGGGGCTTCGAAGAAGGCCCTACTTCACATATACAGGGCCCTTATTAGATCTGTCATTGACTATGGCGATGTAGCTTATGCTTCAGCACCTAAATCGCATCTAGATAAGTTAACATCACTTCAGACTGAGGCGCTAAGATTGTGCTGCGGTGCTGCCAAGGGTACCGCTTCTTTAGCGCTTCAGAATGAGTGTGGTGAAATGCCTCTAGAGATGAGAAGATTGCAGAGTTCCCTAAGATTGGGTACGAAAATCTTGGGAAAAATCATCCACTCAGATCTGCTTACGAGCCGCATTGGACAAATGAATTCGGAACAGAATCCACGCACATGAGAACTCACACCTTTTTCTCTTCCATCAATCTCCCTTTTCAATCTATTGTAAAGCGGATACTCACGGGCTTATAATCCTCAAAAGACTCGTTAAGCATGGTGTTTAAGACTTGAGATGCATCCAATATCAATTAATGTAACAGAGGAAAGCAGTGACGCTTGTTTCCCGAATAATATTTGCGGTTGAATAATATAGCGTCAAAACAGCCTAAAGCCCTAAAGGCATTAACGTCTAGGGAATATTTAGAAGAGAATTCGAGAATAACTAATTGGCTAATCACTACTTACACAAAGCTGCGTGTTGCTCAGACACTCTGCCTCCACCTGGCGACTATTTAGTAAAACAATTTGCAAAAGACATGCTAGGATGCTATTGCGTCCATTAATGGCGTTCGCTCGCTTAGTCGGTCAGCTGGTAAACGGACCCTGGAATCTCATCTCATTGCGGTATTGGCAATCCAATTGGGTGGGGGTTGGGCAAAAGTCCGTGCAGTTGCATGGGTTGGAATCCATCTCAAGCCGCCACGTTACCACTTAGGACCAATAGGAATCTCGAGCAAGTCCTTCACTCACAATTATTATTGCTCGTGTGCTTTGACGTGAAATTTAGATATTTAAAAGGGCCTACAAGCCCTACAGTGTCCACGTTGTAGTCCAGCAAAAGGACAATAAAAACTTTATTTTCAGAGTCCTCTATAAGGGCGCTAACAATCATTAAATCTCATTAACAATGATCTATTTAGAAATACGTTTTAATTTCATGTTTGTATCTCTTAACGTCACTATGTATATATATATATATATATATATATATATATATATATATATGTACAGGTTGCGGTGTGTAAACCTGCACTTTTTATGAATTAAACGAATAATATATATATATATATATATATATATATATATATAGTCGGGCCCCAGCTCGCATGCATTACCGTGTAAGAGAATGGACTTTTTTAGACTATATAATTTATCTAACAAGGAAATTGTGCTACACTAACAGACGCACATATTTATCTCTCAATGGATCACGTAGGCCCAGCCCTTGCAGCTCGTTATTCAGTACAATTTGAACAAAACAAT
The DNA here is from genome assembly GCA_949752735.1 of Lumbricus terrestris. Lineage (NCBI taxonomy): Eukaryota > Metazoa > Annelida > Clitellata > Crassiclitellata > Lumbricidae > Lumbricus > Lumbricus terrestris. Next base: position 5,092,435 of record OX457039.1, read on the forward strand.
GCTATATATTGCTAGTTGAAATAATTATAGGCCTATTCAGTTCTCGTATTTTATACTGTCGAGTTAATGTATTGCAAGACCGTACGTTATAATACGCTGATTTATCGTCATTTAAAACCAAATCGATGTCAAACACGTGACTTCAATAATCGAAACTTTCTTCCATTCTGCGGGGATCTAAGTTTCGCAGCCGTTATAAGATATATTATACGCATAATTTGTAATTTTTGCACAATCGTTTTTTTTCAGCAAAATATATGAAAATTAATGAAAAAATTAAACTGCAGGACACCCTTTAAATGTTATCAAATGATGTTATATAAAGCAGTTTAAGGGTTTTATCAAATAGAGGATCCTGTGTGGCCGAGTGGGTTGTAGCCCGCTCGCCGCGCCGGCGGAGCGGGTTCGATTCCCCGGTCGGAACTTTACGTACTGCAGGTGGCTCGGTCGCAATATAAACGTGGAGTCGACGCTGAAATCATCTTCGATATGAAAAAGAGTCGTTAAACCCAAACATTTCATTTTTATCAAATACCCATGTCCTTCGCTACCATAAAATATTGCAGAAAACCAGATCTTCAGATTTATTATAGTGGACCATGTCCTAATCTAATCATTATGCAGTATCTTCACTGTTAATCAAAAGGACTTATATGCCTACTTAACAAGATGATGATCAAACTGGTAAATAAATAATCTGTCAGATTAAAATTATAATCAAATTGAAATCTATATAAATAAAAATGTAAAACGTTGCCGTGCCTAATCAAGGATCTCGGAAAGTTCTTGACCAATTGTTTTGAAAATTATTGCAAAACGTTCCATTCAAACATGAGCGGGTTTATATAATGATTTTTGGGGAAAAGCGCAATCTTTTCCACAAGAAAACACAACTTTAAATTCGATTCGACCTAATTATAGTTCAAATTCCACACATCCGCCGGTCGATATGCCATCAAATGCGGCCGCGTTTCTTACTACGTTTCCGGACGTCTTCTATAGCGCATATACATCCGTACGTTGCGGCCGTGTGCGGACGGGTTTTTATCCACGCGTCTTGCTGTCGGGAACGGAGGGGGTGAGGGAGGAAAGGAGAAGGAGGGAGCGGGAGGAAGAGGGAGGGGACAATGCGGAGGGGAGGGATGGAGGAAGGGGAGGTACGGAGGGGAGGGAGGGACCGGACGGGACGAAACGGGAAGGAGGGGTGCAGGGAGTCAGAGGGTGGAGGAGGGTAGAAAGGCAGGGCAATGGAGGTAGGGAGGGTTGGACGGTCTTCTCAGCCAGAGCAACGCGTGGCCGGGTACAGCTATAGTAATCCTAGTATCTAATAAAACTGCAATGCCCAAGTTGTCAATGGCAGACAAAATGTGTATTCAGACACTTCACGAGCAAGGTCTTGGAGATAAGGCCATGATCGTCGCATGATCTGTTAGACAGCGAGAGCGTATAGAAATTAAGAGTGAAATTGATAGTTAAAAAATATGACGTTGATGAATTCAAAAAGATTGACTCACTGAGTCACTGTCAATTGTGTTGGTTTGACTGAGAAGAGCCAATGTTCGCCAAACATTCGGATTTGAACCTGCTGGATTGTAAAGTGTGGAAAGCTCTGCTGGAGATATATATGCCATACATTGCCATAATCTGTGACCAAAACTAAAAACGATTAAAGTTGAGATGGGAAGATTTGTATACCTCTGGAACATGATGATTATACCATGGATGCATGCAGCAAGGGCATCGAGAACTTTACAAAGAAACTCAGAAGATGTTTGGGTATATATATATACAATTATACATGCAATATACTATACATGATATATTGGACACATCGAACACATGTTGCGAAGCACTATATACAGGGTGCGCCAAAAAGGAATCCCCTACGGTTTTCAGCCCATATCTTGGCCAAACATGCGAATTTTTATATGAAACTTTACAGTCTTAAAGGCAATTCATATTTACGTACAATGGTCAAGTTACAAAAAAACTATTTCGAACAGTACAAAAGTTATATTACTTTTAGTGAGGCTACCCACCGTTTTTTGACGATTCAAAAACGCGACGCAACAAAAAGTAACAAAGAACCAATTTAATTATTCTGACCAATATGTTGGCCGGAAGTACGAATTTCGAAATGAAATATAACAGGCTTAAAGACAATTCATATCTACACATGATGCCCAGATTTCTGCAAAATATTTCAAACAGAATAAAAGTTATGGCACTTTTAAGGAGGCCACCCACCGTTTTTTGACGATTCAAAGATGTAGCGCAGCAAAACGTAGAAAAAACACGATTTTATTAAGTCTCATCTCAAATAATTGTTATCAAATAGGCTTTGGTAATGCCAGATGATCATTATTATTACTATTTAAAAAGTAACAGGGTACCAGCGTAGCTGCAGTCACTGAGAAGTCACTTAGCAAGATCACAATCAAATTGGTAAATAAGAAATCTGTCAGATTAATCAACAGGCCCATCAAAACTTTGCAAAGAGACTCAAAAGAAGTTTTGGCACTGGTGGTGGGCACATTGATCACAAGTTGTGAATCACTATCAAGTTCAGTTCCAAACAGTTATTTGAGATATGACTTGATAAAATCACGTTTTTGTTACTTTTTGTTGCGTTACGTTTTTTAATCGTCAAAAACGGTGGGTGGCCTCAATAAAAGTGGTATAACTTTGTTGTGTTTGAAATATTTTGATGAAATATGGCCATTATATGTAAATATGAATTGTCTTTAAACCTGTAAAGATTCATTTTGAAATTCTTACTTCTGGCCATGATATTAGCAAAAAACCTAATTTTTTTGCGTTTCGTTTTTGAATCGTCAAAACACGAAAGGTGGCCTCACTAAAAGTGATATAACTTTTGTTCTGTTTGAAATAATTTTTTTCTAATTTTACCATTGTATACGTAAATATGAATTGCCTTTAAGACTGTAAAGTTTCATTTAAATATTCGTATGTTTGGCCAAGATAAGGGCAAAAAACCGTAGGGGATTACTTTTTTGGCGCACCCTGTATATCAAGTTCAATGGTTATAAATTATTTGTGAAGTGACATAATAAAATTGATTAATTTTAGCTATACTTTTACTGCGTTTTTATTTTTGGATCGTTGAAAACAGCTGATGAGCTCAATAAAATTAATTTAACTTTTGTTCTGTTTCAAATAATTTACAGGGTGACGTGGACGAAAGTTCGTTCACCCTGTTCAAAATGCGTTGTCTCAGCAACGGCTTCATATTTCTTTATAATAATTTGGCAGTGCAACACATTTTGGAAACGTTGAACGAACTTTCGTGTCACCCTATATTTTGTTGAAATTTGGCGATTGCATGCCTAAATAATATAATAGGAACTGCACGTAAACAATTGCCAGTAAACTATCATAAAAAATAATTCTTTTGTCCAAAATATATGGCAAACAATGTAAACAGTATGAATTTTTTGGCACACACTGCATGCATGGATGTATCAGAAACTATATTGAAGATTTGAGGTATTTTAGGAAATTTGTCTGACAATATTCGAAATGGTTACATTGTTTATATATACCGACAATAATTATTGGTGATATATATATATATATAGCGTTGAGTCATATTACGATTCTGTGGATATATATATATATATACTTATATATGCGCTTATATATACACATAAATATATATATATCAGTATATATATATATCAGATCTATATATCTATATCTATATCTATATATGAGGACCATGGGCTGCAGTGGAAATCTGATTGCAATGGATCGGATGATATATTCAGGACATTCGAAGCAATTCATATACATGTATAATTGTATATGATAATTATAATTATGGGCTGACTTTTTGACGGATGCTGATGATCCGAGTCTATGGCCGTGAATTGAATTGTCAGATGATGAAAGTGTGGTTCTTGGTTCTTGAACCGTTCTTCTATAGGTCCTCATGCATGGGCGCCTGCACAATATGGTGTACCCCGGGTTCAGTCCTTGTTCCCATCTACTGTATATTATATACAGTATATATAATTTCTACACCTCATGTCACTATTCAAACGGCTCATGTGGTTTCGGGTCAGCAGTAGACTATATGATGACGACGTTCAAGTATACACCCAATACCTCAATTCTATTGTAATGCTGTTGAAGGGGATCGGATAATGAGCGGGACTTTGGATGCCCAACATGTAAAAGCATAGAAAGTCAATTTAGTCGTCAATTTAGTGGTTTGTTCAGTGGTGAATTTAGTCGTTAATTTCGTTAATTTAGCCGTCAATTTAGTCGTCTATCTATAGTCTCTTGTTTAGCCGTCAATTTAGCCGTCAATTTAGGCGCCAATTTAGTCGTCAATTTAGTCGTCAATTTAGTAGTCAATTTAGTCATCAATTTAGTCGTTAATTTAGTCGTCAATTTAGTCGTCAATTTAGTCGTTAATCAAGTCGTCAATTTAATCGTTAATTTAGTCGTCAATTTAGTCGTCAATTTAGTCGTCAATTTAGTCATCAATTAAGTCGTCAATTAAGTCGTCAATTTAGTGATCAATTTATTTGTCAATTTAGTCGTCAATTTAGTCGTCAATCTATATTCTATAGTCTCTTGTTTAGCCGTCAAATTATTCGTCAATTTAACCGTCAATTTAGTCGTCAATTTAGTCGTCAGTTTAGTCGTCAATTTAGTCGTCAATTTAGTTGTCAATTTAGTCGTCAATTTAGTCATCAATTTAGTCATCATTTTAGTCGTCAATTTAGTTGTTAATCTAGTCGTTAATTTAGTCGTTAATTTAGTCGTCAATTTAGTCGCCAATTTAGTTGTCAGTTTAGTCGTCAACTTGGTGGTCATTTTAGTCGTCAATTTAGTCGTCAATTTAGTCGACAATTAAGTCGTGAATTTAGTCGTTAATTAAATCGTGAATTTAGTCTTTAATTTAGTCGTCAATTTAGTTGTCAATTTAGTCGTCAACCGGTCGTCATTTTAGTCGTCAATTTAATTGTTAATTTTGTCGTCAATTTAGTCGTCAATTTAGTCGTCAAATAAGTCGTCAATTTAGTGATCAATTTATTCGTCAATTTAGTCGTCAATATAGTCGTTAATTTAGCAAAAGAATTTAGTCGTCAAATTAGTCGATAATAATTTAGTCATCAATTTAGTCATCAGTTTAGTCTTCAATTTCGTCGATAGTCTAGTCGTCAATTTAGTAGACAAATTAGTCAATTTAATCGTCCATTTTGTCGTCAACATAGTCATATGTCTGGTCGTCAACTTTGTCGTCGTTTTAGTCGTCAATTTAGTCGACAATATAGTTTTCAGTTTAGTCGTGAATTTAGTAGTGAATATAGTCGTGAAATTAGTCGTGAATTTAGTCCTCAATTTAGTCGTGAACTTAGTCGTCACCTCAGTCGTCAGCTTAGTCGAAAAATTAGTATTCAATTTGGTCGTCTATTAAGTGTTCAATTTCGTCGATAATTTAGCCGTCAATTTAGTCATCAGTTTAGTGGTCGATTTTTTCGTCAATTTAGTCGTTAGTTTAGTCGTCAGTTTAGTCGTCAATTTAGTCATCAGTTTAGTCGTCAATTCAGTCGTTAGTCTAGTCGACAATTTAGTCGCCAATTTAGTCGTTTGTTTAGTCGTCAATTTAATCGTCAATTTAGTCGTCCATTTTGTCGTCAATATAGTCGTGAATTTAGTCATCAGTTTAATCGTCAGTTCATTCATCAATTTAGTCGTCAATTTAGTCGTCACTTTAGTCGTAAATTTAATCGTCAGTTTAGTCGTCAATTTAGTGGTCCATTCAGTCGTTAATTTAGACGTCAGTTTAGTCGTTAATTTAGTGGTCAAATAGGTCGTTAATTTAGCCGTCAACTTAGTCATCAGCTTAGTCATCAATTTAGTCGTCAATTTATCATCAGTTTAGTCGCTATTATAGTCGTTACTCCAGTCGTCAATTTAGTCGTCAATTTAGTCGTTAATATAGTCGACAATTCAGTCGACAATATAGTTTTCAGTTTAGTCGTGAATTTAGTAGTGAATATAGTCGTGAAATTAGTCGTGAATTTAGTCCTCAATTTAGTCGTGAACTTAGTCGTCACCTCAGTCGTCAGCTTAGTCGAAAAATTAGTATTCAATTTGGTCGTCTATTAAGTGTTCAATTTCGTCGATAATTTAGCCGTCAATTTAGTCATCAGTTTAGTGGTCGATTTTTTCGTCAATTTAGTCGTTAGTTTAGTCGTCAGTTTAGTCGTCAATTTAGTCATCAGTTTAGTCGTCAATTCAGTCGTTAGTCTAGTCGACAATTTAGTCGCCAATTTAGTCGTTTGTTTAGTCGTCAATTTAATCGTCAATTTAGTCGTCCATTTTGTCGTCAATATAGTCGTGAATTTAGTCATCAGTTTAATCGTCAGTTCATTCATCAATTTAGTCGTCAATTTAGTCGTCACTTTAGTCGTAAATTTAATCGTCAGTTTAGTCGTCAATTTAGTGGTCCATTCAGTCGTTAATTTAGACGTCAGTTTAGTCGTTAATTTAGTGGTCAAATAGGTCGTTAATTTAGCCGTCAACTTAGTCATCAGCTTAGTCATCAATTTAGTCGTCAATTTATCATCAGTTTAGTCGCTATTATAGTCGTTACTCCAGTCGTCAATTTAGTCGTTAATTTAGCCGTCAATTTAACATTTGTTTAGTCGACAAAAAGAGTCGTTAGTCTAGTTGTCAACTTAGTCGTCTATTTAGTCGTCAATTTAGTCATCAATTTAGTCATCAGTTTAGTCGTGAATTTAGTCGTTAGTCCAGGCGCCAAATTAGTTGTGCATTTTGACGTAAATTTAGTCGTTTGTTGAGTCGTCAATTTAGCATCAGTTTAGTCGTCAATAGTCGTTAGTCTAGTCGTCAATTTAGTCGTCAATTGAATTATCAATTTAGTCGCCAATTTAGTCGTCAATTTGGTCGTCAGTTTAGTCGTCAACTTAGTCGTCAACTTAGTCGTTACCTTAGTCGTCAGTTTAGTCGTTAGTCCAGTCGCCAAATTAGTTGTCAATTTTGACGCCAATTTAGTCGTTTGTTTAGTCATCAATTTAGTCGTCAATTTAGTGTTCAATTTAGCATCAGTTTTGCCGTGAATATAGGCGTTAGTCAAGTCGTCAATTAAATCGTCAATTTAGTCGTCAATTTAGTCGTCAACTTAGTCCTCACCTTGGTCGCCAGTTTAGTCGTCAGTTTAGTCGTCAATTTAGTGGTCAATTTAGTGGTCAATTTAGTCGTCAATTTAGTCGACAATATTGTCTTCAGTTTAGTGGTCAATTTAGTCGTCAATTTAGTCGTTAATTTAGTTGTGAAGTTAGTCGTGAATTTAGCTCATAATAAATCGGACCAGTTGTATGTCTGCCTTAGTCCACTGCATCTGCTGGTACAGCACATGGCGAAAGTTCGTTATAATTCGGCGTATACCAACGCTTATACCATGGAGTTGAAGTTATTGCGATTGCATCATAATAATTATATGGGAGCTTCATGAATTGTAACATTTTCGCGCAACAGCATTTATATAACGCTGTGAACAGCGTTTTTAGAGGTGTTTAAGACAGATTTGAAATTTTCACATGCACGTTTAATGTCAGCTGTATACATGCTGCGAATACTTTCTCTCTATCGAAAATGTTATATAATTATAATATATATATATTGTATATATCATATATATCATATATTTATACTATATATATAATTATATACTTGCGTCGTGTTAGTTTTAAGAGACGAAAATACTAAATACACCGTGGTTCAAAAAAAATTAATCCAAATTGTTTTGTATACATAGGGCTGCCAACTTTTGATTTTGCCATTCCGGGACGCCTTCGGCCACTTGATGTGCCATTACCAATTTAGGCAATCAACAGAAACGCATAATGTAGCAAATGTTGTGTCAGCCCAGTATAGGATCTACAATGTACTAAAAAAAAGTCCTTAATAATTTCAGATAAATCATCAAAAGCCAAGTAGCCTGAATTTTATACAAGAACCAACTTCAAGAAGACATCATTTCAAACTCCAGTCACATAGGCCTATCAGAGTAAGACTTATGGACCCAAATTGAGGGAAGTTCGCAGGTAGACCTATCGTAGGCCCATAGGCCTGAGAATGGAGAACAGAATTTATCTTCAATTTATAAGCTTAGCCTACTTCTGTGCTTTAAACAGTTCCAGAACACTGGGCACGATCCGAAGTTGTAGAAATCAATACATGCTAAAATTTATATTAAGCACCAGTTCTGCTTTAATAAGATCGGTGAACTCTCGGTGAACTCTCGGTGCTCTCAGGGAATTGCGATTATTAGACAACAGATCGTTCATAATGCTGAATGCTCTCTCGCAAAAAGTAGGCTATTAAAAATGGACAGAATATGCAAAAGTGAAAACCGAGTGTCAGTGGTTTGTAAAGTTTTGAAAACTTCAACAGGCGAATGAGGCGATTTTCAGCCAACAACGTAATGTGTACATGTAGGTCTGATAGAGAGCAGAACGCAAAATCAACGTAAAAAATTATTGAGTTTATATAGTAAGCAAAAATTAATAGGAACAGCAATTGTGCTAAGTGGACCTCTAGACCAAATTCCGGGACAATTTGAGATCAATCCGGGACACGGGACGCTCAGGGCCGATTCCGGGACTGTCCCGGCGAATCCGGGACGGTTGGCAGCCCTATGTATACATCTCTAATACCTGATGACATATCATGCTAAAAAATTCCAAATATTTAGAGAATTGGACCGAGAATACGATTCCAAAATTTCATGAGATAAAGTTGAACGGATAAAAAGATATGAATCTTTCAACTTCATATGCCGAAATTTCAGTTTACAGGCAATTTTCTGTTAGATTCAATAAAATGTAAGCGAAACTGTTTTTCTTACACCTCTAATGTCTAATGATTAATCATACTAAAACTTTCCAAATATTTAGAGAATTGAACCAAGAATAGGATTCCAAAATATCATGTCATAAATTTGAACGGATAGAAAGATATGGATATTTCAACTTCATTTTCCGAAATATCAGTTTTCAGAAAGTCTGTTATGGTGTCCATTGCGGTTTTGGCGCTTGGTCGTTCCCATTTAGTCTTCATTGATCCTAGAGTAAAAATTAATGGAACCTATTATCGCGACGTTCTGCTGTCACAACATCTTCTACCTGTAATCAGAAATCTAACCCCACAAGGCTGGTTTTTCAACAGGACAATGCCCCAGCTCACAGAGCCAAGGAAATTTACCTTCGAAATGATAAATTGACGAATAAACGAATGATTAAAGTGACGACTAAATTGACGAATAAACTAATGACTAAATTGACGACTAAACTGATGACTAAACCGACGCCTAAATTGACGATTAAACCGATGACTGAATTCCTCTCTTCACCATACAATGATGCATATAATTGTGCAGCAATTTATTTTACAGTAAAATTAATAATATTTTTATGATCCATTGGCAAGCGTACAATGCGGCATTTTAAAAATAGGCCCAATGCAAAATTTCCCTTAAAAAATTCTAAAGAATAGCAATATTAACAAATGGTGTACATTTATAATATGCATGCATGTCATTTTGTATTATCTGTAGCCGTAGTATATGTTTCCATTTAAATCTTATTCTAAACATTTGCATGCTTGCATACTGATGCGAATTTAACGTAGGCTACATTGAAGCCAGCACATAATTATTATGCATGCACGTGATCGACGACATGCATATTCATGCAGTCATGCGGGTTTAACCAAGCTGAGTTGTTTTGTTTATGCTAAGTTTGTTGACCGAATCTCAGGCTACTGCGCAAATGGGCGTGGCTACTATCGTCCAATAACATCGTGACATTTCAAGGTCGTCTGTTCGTCTGACCAATCGCATCTACTCAAGTTGTTTTGGTGCGATGGTACAGTATTTTTTTAGGTGAGGCTTATTAATGAGGTGGAGGTCAGAGGAGTGACACAGTCCCCACCTGGCGAATGGAACAAGCAAAATCAATTCAAACGGATAACAACAAACTGTCTTTTGAGTGAAAGTGAAAACCATTTAAGAAGGGCTGTGAAATGCAAACAACACGCTTCCTCGGAGCACCGTTCAAGTGTCTGACTCCTTCAATCGACGGTGTGAATGTCCGATGCATTGTACGCTCTGTCGTGGCGAGGGAGCTTCAGCCGACTCTGACTACTACGGAGACGAGAGTTGGCGATCAGGTATACGCAAGGACAACGGTATACCCCGCCAGTGGCAGTCCAGGCTTTGCACATCAGCTGCTCAGTGCCTGCAAGCATACGTTAGCATACCAGTGCCAGTCCCGTGCCTGGAAGAAGAAGGAGGGTGTTGCTAATGGTCTTTGTTATCACACAGCGACGTAAAACTGCAAATCAACTAATATACTATACAATCAACACGTATCAAAAGATAAATGAAGACGCTTCACAATTATTTCTTTGAGAAATAAAACAAGAATTATAAAAAACCACAATATTATTGAAGAGTATGAAAAACGGTTTCAGGCTGCAGTGGCTCGGGTGACATCTAGTGAATAACGCTTAGTGTAATAATTGCGCTATAATAGAGTTGACGCAGACAAATGCACGGATATTTGCATCGGAGAATAAATGTATATATATATATATATATATATATATATATATATATATATATATATATACATACACGATGATGATGACGATTATGATGATGACGATGATGATTATGATGATGATGATGATGACGATGACGATGTTGATGATGATGATAATGATGATGATGTTGTTGATGATGATGATGATGATGATGATGAAGATGATGATGATGACGATGACGATGATGATAATGATGATGATGATGATGATGATGATGATGATGATGACGATGACGATGTGGTTGTTGATGATGATGATGATGATGATGATGATGATGATGATGATGACGATGACGTTGACGATGATGATGATGATGATGATGACGATGATGATGATGATGGTGATGATGATGATGACGTTGGTAGTGATGACGACAAAACTGCGATGATGATGATGATGATGATGATGACGATGTTGAAGATGCTGTTGTTGTTGTTGTTGTTGTTGTTGTTGTTGATGATGATGATGATGATGATGATGATGATGATGATGATGATGATGATGATGATGATGATGATGATGATGATGATGATGATATTCGTTTAATTCAAAATATGACAAATCCAGGTGACAAACCGCACCAGGTTACAAGTCAGAAATGTAAAATTAAAACACAGAAGTAATAATAAAGATGATGATGATGATGATGATGATGATGATGATGATAATTATGCTGCTGCTGGAAATGATGAAGATGATTATGATGACGATGATATCGCGTTCAGTAAATACATTACACGCACTATGTAATTTTACTCTCTATTCGAAATTTTTGTGCGAACCTGTATTATTCATTTCTGCAAGGTATGCAATTGATGAGTTCAGTCATTGACCGCGTGGTATCAGTGTCAATTCTTTCGACACTGGACAAGCTATAACTTAAACACCTCGACAGCGCTTATCTCTTGATCTATATAAATTGGAGTAAAATTAACTTTTTTTAATCCTGACAAAATGAGTATAGATCTAACCCAAGTTCACTCAAATGAGTCGCCTGCATGCAGCAAACGCGTTGCGGGAACACCGATCAGTTATGAGAAACAATATATATATATATATATATATATATATATATATATATATATATATATATATATATATCTATACACACACATTATTGACATAACTAAAAAGTGTGTGCAAATATAATCATTTTCAGAATTACATAAAGTAAATAGCATTTTGAAGATGTTGCTGCTGCTATGATGATGATGATGACGACACACATGTCAGGATTATTTATATTTTATTTTTCTTATATTCAATTGCATAACTTATTCGTACTGCATAGCTGTATACTGTAATCGGTTGCGGTCTGTCAAACAAATAAATAAAATAAATTAAATAAATAATTTTTTATAATAGCAAATGCAAACATTTTACTATGCTTCTTTTCAAACTTCATTTGCTGCAACACACATGCACACACGCACGCACGCACACAAGCACACACACGCGCTCACACACAGATATTATGTACATTATATATATATGTAATTAATTATATATGCATATTTGCGTATTTAAGTATATGTGCATCCATATACGCGTGTGTCATGGCGATATTCATATATATATATATATATATATATATATATATTTATATATATATATAGATATATGTATTATACATATATGCATGTATATAAATGCATTTATATGATAATAATACATATATATTATATGAAATGTATTATTCATTCTTTGAACCAAACTTGTATACGCATTTAGCATTACTATTACTGCTGAAAATGTCTGAAATATAATTTTTCACCGTTGCCACAACCAACTATACTCCTGTTCTGAGTCGATAAATGAAGCGAGCAACGACAAAGTTCCAAAAAGACGTCGTGGAACACAGAACGCATCCAGTATTTCCGCATTTTGCTCAAGTTGTTTTAAACACCTCTTAAACGTTTTCTAATTTTCTTATGAATAAGAGGTAGAAAAAACCTAAGCATTTTATGCATAAGATATATTAATCATAAGATAGGTCTAAGTATTTTACACGTGGACGTATATTTCCTAACTGGTTAGTACACCGCCATGGCCCGGCGTTTATGTTGCACTTGCCCCAAATTGCGCGTAATTAAATTGTAATTAAATTGCACGCGTGTATACATAGACGGAATCTGGTATATATACAGTGCAGACACGTATGTGCTTTTTAGCAAGGGCATTTAAAGAGGTGTTGCGATCCAATTGCATGTATTTGATTTGAAAAGGAGGGAGAAGAACATCTCTTAATATGGCCCATTAGGCTAATACCAAAAAAGAACCATAGGAATTTCACATACCGTCTCATTTAAAAGAAATCCTATTGACACTGTTCAAGTGGAAACACACGGAACTATATATATAGAGAGCCTCAGTCCAAGATATTTTGCATAAATTGCATCTCTGCCAGCTTATTGTTGTTAAAAAACAAGCTCTGCATTGTATTGTATTGCACTGTACTGTGCTGTATTGTATTGTGTATTGCAAAGACCGTTGCTCTCAACAGAAAATTCCTTTCGGCACTGCTGCAAGTCTGCAACTCTTGAGTAAGAATTCGCCTGAATTGCTTCAACCTTTGGAATCGGTCGAAAGTGTCTCAATGATTTCTTGAACACAGACGACAGGAATGCCATTCTGAATTTCAAAAGGTCAGATCTGGCCGGAAAAGGCTAGAAAAGTCTAGATTGAGAATTTCTCGAAAAATTACATGGCTTTTTCGACTTCAAATTTCTGACGAGTTTTTTTAAATCATCCGACAAAAAATTTCTCTTTTTTCCCCGCGAAATTTCTTCATATGACCCTTCTCTTTTAGTCGTTTGCTCCATAATCTATAACTTTTGCTCCCAAACAATCAACTTTTCTCACGACTTCCGTGTGTTTTCACCTGAAGAATCTATTTTTTCGGCTAAAGGGTCCGAAAATCGACGTGATAAAAAATTTAGACCCTGAAAAAAAAGCAACAACCTAGAAACCTATAGGCAGGACCGACAATCCTATATCTAGGTGGAAAATGCTACGAGTGACATCTGCCATATAGGGATGTTGTAACCAGCAATTTTTTAGGATTCTCTACGAAAATAAAGTCGAATAATAGCGTTTAAAAGGTGTGCAAATTGAGCGCAGTAAAAAATCGGCCACCTTGCGCGATCCGTGGCACACCGCATGCAATATGATTCTGAAAATGGTTGCTGCCAAAGATACTTATTTGCTTCGAGTTATATACATAAATACCTTTACTTTATATGTTTTTTATTTTATATTTTTAAGGCAGTTTTGCGCTCAGCACCAAATACAGTTGTTTCGTAATGCTCTGATTAACTGAGCGAGCTCTACTAAAATATATAGAAAGTCCTGAAAGAGAATCATATAGGTCACAATGCTGCTTAAATTTGACTGTGATTCAAATTTGTGTAAAATTAAGTGTGATCTTTATAATCAACTAGCAAACGCAAAATGTGGTGTCGCAACGCAGGCTTAGTAATTTTATAAAATTACAGATAGACAAAATAATGGAGAAAATCTAATAATAACAAATCGTGCAAATTTAACATGGGGTATAATACGCTGTTTCCACGCAAATTAAGGTAAATGCTCAATGAACAGGCACGACAACATTCATTTGCATGCAGTCATGCGAGCATACGCAAGTTTGTGCGATTTGTGTTTATGATTTTTTTACTAAGCTCGGGCAATGGCGCTAGTGGGCGTGGCCTCTGTCGACAATGGCCAACCAAGGTTGTCCGTCAGACGCATGGACGCAAAATGTTTGACAGCTGAGGCCACTCGAACGACGGAATGGTCAGACGAGTGACAGAGTCTCCACCTAGCGAATCGAAATGTTAAAACATTTATGGATCCAAGCCGGTGTCAGCCCTCTTCATTCATTCATTCATTCATTCATTCATTCATTCATTCATTCATTCGGACATTTATATAGCGCTCCTTCAAGAAAAAACTACTCAGAGGCGCTCCCGACTCCAGCGCGCACAAAAAGAACAGTTTTAAGTTTAGTAAGGAAGGATCCTGGTAGAGTCCAAGGGTGTAGGCGTAGCTCAAAAGGAAGGCCATTCCAGACCACTGGTCCAACCACAGAAAAGGCTCGATTCTTCATGGTAGTAGTACGAGCAAAAGGAACTAAGAGGACTCCCCTATCAGCAGAGCGTAGCTGACGACGTCCTTGGATACCCAATGTAAAGCTGCATAGCTCACGGAGGTAAGTTGGGGCAAGGCCCTGACAACATCGCCATACCAATGCAGCTACCCTGAACTCGATACGCTGGCGAATAGGGAGCCAGTGAAGTACCTCAAGCATGTAGTTTGAGACATGATCATATTTAGGGATTTGCCCAATTAGGCGTGCAGCAGAGCGCAAGACCCGGTCAAGACAAGTCAATCTGCTGGATGGGAGGCCAATGTAGAGTGAAGAGCAATAGTCGATGCGAGATGTAACGAAAGAATGCACTAAAGTAAGAGTAGCAGCAGACGTAAGAGAACGGATGACAGTGCGAAGCTGGCGCAGTTGATAATAGCAGTCTCGAGCAAGACGGTGAAGTTGAGGAGCAAAAGTGAGTTCTTGGTCAAGTTGGATACCGAGGTATACTCTTCAAGTGCTGTAATAAATTATGCCATAGACCCTGGTCAAATCGGATCCATCCATTTGAGTGAAGGCGAAAACTGTTTAATTAAGCCTGTTCAAAATTCAAATCGCACAATTACCAGAGAAATTCATTCATTACATGCACTAATTCATTATATGCATTTGTATAGCGCCTCTTCAAGGGGGCACTCAGAGGCGCTCCCAACCTCAGGGCGGCAAAATAACACTGTATTAAGATGAGAGAGGAAAACCTGAGAAGGATTTTTGCAAAGAGAGCGCGCTGAATCAGAGGTTCGAGGTTGAGGGTCCTATCACCGAGAATGCACGGTTATATGCATAGTGGAAGTACGAGCAACAGGGACTGAGAGCAGACTTTGTTCAGTCGAACGAAGGGAGCGGAAATGGTGAGAACTAAGAGCAGGGCTACAAAGCTCACAAAGATAGGCAGGAGCAACGCCTAACATGCAGCGCCAGACTAGAGTAGATATCGTATACTCAATTCGCTTCTTGAATGGGAGCCAGTGGATAAGGTCATGCATAGCTGGAGATGTGGCTGAATTTGGTTATGCGGCCAATAAGGCGGGATGCATGCAGGCGCAGGACGCGATCAACATGGGCGGAGCTTATCAGGGGCTAGGGGACTAAGCCCCCCAAGAAGCCCCATAGTCATTTTTTACCGTGTAAATGGTCTATTTTATCGGACTTAGCCCCCCCAAGCACTTCCAACTGATGACTAAAAAAGGGTCATCAACTTTTTTCCGGCCGAAACTAAAGCATTTTTTCGGCGCCGTGCCTTCTGGACCAAGTTTTTAGCCCTCCCCCAAAACGGAAAGCAAACTCCGCCCATGGCAATCAAGGCAACTCAGACGGGCAATTGGTAGGCCAGCATATATATTCTTGCAGCATGCAGTGAAGGCCTTTATTACGCTGACACTGCACCGGTAAAAATCAATATTCCTTGCGCATACGATACGGGCAAATGCATAACCACGCTGCTCAAAGCAGAGTAAGTGGAAAAGAGTACGGCATATAATTATAATTTATTAGGAAATCTTGTGTTTTGCATGGGCAACGTTTCTGAATGGTGACATAAAAAAAGAACTGTCATGCAGGAAGCATCTTTCATTCAAAACGCTTGATTGACTGTGATGAAGATATGAAATTGACGATATATCTTGATGATGATGATGATGATGATGATGATGATGATGATGATGATGATGATGATGATGATGACGAAGATGGTGATATTAATTATGGTAATGATGCGCACTACGCCGATGATGATGACGAAAATACAAGGCCGATGATGATGACGATGATGATGATGACGATAATGTCGGAGATGACGATGTTCACGACGGCGACGACGATGATAATAATAATGTTACTGATAGTAATGATGACGATGATGATGATGATGAGTAAGAACAGCTGAATGATATAACGGTGATATTAATGATGACATTGATGATGATGATGACGAAGACAGAGGCGGATTCAGGGGGCCAATCCGGCCATGGCCCCCCATTTAGAAATTTCTTTATTTTTGACCAGCTATTCTTTCTCGGAAAGTTGATGTCCCTCCATGAGTTATTCCGTAAGTCCTCTCCACACCCACGAAGTCCGCACACCACGAGGCTGTATACGACCAAAAACGTCTTAAACTTTTTTGGCGGGTAAAATGGTATCTTTCCCCTAAAAATTGGAGACAAATAAAAAAAGGTCATCAGTTTTCTCGACGAAAAAGACGAAATTTGTCCCACCTTCGAAAATTTCTGTATCCGCCCTTGGACGAAGATGATGCTGATGATGCTAATGATAGTGATGATGATGAGTAAGAAGAGCTGGATGATGATGATGGCGACATTAATGATGTCAATAATGATGATTATGATGATGATGATGATGATGATGATGATGATGGCGACATTAATGATGTCAATAATGATGATGATGATGATGATGATGATGATGGTGATGATGATGATGATGATGATGATGATGATGATGATGATGATGATGGTGATGATGACGATGATGACGATGATGATGATAAAGAGAAGGAGAAGGAGAAGGAAGAGGAGAAGGAGAGGGAGAAAGAGAAGGAGAAGGAGGGGGAATGGTGATATAATTTACTGCATTAATGATGACGACGATGATGTTCATGATGAGTAGGAAGAGGAGGAGGAGAAGGTTGATGATGGTTATATTAATGATGTCATTAACGATGCTGCTGCTGCTGCTGCTGATGATGATGATCAAATCGTATTCACGGACGGATACAGAGATTTTCGAAGCGGCGGGGGGGCAATATTAGTGGTCTTGGGTCTTAGAGAAATTTCCGTTTCTGCCTCTGGCCGTAAAATCTTGGGTCTGAAAAGAATTTCGTCGCCGTAAAAATTTTTTTTTCATTTTATGAAATGTCAGAAAAAAGAGGCCATGTCGTCCGCCAAAATAGTTGATGACCTTTTTTAGCCATACAGTACGTTTTCTCCTTTTACTTGCTTGGGACTAGCACAGTTGGCGCTACATCATAGGTTTTTGCATTAGCATAATTACGCAGTCCTCTTTAATTCTAGTTATTTCACCATTTTCTGGACGAAATATCCAAGTCGATGTTTCCTTATGGAGCAGATGCAGGAGCAGCTGTTAAAACAAATTTCTCGTTCGCTCTAAAACTGTGCATTTACACATTAAAGAGGACTGGTGTTTAATCGATCCACATATACATGTATTATTATACATTAATATTATACATGTATATTATAATTATGTTGCAGCCATTTAAATCCCAAAAACATTGCAAAATATATTCGAGGTATAGGAGACGTTAATCAAGGATTAGATGGATGGATCCTGATTTGATGAGGGCTTATGAAAAAAATTGTTTGGCATAATGCAGCTTTATTTCAACTTAGTCGAGCTTTTTTCTTTGCTTTAGCTTATATAGATTCGGTAAAAAGGTGTAAGAGGTTTTTTAAAAAGATATATATCAAAGTCATTGAATGAACATATATGCTTTTCACAAATAAATTTTGTTGGCTCACAGTATTGTCACAAAGGAATGAACAGCAACATTACACATTACTTTCAATGTATTTACTTAATCAGTGCCAAAAGAGTGGAAAAAGAAGTGCCTGGACGGCGTGACGTCCTATACATTTCCAGTCTGTGCTCGCCAATAAGTGGCTGGACGGCGTTCAGATTTTAAAACAAGTGCATGGACGCCGTCCATGCATGACCGTCCGAGCACACTTTAAACCCTGTACTTAATACGATCAGGGGCGGATCCAGGGGAGCAAATCCGGCCATGGCCCCTTCCCCATTTAGAAATTTCCTTATTTCTCACCAGCTATTTTGGGGGAAAGTGGACGTGGCCCGCAATCAGTTTCGTAGGTCCCTCCCCAATGAGGTTTATACAGGCCTTCAAACAGTTGTGGGTATATTATAAAGGTGACAGAAAAGACATGTATAATATATAGAGTGAAAAATTCTTTTTAATATAAACATTTAACATAAACACCTCTTTCAATCTTAGCAGTTGCTCTATATAAGTCAACATTGACGAGGTGTACATTAGGATATTTTGTAAAGATTATGGCAATATTCATTAATATAATTAAATACGTAATAATTATGTCAATGCAAACCTATGATGCATGTAGCGCCAAGCGTGCACGCCAGTCCCAAGCCTAAATACAGGAAGAGGGCGACGCTTTGCCATTCGACATTGTATTCGACCGTTTACAAGGCATTTCTCACAGCATGAGCTTTTACGAAGTGCTCTAATCATTCATCATGAGTGCATGCAAGCAACCTGGATTTTAGAGCGAATTGGGTATACGAATAAATTAAATTGCTATAATAGTCTACTGGAATTAAAATTGGCAGCGGTAGTGACTTCTGACTTGAGAAGACGATCACTGGGCAAAATGTAATAATATTTATGTATATATATATATATATATATATATGCTACATATTGCTGTGTTCCATTATTCAAATATCAAACGCCGTGTATGTATATATTATTAATTCTATAGTCAATCTAATGAGATTCACGTTATGCCAATGCATATATATATATATTACATATATATATATATATATATATATATATATATATAATGTGATGCAGCGACAAACTTGTTATAGGCGCAAGCCTAAATAATGCAAGAGGGCGATGCTATGCTGTTCAGCATTGTACTATGTGCACGGTTGTGGGGCCTATAAATTATAGAAAGTTAGAACACGCAGCGAATACCGGCCAAGCAGCTTGAAACCTAAAGTGGATTTAATTACATTTAAAATGCATATTTGGAAAATAGCCACTTGGGAATTATTATGGCCCTGTCGACAAGAATCGATAGAATATACTAAAGATAGCATTAGATATGTATACAGGGGAGGTCATAAAAAGACTCACCTAACGTTTTGCAACTATATCTTAGCCAGAAGAATGAATTTTTAGATGAAATGTACAGACTCAAGTTAGGCAAGTTACGCAAATGGCCAAATTTCATTGAATATTTAAAGCAAAACAAAATTTCTATCACTTTTAGTGAGTCCACCCGCTGTTTTTTGGCAATTCAAAAACTTAGCGCAGCAAAAAGTAACGACTTTATTAAGTCACACCTAAATAATTGTTATTAAATTAATAAACTCGGTATTGTCAGATAATCAATATTGTTAGTATTTAGAAAAGAAACATGTTCCAACGCAGTTGCACGTCACTGAGACATCAATAAGATTCAATATGCAAGATGACTATCAAGTTGGCAAAGCAAAGAATTTTCAGATTAACAACTTTGTTATTTGAAAAAATTGAAGTTTCTAACAAATTAAAATGCCAATGGTGCCAAAGCTCGACTTTCATGCTTTTTGATGTAGAACCTGTACTTGATACAAAATGTGGCAAAATACATTGACCGGCAAAATTACGGAAGAATCAATTAATGGTTTACAAAGGGTTTTCGTGACTCGAATGTTCTGAAACTTTGTAACCTCGCATGTCATAATTTTGCAAATTACAGAATCGAAAGAATATAAATTCAGTTAGAAAAATATGCTTTCATTCTAAAGATGTATTTTGAAGCAGAATAACTGAAGAATATGACTGAATAAATGGTGAAAAACCGACGTGTGACTGGTTTTGACCGCCTCCACCTCGGTGTCACATATACGAATTGCCTTAATTTATGAGGCCTGTAAAACTTCATTTAGAATCCATTCTTCAGGCCAAGATATTGGCAAAAAACCAGAGGGTGGTTTTTTATGGCCTAGTCTGTAGAATAGCTGTGAATAATCTAAATTACAAATAAGAATATTATCGATCTGATTATTGGAAAAAATAATCAGATACATTCTAAAAATCTTAGGCAAAGAGAGTAATATATAATAATTATAGTAATAATAGTTTAATATAAAAATCTATGTAAAATATGCATAGGAATGTACGTACAGGATGCGCCCAAAACCCCCCTAGGTTTTTTGCCAATATCTTGGCCAAAAAGTAAGAATTTATAAATGAAATTTTACAGCCTAAAGACAATTCATATTTACACATGATGGTCAGATTTCGCCAAATTATTTCAAACACAACAAATGTTACACCACTTTTAGTGAGGTCACCCATCGTTTTTTGACGATTTAAAAACGCGACGCAACAAAAAGTAACAAAAAACCAATCTTATTATTCTTGCCAATATCTTGGCCAAAAGCAAGAATGTCGAAATGAAATTTTGCAGGCCTAAAGACAATTCATACCTGCACACGAAGGTCAGATTCCATCAAAATATTTGAAACAGAACAAACGTTACTCAACTTTTAGGGAGGTCACCCACCGTTTTTTGACGAAAAAAGTAACAAAAACACGATTTTTTTCTCATCCCAAATAATTGGTATCAGATAGCCTTGATATTGTCAGATGATCATTATTATTACTATTTTAAGAAAAGAAACAAGGTGCTTGCGTAGCTGCGCGCAACTGAGTAGTCACTTAGCAAGATGACATTCAAATTGGTAAATAAGGAATCTGTCAGTTTAATCAACAGGTCCATCAAAAACTTTGCAAAGAGACTCAAAAGAAGTTTTGGCACTGATGGTGGGCACATTGAGCACAAGTTGTGAAGCACTACCAAGTTCATTTGACAACAGTTATTTGTGATGAGACTTAATAAAATCGTGTTTTTGTTACTTTTTGTTGTGTTTCGCTTTTGAATCGTCAAAAAACGGTGGGTGACCTCACTAAAAGTGATGTAACTTTTGTTCTGTTTGAAATACTTCGATGAAATCTGGCCTTTGTGTGTAAATATGAATTGTCTATAGGCATGTAAAATTTCATTTTGAAATTCTTACTTTTGGTAAAGATATTGGCCAAAAAACTAGAGGTGATCAAAAGAGCATGCACCTTCGGCCCCGGGGATGAACTCATGGACATTGATGATGATGATGAAAAAACCTAGAAGGGCTTTTTTCGCACCCTGTATATGAAATTTATATACATGTATTTTTAGCGCCATCATATCGCAAATATGCACTTTCTATGAAGCAAACGTGCACGATGAATTCGAATTGTTACATTTCAATTACGCCAACATAATAATTATAGGAATCAATACTTCTATATATAGGATAAATATTGCACATTACTAAAACCTTCACCACTCCCGTTTTGCATGGGTCGACAAAATTAAATGGGTAGTAAAAATTTTAAAAAGATATCGATGGACACAGAAAGCAATATTTCCGCACTTCTCCACAGTCATTTTAGACACCTTACTCTTAAAACGGTGTCGAGTTATATAGTAAGGAAAGGCAACAGGCATTTATCTTTGAACAACCTTTGTCCATGGTCCCTCTTCTATTCAGCTCCTTCTTGCAAGTCGAATTGAAGCTCTTTCTCAAGATCTTCATCTTTGAATGGCATCAAATCGTCTTTCCTTGAACTCTTACAAAACCCAGTTGATTTGGTTTGGCACTCCTAAGCAGCTTCAAAAACTCGACTACACACTGCTCTCTCAAACTTTTCCTCACTTCAACTTCTCTTCTATAGTGCTCGAGACCTATAGGACTGGTGTCACCCTGGATAGCTCTCTCACCTTCACTGAACACATTGCCATGCTTACTCGCTCTGCATATTATATACTTCCAACTGAGGCCTCTCAGGGCTATTCGCAAATCTGTCTCATCTTGGACTTTTACCTCAATTGTTCACACCTTTGTCTGTTCTCGGATTGACTACTGCAATTCTGTCCTTGTTGGCCTCCCTAAGGTTCGGTTAGCTCATGTGCAGTCTGTACTCAAAAGAGTCAATGCTGCTGCTATATATAGGCTCATTGCCGGTCTTCCTCGTTTATCCAACATTTCTACATTCATGACTGAACAACTCCACTGGCTTCCACTCTCTGCTCGTATACAATTAAAAGTCCTGATTTTGGACCTCAAGTCTCAATTTGGTCTTGCTCCGAGGTATCATGTGATCATATACTTCGTCTCCCTCCTGCCACTTCGCTGCGTCCTCTTAGGTCTTCTGATCATCTCGACCTCTTTGTCCCCCGAGTCAGGACCACCATGGCTCAATCCAGATATATATATATATATATATATATATATATATATATATATATATATATATATATATATATATGGAATGGTCTTCCCCATCAGTTCGCTCTATATCATTCGCTCTGGTAGTCTTTCATCATCTTCCTCTCGTCTGAAAATCTGCCTTTTCTTCCTTGGTTGAACGCACTGGGAGCGTTTCTGAAAGGCTCTTGCTGCGAGAAGCGCCTTACAAATAGTTAGATACAATAGCCTACAATGTAATACAATACAATGGTGAAGCATAATTCTCACGTAATCGTTAATTTTTGCTGGTGTGTAGGCTATGGCCCTCTGTTTATATTGCACTTGTCTCAAAGTGAGCAGAATAATGAAATTGTGCGTATATACAATTATATTCATAGACGGAATCTCACACAGTGTTGAGGCAAATCCGATTTTAGGCAAGAACCTTTTGCAAGGGCTCTTAAAGAGATGTGGCGCTGTAGAAAATAGATTCGAAATAAAGGAGGAACGGAGAGGAACAGTCTCTTAAAGTGGCTCATTTTTACCAAAAAAGACCAAAGTATTTTCATATACCGTCTCTTTTATTATAAATCCTATATATTGACATTGTTCAGGTGTACCTGCATGTACACACGGAACTGTATACAGGGTGGGCCATAAAAAAGACCCCTACGGTTTTTGCAAAATATTTTGGCCGGTGTCACGAAATAGAGTATCCCCCGTATTAATTGTATCCCCCAAATTAAAAAAAGTCGAAAAAACCGCCCCCGTGTGTATTTTTCTTTGCAAATTGATTTTCATCTGCTTTGTTTTCAACAATGACACTAACCGGTATGTTTATTCCTACTAGATAATTTGTTTTGCCCTGTTTTTAGAGCACTTAAAACATTTAAAACACTTAAAAACACTCAGAGTCACTAAATAAATTCGAGTTGCCTTAATCTGAGCATTGCTTAGGACACTTAAAACAATTAGAGTTACTTTAAATTTTGATTACAGCATAACTTTTTTTATTATGCGCATTTTTCAAAAAAGAGGATAGAATGGTTTATCTCTCCGGATAGTATAGACCGGTTAATTCCATCCGGGGGGATAGATTAATTCATCCCCCCGGATAGCTTTCAGGGGGGATACTCCGTTTCGTGTCACCGGAAGTAAGAATTTCGAAGCGAAATTTTACAAGCTTAAAGGCCGAGGTTGACATTCCAGATTCTCTCTGTAAACCAGACACCTGTGGTTTCAGGTGAACTTGAACCTCGGCCTTTAAAGACAACTCATATCTACACATGACGGCCAGATTTAATCAACATATTTCCAAAAGAGCAAGCGTTATATCACTTCAGTGAGACCACCCATTGTTTTTGTCGATTAAAAATGTAATGTTGAATCCATGCAATGCCCAGGATCTTTTTGTATAAATCGCGTCTGCAGGTGGCAGCTTATTGCTGTTAATTAAGCAGGCAATTGTATTGTAGGTTTATTGTATTGTGTATTGCAAAGACCGTTGTTGTCCACAGAAAACTCCTTTTGCATGGCATTATCGTATCTCAAGAATAATAATTCGTTTGAATTGCTTCAGCCCTTGCATGGAATCGGTTGTATGCGTGTCTTGAACACAACGCAGAAACGGATATACTGCATACATGTGTCACAGTAGATTCGACTAATTAACTAATTTTAGTGTTCTCTGCTAAAATAAAATCGAATGTTAACGTTTAAAAGGTGTGTAAATTGAGCGCGCTAAAAAAATCGGCCACCGTCGTGCGTGACCCCGGCACACCGCAAGAATGGTTCTGAAAATGGTTGCTGCCAAAAATGCATTTATTTTGTGATAATTATGCATGAATACATTTAGTTTATATGTTTTCTTAAATTTTATTTGATAATTTTGAAGACAATTTTAACGGTCAGCACTCCATAAGTTTTACCGTAATGCTCTTTAACGGAGCGAGTTCCACAAAAATATATGGCAAGGGAATCATAAGACATCACAATAATATTATACTGCTTCTATATATCTGACTAGTAATTCAAATTAATTTTGTGTAAAATGAAGTCTGGTCTTAATAATATAATTGATTTGCAAGCGTAAAATGTGGTGTCGAAATAAAGGCCTAATATAAAATTACCGGGAGAAAAATAACGAAGAATATCTAATAAAAACAAATGACAAAGTCGTAATTCATTTTCTAGCTCTACCCTTCATTCTCTAGTAGTTGGCAACTAAAGACCATGCATAAAGCTTGAGCCTGTAATTTCTGCAAATTGGTCATTCATGTCGTCTATGATTTGCGTTCTTGTGAATTGTTTAAATTGCAAAACTTGTTCTTACTGGATAACATGCATACTGCCACTGACTGTGTGTGGTCTGTTAACCTGATTATTATTATTATTATTATTATTATTATTATTATTATTATTATTATTATTATTATTATTATTATTATTATTATTATTATTATTATTATTATTACAAAGGCAATGTGGAAGAGAAGCAGATGGCGTTTCCTCGTTGGACTGCAACCGAGATCTCTGGAAAAGGTAGCTTGCCTCGAGTTATTATTATTATTATTATTATTATTATTATTATTATTATTATTATTATTATTATTATTATTATTATTATTATTATTATTATTTTATTTTAAAATATTTTATTCATAGCCGTATTTTCTAATAGTTACATTCTAATAGTTACATTAAAATCTTACTTTAAATATCTACATACATAATTATATGCCTATGCAAAGTTGACACATTCTACGTTACGTACAAGTAAACGCATAGGCTGAATGAACAGGCACGACAATAAGTATAATTATGCATGCAGTCATCCGCGCCTAAACAAGTTGGTGCGATTTGTGTATTTTTACGAAACTCGGGCAAATGGGCGTGGTCTCTGTCGTCCAATGGCCTTGTGGCAGGTCAAGGTCGTCTGAATGTCGCATCGCAAAATGTGTGATAAAGAGGCTACTCAAGCGACTTAACGGTCAGACGAGTGACACAGTCTCCACCTGGCGAATGGAAACGAACAAACATTTGTGAATCCAAGCGAGTAGCAGCCATCTGTTGAGTGGAGGCGAACACTATTTCAGCAAGCCTGCTCAAAATTGAAAACACATTATTATTATAACCAGAGAAATGATAACGCTTTTATAATTGTTTCACTTAGAAACGGAACTTAAACGATGGAAAAACATATAAAAAGAAGGAAAGACGTGCTTAGGCAGTGACTCAGGATGACATCTAGCGAATGTCTTCTTCTTGCGGTATACATGCAAATGGCCTCGCTTCAAAGCAGACGCAGCGTGTTACAGTGGGACTCTGGTGCAACGACCAAAAGCAAATTATGCTTGGGTCACAGTAGGGCTTTTGGATGCTGAGACTCCACCGGAAAAATCGATATTCCTTGCGCTTACGATGCAAGCAACTGCTTAAGCAGGCTCCTCGAAACAAAGTCTGTGGAAAAGATTTGGGTTTTTAGGCGAATTGAAATAGGAAATATTGTGTAGGCTCATAGGCGTATGGGACATATCAGCAGTGGGGGGGGCGCAAAAATTTTACTTTTGCCCGAAAACATAAACTCGGAATAATTGACGTCGTGCGCACATAACCATCTCTGTTCTTGCATCCACACCCGGGGACAAGGGGCAGAGGGGCAAATACCCTGAACCCTGTCATGCATATTATATATGGACTAGGCTGGGTAATTTTAGGCCCATACGCAAATTGCACGTTGTTTTGTAGTGTATCAATTTAATCTAGTAAGGCGAACCGTTCAGGGGCGTTCATAGTGCGCAAGACCATACGCGAAGAGGCAGGTTTTAAGAGGAGAAAAGGAAGAAGGCAAACTGCTGGAGAAATTGTAGAGTGAACGCAAGGAGAAAGCTCATTTCAAAGTGAAGGACCAATTGAGGCAAATGATCAAGACTGACCAAGACTGAGCCATAGCAGTTCTAGCAGGCGGAAACAAGAGTCAAGTCTGTTGGATGAACGAAGTGGACGGTTGGAGGAAGCTGAGTGCGGTCTTAGTATATATAACGTCGGTCAGAAATTTGGGGCAAAACCCGCTGAGCCTTGAAGATCAAAGTGAGGAACTTAGATTGTACGTGAGCACGGAGAGGAAGCCAATGGGTGGGGACAGAACTGCAAAAGATCCTGAGACACCTTAAATGAAAATAAGTGAAACGTGTGCTTTTGGAAATGTGCTTAGTTAAGGTAACTAAGGTACCCATAATTTTAGTGAGCTATCAAGTGCAACACCCTGATCCCGCACACTTGACAAGGTCATCAATATAATAAATGACAATATTGAACGTGCAGATTTTGTTCTGCTCTCTGAGAAATCTCCGGAGATTTCTCAGAGAGCAGAACAAGATCTGCACGTTCAATAATGATGATCGCACGATTATCGTGTCTATTTTGTTCATCGTGTGTATACCTTCCTTATTTTGCCTCATGACCAGGGATAGAAGAAATTTCGATGTCATTCACGCAGTGAATTCCGTGATCTGTAGCACCTGGCTTGAATGCTGCGAATTTCCACAAATGCCCCGAACAGTCGCAATTTTCGGGCAATTTTTGGCTCGTCAATTTGCTACGATTGGCGCCATTATTTACAATACGATACCGTGAATTCAGACCTTTTTCGGGAATTTCTGCTATCCATCGTTGTTGGGAGCTAATAACTCCATTCGGGCAAGTTGGAACTGGGAGATAATGTGGTAACAGTGGTGTACTATAATAAACGTTGAACTTTGGCAAGTTTGGTTAAAATTTTCCCGGGTCAATTTGCACGAAAAAACAGACTAGCCCGAAATTTGGGGGGGGGGCATTTGCCCCTTGGACCCCCGTCTCCTACGCCTATGTGTAGGCTACATGTGTTTTGAGCAACGTTTCTGAATGGCGACATTCGAAACAGGACAATGAAGCATCAGACGAAGTATAGACATCGATCATTCAAAGCACTGCACACAAATGCGATGACAATTATGACGATTATGAGGATGACGACGACGACGATGATGATGATGAAGATATTAATAATAGTGATTTTGCATTAAGTAAATACAATGCAAATATGATTCTTTAACCCTCATAGGGTCACGATTTTTACCAACCGATTTTGGTCACCGGGGGGTAAAAAAATACCCCCACTTTGATTCGCATGATTCCTATGATAAACTCCGATTTTCAAGTATAAAACTAAAAGAAGTTATTTATAGAAGGTTCGCGAAATGCACTGGAACCAAAGTAACATATGCAGCACTGCAGGAAAATCAAAATGGCGGACAAAATGGCGGCCAGAATCTTAAATGGCTATAAGTGAAGTTATGCATGCAATGGAAACATGATTTCAGAGTCTAAATCAACATTTTCGAGGTCAAGGAATGCAATGGAACCAATGTCACATATGTGGCACTGCACGAAAATAAAAATGGCGGACAAAATGGCGGCCAGAATATTAAAATGGCTATGAGTGAAGTCATATGTGCAATGGAAACATGATCTCAGGGTCTAAATCAGCATTTTCGAGGTCAAGGAATTCGATGGAACCAATTTCATTTATATTGCACTGCAGGGAAACCACAATTGGGATAAAATGGCGGCCAGATTCTTGAATTGGCTATCAGTAAAGTTCTGTATCTAATGAAAATATTTAATAATTTCTGGGACAATAGTAGTAGGGCTTGATGCTACACTTGTTAACTTCGCGTGATTTGCTGTAGACGATTTCATTGATTCATCCTAATTTTATGAAAACAAAACGATTTCTATTATAATGTCCAGATACTGATAAGGAGACATTTTAACAGCAAGACACTCAAGTGTAAAGCATGCATAATGCTATGTTTAAAAATTCCTGAGTAAAATAGCTAGGACGTGGTACATTTTCGTACTTTATGGCTGATTTGGGTGCATGAATAACTAATGAAACTGGGTGCATTCTGTGCATAAAACATATTTAGGAAAAGTCATGGAAGCGATTTCTTCTACTATTTTCAGGGATTAAAATTTCCGTGAAAAACCGAGATGGGGGTATTTTTTTACCCCCCGGTGACCCTATAAGGGTTAATGTCAATTCATTCTGCAAGACAAAACATATTAAGTTTATTCAATAACCTTTTTGTCCCTTGACGAATAAATTGGCGAATAAATTGACGAACAAACTATCGACTAAACTGACAACTAAATTGTCGACTAAATTGACGACTAAACTAAAGACTAAGTTGACGACTAATTTGACGACTAAATTGACGACTAAATTGATGACTAAATTGACCACAAAACTTACGACTTATCGAACGACTAAATTGACGACTAAATTAGCGAATATATTGACCGACTAAATTGTCGACCAAACTGACGACTAAATTGACGACTAAATTGACGACTAAATTTGACGACTAAATTTACGACTAAACTGACGATTATTCGAACAACTAAATTGACGACTAAATTAGCGAATAAATTGACCGACTAAATTGACGACTAATCTGACGACAAAATCGACGACAAAATTGACGACTAAATTGACGAATAAACTAACGACTAAATTGACGACTAATTTGACGACAAAGTTGACGACTATATTGACGACTCAATTGACGACTAAACTGATGACTAAATTGACGGTTAAATTGACGACAAATTTGACGACTATGTTGACGATTAAATTGACGACTAATTTGACGACTAAATTGATGAGCAAACTGACGACTAAATTGATGTCTAAATTTACGACAAAGCTAATAGCTAAATTGACGACTAAATTGACCTCTAAATTGACGACTAAACGATGGACTAAATTGACGACAAAATTGACGACTAAATAGACGACTAAATTGACGACTAAACTAACGACTAAATTGACGATTAAATTGACGACTAAATTGACGACTAAATTTACCACTTAACTGACGACTAATCGAACGACTAGATTGACGACTAAATTAGCGAATATATTGACCGACTTAATTGACGACCAAACTGACGACTAAACTCACGACTAAACTCACGACTAAATTGACTCGTAATTTGACGACTAAATTGACGTCTAAATTGACGATTAAACTTTTTCGACACTGAAAGACGCTATATGCATGGCGTGAAGACACCTCTTTAAGGTTTTTTAATATGCATGTATATACTATACATAATCTATCTAGTACCTTGCTCTAAAGTGCTGTAATATGCATGCCAAGAAAATTTCTGTCCAGGGTAACGGCCTCTGTTGTCATAGACCCTGGTCAAATCGGATCCATCCATCCATCTAATTAAATTATTTTTTACCTGGCCGAAAATGAACGTTTTTACCTACCCACCCACCTTGATCGCCGCTTTTATCAAACTAGAAAATTAACTGTTTATGACACTCCCTACGCACATTCTAATACTCGTCTGTTAGCTATAGTATATACAATGTATTCGCTCCCAATGTTGGAATTATCTTCTGACATATATATACCTTCATTCTCAAACTAACATCAGATTATATATTTAAGCATAAACTTCGACTATACCTACTTAAAGTATAATTCCTAATATTTAATAGTTATAATGATGCTCAGTGGTTGCGCCAAGCCCTTAGGTAACCCCTTAGTTAAGTCATTAGCTCAGAGTTGATTTCTTGTTGACTAATTTTAGCTGCAGGCATTGTACTCCATTTTGTCGATTGCATACTAATATTTTTTGCTTTTATTCTCTCCCTAATAATCTTTGTATTCCTGCAATTGAGTGTGTTGTCATGTGCTATTCTCTTTTAATTTGTTTTTATATGATTAATGGGTGGCCCTATATATATTTATTAACGGGATTGTCCATTCCTTCCGGGTCTCCTTTCTTAACCAAATTATATGTTAAATTAGTATGTTCACTTCCATAATTGTATTATGTTGGTTTGGTTGAGGAAAAAAGGAAATACAATAACAATAAAATAATGACTTCAGAACGTGTTCTGAACTCTCAACCGCGGAACTGGCAAAAGTGGTCAAGAACAGCAAACATTGGGAAGAATTGTTCATGACGAGGCCAACCCTCGCACCGAGAATGGATGATAACAGAGCTATATATAGCAATATCGCATGTACAGTGAGAAAATAAGCTGTCTTATATATAATATATATATATATACATGTAGTGTTCACTGCCCTATATATACTGCCATATATATATGGCAGTATATTAAATATATTAACATTTATATCGGTTCACACACATGATGGAAATTCTGCATGTATACAGTATTCATATATATCATCTTTCAACCAATTTGTGAGTCAATCTATTAATCATTTTTCATATTTTCTGCCAGTGGCGGCGCCATGATTTCAGTTTTGGGGGCCGAATTTGGGGGAGAAAATTTTCAGTTTCCAGTCGCGAAAATTTCTGACGACCTTTTTATTTTTGTTTAGTCATCGACCAAAATCTAAAGGAAAATTTCCATCTCAGTCGTCTAAAAATGGTGCTTTTCCATGACCGCCAAGCTCTGTCTGGCAAACCCCGTGCGTGCCTTTACTCTTTTTGGGGGGGGGGGGGTAAAGGGGGCTAATCGTTCAAATATTTTGTTTTTACATGGGAAAAAATGGATGGCCTTTTTAATGTGAGCTTAGCCCCTAGCCCCCCTTAGCGCCGCTACTGTTTTCTGCCATTTTTGGAGACATGGAGACTAATTAGGCTGACTTTATTATAAAATATCTTGCAGCATGCAGAGTTGATCAGATTATCTTGCTCGTGTTCTTATGAAGCGTTGATTGCTTTGCAATATAAAATTTTTGGAGTAAAAGTGGAGCAACAACTTTTTGATTTATCAATAGTTTTATATTATTTATCTAGTTTCTTTCGAAAATAATAAGGAAAGAATTTAGATCGTTTAAACACCTCTTTTAAGTGAAAACTTGGTATGAGTCTCTTTGCAAAGTTCTCAAATTCCGGAAAGAAAAGAAAAAGAAAAAAGCCAAAAGCAAAATACAAACAGAAACTGCTGAACAGTTAAACAAAAGTGAACTGAAATACATTGAAACCTTTGTATAGTTATATGATGTCGTTAAACTGTTGAATAATAATAAGATGTGCTTGTTGACATGATCCATATATGCAAATCTTTCCATATAAACTCCAATGCCGTCATATACCTTCAATAATTACATGTATATATATACACTATAATTGTCCTCGTACTTTTTCGCCTATATATGGACATATACGTCGCTATAATGTGATCAGCCCACGATAACAATGTCAAATTATTTCTTTCATGACTGTATATAAAAGTACTTTTTTATATATTAGAATTATTAGTCAAGTTATTATTATTTAATTATGTGCAATCCATGGGGGCGACATGCATTTTAGCGAGACTTGTCCATTTTGGGGCTCCCCTTTAAGCGGAAAAAATCCCCTTGTTCGATGATGTGTTTATTCTTTCTGTTTCGATGCAAGTTTAACCCTCAGGCTACCAAGCTTTTTTTGTTACACTGACTACCAAGGGGGGGTGGTTACCACCCCCCTGGATTTTGGGTTTCGTTTGAGATATCATAACTTGTAATACACCATTTGATTCAGCATTCATTTCTGCACAAAATGGTATATTTAGGTTTAGAAAATATGAAGGCACCTCGAAATTATGAATTTTTTACCATGGGTACCCATCGATTCCCCAAAATGTATGCTTACGCATAGGGAATATATTAGATTCTGTGTGTTTTATACATGATTTATATATAAAAAGTAGTTTACATATAATAAAGTCCAATATTCAACTATAAAAACTAGTAATAATTCTGTTTTATGTTAAATCAAAACAAAAAAACATGTTTTAGCCGCTGAAAAACGTTTACGCACACATATCGATTCGCATTGCAAAAAAACCCAACATTTTTATACATTTTAATTTATTTTGAGCACTTCCGGTCATCAAATTTTAAATTATTTAGTATTAAAAAATAGCCCTAAATGCCCTCTACAGAATGGTATAATTTATTTCTATTAAAAAATAAATTATGGATAAGTTATAATAGAAAAAACATGACAATTTTATGAAAATAAAACACCTTTATATATATTTTAATTTATTTTGAGCACTTCCGGTTGTCATAAGACAACTCAATGAGCATGGAAATGTAGCCCCACATTCCCTCTATAGAATGGTATAATTTGTGTCTCTTAATATTAAGGGACGGAAAAGTTACAGACGATATTCTAGGGGGGGGGTGGTATCCACCCCCCCTGGTGCCTTGGGTATATCGGGTGTAACTTTTGAACGGTAGGGGGCATCATCAAAACTTTTAGCTCAAAATGTGTCCCAATGAATCCTCTACAGCTACCAATTTTTTCAAAATTTTATTCCAGATGGAACGCGTTTGATTTGTGAAAAACCTAGGGGGGGTGGCAACCACCCCCCCTTGGTAGCCCGAGGGTTAAACATTAATGACTGTTATTCTGTTTGCATTCAAAGTGCAATGGTTGCTGCCTTAATGAGTGGTTATTTGAATTGATTGTTTTGTTTTGAGCAATTTGAACACCTTTAAAGCTATTTTCATCGGCTGTACATAATTCGTGACATGCATCTAAAATCTGGATCCATCCCTATGTCTTCTTACATATAAGCAATCTTCAAAACGCGTGTTTTACGGACACCTTTAAAAGAAAATTATCAGGTAATATATTTAGCTCATTTCATGTAAGATTCGTTAATGAGTGGCAGTATCAGATATCACAACAACAATAATTCACGACGGCAAAACGGTTCTAGGACGATTGATCACCGGACGGTTGATCACCGGACGATTGATCACTGCGGACGTTTGATCATCGACCGATTGATCACCGGACGATTGATCACCGGACGATTGATCACCGGTCTAGTGGTCACTACAATTTATTAACTGCGGATGAAAGAAAAATGTCGAAATTACCGCTAGTAAAGATAAACATCGTCGGCTTCTGTTAATTCTTAAATATACACACAGCAAATAGCACATCTGAGTAAGCACGCATCTGTTTATCTGATTAGTTACCAGTTTAATAACGCTTGCCGTTTCAGCATATTTTCACATTTCACTTTTTATAATTTCATTACAAATTAAATACATTGAGTCTGTCATATCGTTTCATACAAATGTTTATCTTTACTAGCGGTAATTACGACATTTATCTTTCGTCCTCAGTTAATAGATTCCAATGACCACTAGACCGGTGATCAATCGTCCGGTGATCAATCGTCCGGTGATCAATCGGTCGATGATCAAACGTCCGCAGTGATCAATCGTCCGGTGATCAACCGTCCGGTGATCAACCGTCCGGTGATCAATCGTCCGCGCACCGGCAAAACGGCCTTTGTTAATTATCACAAGTTGCAGTCATTGAACCTAAAGATCCATCGGTAACTCAGGGCAAGTTCGCCACTGCGCACACTCTCATATATAGTGCCAGACTCAAACCAAGATAAAAGAGGAGGGTGAAGCAAACGATCCTTGTTAATACATGCTACTGCTACTGCAACTACTGCTACTGCTACTCCTACTGCTCCTTCTGCTACTGCTACTGCTACTGCTACTGCTACTATACTAATACTACTAAACTACCATGCCACTATAGGTCTACTCAGAAGCGCTTCCAGTCCAACGGCTAAATAAGGCAGTTTTTAAGCGAACAAAGTACAGACTACAGAGTATACTGTGACCTCTATAGAGTACAGACAAGGCTCAGCTCAATATAGGGAGCCTCTTTCATGCAGGTTCTGCAGCCACTGCAGGAGCGCCGCGGAATTATAGCATAGTCCGAGAGCGTGCATACATGTATATATGCCAAAAGCTCAGCTTGATCAGATAATCGAAATCAGATCGTCGAGGGACAAAAGAGGCGGGACAGCATGCAGAACTTATAAAAAATTTAAAAAATATATACAGGCCTATATATATAGTTATTGTCCTGGGCACGACGTTAAACTGCATCCATCCTCTGCCACAGGGAACCAGCAACTTCCCTGTGCCGGTCCTAAGCCCGGCAGTGGCGGCGCCAGGGGAGGGCTGGAGGGGGCTAAGCCCCCCCTAAATGCGGCTCAGCCCCCCCAAAGCAAAATGCGGATAATGTCTCCAACGACTAATTTCGTAATAAGAAAACTAGACAATCAACAATGGCATCGAAATATACTTTGAGAATGAAGTTAGCGACTTCATTTCTTGGCCTCAGTCTATGAAAACGGGTGACAAGTTTGAACATACAACGGGACAGGGTTGTCGAAATTGTCGAAGAAACAACATGGCTCTTAGACACCTCGTTTCAGATTGAAACCGTTTTATAAGTATTAGACGTATAGTAAAATCGAAATTGCCGAGTCCTTCAAAAAGTGGTGCAAAGCTGTATTTTCTCTTGATTTCTCGCATATTTCACAAAATTAATCATCGTCACAAAAGAATGTCTAGGGTTTTCTCCCTCCTGCAATCAACTATATAATCATAGCGTAGATGCTTGCGCCAGTGGCGTCGTCAGAGGGCTAGGGGTTATAACCTCTAAATGCGGTTCAGCCCCCCAAAAGCAAAAGGCAGAAAATATCCATTACGGCTTATTTCGTAATAAGAAAGCTAGACAATGGTCAATGGCATCGAAATCAACTATATATATACAATATTATATATATATATATATATATATATTAAGTTGTATAGGTCATTTAATTCGTTGCATAGCAAATGCTACAAATTTAGTGAACCAGTTTTGTTGCATTTAGTAGCTGCTTACTGTAAACCGTTTCTTCTTTATTGCATGGAAGCTGTCAGCTCTACCAAAAGTGAGCTGAACTATTTAGAGTACACTTACAGCTCTGCAATATGTGATTTTTTTAAAGTCTTCCATAGTGGTGTTGCATCTGTACTGCACTTCATGCATGAAAATATTATTTCAGACTGCTGGTTATCCAGAAGATTGCGTTTTATCCAGAAATGCCTTTGACACAAAAATGTAGTTGTCAGATTTGCATCATGTTTCTCTAACACACCTCAATTGTGTGCGCTTATGTAATATTCGGTAAAATAATTATTATATTCTTGTTTGTGTACCACCACTGTCTTGGAATGGGGGCCTACGTTTGATATAATGGTCAACTAAGAAGTCCTGGTGCTATTAGCATATTATATGTAAAACATTTGTGTGCAGATAATCATAATTATAATTATAAAATAATTGTGTACATATATATAAGCATGCAAATTTTTGTATTAAGGAAACTTTAACTGTTTTCTGTCATTAGTAATATGCAGGCAGATAATTATAATAGTGTCCTGTGAATGCTGTTGGACACCTTTATTGTGATTTATATTTGTGATTATTTAAATTGAATGTTCAGAGTAACGGCCTCTGTTGTCATAGACCCTGGTCAAATCGGATCCATCCATTATTGTGATGCTTTTTTATTGTAAAATTTCTGAGTATTAATGCTGCGTTGGACACCTTTATTGTGATATCTTGAAACTCGAGTCCGTGTCCATGGCCGAATTTTTATACGATAAAACTGAATTGCACACCATTTTATTGTAAAATTTCTGAATATTAATGCTGTGTTGGACACCTTTATTTGTGATAACATGGAACTCGAGTCCTAGTCCATGGTCGACTTTTTTCTACAATAATACTGAATTGCACACCATTTTATTGTGAAATTTCTGAATATCAATACTGTGTTGGACACCTTTTATTGTGATAACTTGGATCTCCTAGTCCATGGTCGACTTTTTATACAATAATACTGAATTGCACACCATTTTATTGTTAAATTTCTGAATATTAATACTGTGTTGGACACCTTTTATTGTGATAACTTGGATTTCGAGTTTGTGTCCATGGTTGACTTTTTTTAAGATGGTACTGAATTGCACACCATTGTATTGTGGATTTTCTGGATATTAGTACGCTGTTGGACACCTTTTTTGTGATTTATCTTTATCTGTCATTATCTTAATTGAATGTCCAGGGTAACGGCCTCTGTTGTCATAGACCCTGGTCAAATCGGATCCATCCATTATTGTGATTACTTTTTTATTGTAAAATTTCTGAGTATTAATACTGTGTTGGACACCTTTTATTGTGATAACTTGGATCTCGAGTCTGTGTCCATGGTTGACTTTTATACGATAGTACTGAATTGCACACCATTGTATTGTGGATTTTCTGAATATTAATGCTGTGTTGGACACCTTTTATTGTGACAACTTGAATCTCGAGTCTGTGTAGCCTACATGGTCGACTTTTTATGCAATAATACTGAATTGCATACTATTGATTTGTGGAATTTCTTAATTTTAACGCGGTGTTGGACACCTCTTATTGTGATAACTTGGAACTGTAGTCAACGTGGTTTTTGAGTGCTTGCATATCGGTATATCAAAGACAATAGGGACTTTACATTACCTCACTGTCTGCACCACATAGCTACTCGGGCTGCTATGTGCACACGCACTTTATATAATGCATTACCTTTCGGCTCAGATGACTGAAATTCGGGGTAAGGTACAGCGCTGGCACGGGATAGACTTGACGCGGACGCGTTTGAGGACCTCCCATTCTCTTTTGCTACCTTAGTTGGACACCTTTTTTATGATAATTTGGAACTTAATCTAGGTTTGCGGCCGGATACACTAAAAACCAAAAACCTCAACAATTGCTGACTTCGTTTAAATAACCCACTCAATCTCCAACTACATCTTGCAATGGAATATTTATGTGGAGCGCGTTTGTGCCAGTGCACAATTTCTCGTAAAACCCTTCGCACGATTGCAATATGACCGCCCTGGGAAGAAAATGTTCTAGTTGCTTCTCTGGGAGGAAGGAAGACTTGGGGCTTCAGCCCCCCCAAAACTGAAATCCTGGCGCCGCCACTGAAGCCCGGATAAAATGAGGAAGGTTTGCCAGATGGGTGGCGATACTCTGGCAGTAAAAGAACAGGACGATTTAAATCCGCAAAAACCACGACACAAGTGACATAGCAACCCAGATGCTTCAAGGTGTCATGATGTGGAGCTGACATGCACAGGCCGGTCAGTACAGACCAGTGGAGAGAGTCGGGGGGAGAGAGCGTGGGACACATACGTGCATTGACCCTGCAGGTTGTCCTTCGTGCCTCTCTCCCAATATTCTCTTCATCAGACAAGGTGGTCTAGCTGGTTCAAGATGTTAATGGTATGCAGCAGACCTGCTGACCGGACAGGTTGAAGATGGGCAGCATGATGCGAGACAGACTCAAACAGAGAGTGGCGCCGGACACCTACGGGTATTTAGCCCATGGATTTTGATGATGATGATGATGATGATATAATTATAGTTAAGATTGTCTTAAGACTTTTCTTTTTCCAGGAGTTCTTCGCACTGGGAGCGCCTCTGATTAGGTTGTACTGTGAGAGGCGCTTTATAAATCCCAAAATAGAATAGAATAGAATAGAATAGAAGATTCATTTTAATTAAGATGACTGCATGCATAAGTATATAATTATAATACACTGTAACCGATTGCGGTTTGTCAACAGGATTACTGAATAAACGAAATCGATAAGAATTCTTTTGACGCTATATAAAATACACTCTAAAGTCTGAAGACTAAAAAAGTGCACTAATATGCAAAACAATTTTTTCCCAACGGCAGCGGCCTCTGTTGTCATAAGCTGTCGTCAAACTATGGATCCTCCTCCTTCTGAAGACACCTCTGAAACGCTTTTCACCGAAGATATAATTAGCCTAAAATGAGTTCAAAACTTTAGAGTAAAATAAAGACCGTGACCCAGCAACCGATATAAAATAATTATTATCGAACATTGCCAAAAATCTGCCATATATATATATATTATATATATATATATATATTATATATATATGTGTGTGTGTGTGTGTGTGTGTGTTGCATAGAATGAATGCACACACGCAGTCTCGCAGTTATTGAACTGAAACCTCGCACCTATAGACAGATGGCCACCAGGATCGACCAAGTTTAGAGTTTATTCAATTTCATTACAATGGGGCAGCGGGCATAGGCGTACGGGACATTTCGTCAGCGGGGGGGCAAAAAAAATTTTTTTGCCCGAAAAATCTGACGACCTTTTTTTTTTTTAGTCGTCCGCCCAAAATTTCAAAATTTCTTAGGATTTTCCCGTCCGAAAAATCTGACGACCTTTTTTTTTTTTTTTTTTTAGTCATCCGCCCAAAATTTCAAAATTTCTTAGGATTTTCCCGTCCGAAAAATCTGACGACCTTTTTTTTTTTTTTTTTTAGTCATCCGCTCTAAATTTTTTTAGGATTTTTCCGCCCGAAAATTCTGATGACGACATTTTCCTCCCTGCGTGCCCGAAAAATTCCTCCCGTGCCTGTTTTGCCCGAAAAAAATTCCGAATTTTTTTTTCCCGACCATGCCTCTTTTGCCCGAAAAACACATTTGCCCGAAATTTGGGGGGGCATTTGCCCCCCCTGGACCCCCGCCTCGTACGCCTATGGCAGCGGGGGAGGCAAAAACTGAAATGTCAATATTTCCGCACCACGACCACCCCGCAATACCCACGTAGTCCTCATCCTGCTTACGGGGCGGGAGGGCGTGACTGGGTGTCGAAGAAAACTCAACATTTTATTTAAGTGCCGTCCAGTTAGAAACAGAGGACAGGGCCAAAAAATCCAAGATTTCCCAAGCAACGGCGGGCATCCGTCTATCCTTTGACGTTATTATTATAAAGACGACGGCAAACCATAGAGTAAAAATATATGTTTATTGATGCATTCTGATGAAAATGCCATAATTATATGTAGATCATAATTATTATTATTTGATTTCACTCGTTTAATTTCAAACTGCCATGACTAACGCATGCATGATGATTGCCGGTATATAATCTAAGGCGTACATCTGACTGATTGTGTTTGTGTTTGTAGAGGCGCCCTTGTAACGGCATGTGCTGTGTCACGGCGCCATAGAAATTGTCGTCATTATTATTATTATTTATCTATATAAATAAAAATGTAAGAAGTTACTGTTTGTTACCTCGGATCTCGGAGAGTTCTGAACCGATTGCTTTGAAAATTTTCGCAAACCGTTCCATTCGAACATCACCGGTTTTTTATGCCTTTTGGGAAAAAGCGCAATCTTTACGACCCAAAAAACACAAATATGCGATCTATTCGAGCGATGTCGATTTCAAATCTCACCCAATGCTGCTTTCGAATACGACCGTCTATTTATAGCGCACATGCGTGCTTCCTTTTATAGCCATTTTTATAGCGCATATATTTATCCAACTGTTGGTTTGAACAAAATCAAGGATCTCGGAATATGGAATCAAGTTCTTCACCGATTGCTTTCAAATTTTCACACAACTTTCCTTTCGAATTCGATCGCCAGGGTTTTTAATATGCTTTTTTTCGAAAAAGCGCAATATATCAAGGATCTAGGAACGTTTTGCGGACGGACGGACGGACGGACGGACCGACAACGGACGGACGGACGGACGGGGAAGGACGGAGGACGGAGGGACAAAGAAAATGAAGACAGGGGTGAGTGAGGAAGGGAGGGGAGGGTGCGGGAGGAAGAGGGAGGGGAGGGAGGAAGGGGAGGGGAGGGGAGCGAGGACAGGGATGGAGGAAATGGGAGGGAGGGGAGGGGAGGTAGGGAGGGAGGGACAGAGGGAGGCAGAGGAAGGAGGTAGGGAGGGAGGGTCTTTTCAGCCACAGCAACGCGTGGCCGGGTACAGCTAGTTATTGTATACAATTTAGAGTGTGAACGCTTGACCACAGGCTATTACAGAAAACGAATTTGACTGTCGGTAAGCATGAAAAGTGGGCATCATGTCGTATACGGTGGTCAGTTAACTAACTCCAACTTCCGAATGGAAGGTTGAGAGAAAAATTGGAGTAACCGTTAATCTATCTCCATGGAAGGGATCTGATCGGTGGACCGTTCGTACAGACAGACAGATAGACAGACAGATAGACAGACAGACA
The DNA here is from genome assembly GCA_949752735.1 of Lumbricus terrestris. Classification (NCBI taxonomy): domain Eukaryota; kingdom Metazoa; phylum Annelida; class Clitellata; order Crassiclitellata; family Lumbricidae; genus Lumbricus; species Lumbricus terrestris. Next base: position 5,133,236 of record OX457039.1, read on the forward strand.
GACAGACAGACAGACAGACAGGCAGACAGACAGACAGGCAGACAGACGGACATACATACAGATAGATAGATAGACAGACAGACAAATGGAGATACAAATACAGATGCAGAGACAGAGAGATAGAGCTCTGGTGGGTAGACTGGTTGGTCATCGCGATGCGTCTGTGACCTTCATATATTGCGGCTTCGAACCTGATGTGTTTTTTGCAAATCTGAACCTGATGTTTTTTTGTCCCTCCGTCCTCCGTCCTTCCCCGTCCGTCCGTCCGTCCGTCCGTCCGTCCGTTGTCGGTCCGTCCGTCCGTCCGTCCGCAAAACTTTCCTAGATCCTTGATATATTGCATCCACTGTGTTTTTTGACGACTCGGATCAAGGTGTTGACGCACACGCTTTTCTGTCACTATAAGCGGTGGAATTTGCATGGTAGAGCCGCATGCTGTAATGTGTATTGCGAATAGGTCTAGGCCTACTATACGATGCACTTGCTTCCACGTCCTGCATGCATTCGTTAGATTCCAGGTGCAATGAATATAAATATAATAATTATATTATAGGAGAAAGGAAGGAGAGCTTCCCAAACTTTCCATTAAGGGACGTATAGTGCTGTCCAAGAGATATGGTCTAAATGGAACTGAGTCCCGTTTAGGGAATGGGGTGGGGTTGGAGAGTATACCTGTCGAATGATGATGTATTGCTCTGCATGGGTCCTGAAGCAGAACTGCATAGTCGTAATGTAATGTAATGTAATGTAATTGAGACAATTTATATAGCATCGTCAGAGGCAAGCCACTTCTAGGATGCTTTACACGCATAATGTCAAATGTCAGAGTTAATGTCATGAGCTCGAGAGCAAGTGCAGCTTCAATTGTTTTTTAAAAGTTGATTCAGTTTTGATTTCCTGCCATGCATTGGAGTGAATTACATTTTTATGTTTTGTAACGAACGCGGGCAATTAAGACAAGCAAATTGCTGTGATGTAATCGCATTTATTTCACGGTCAGTGCAATAATGTAATTATCATATTGTCGTGTAGTATAATGACAATTATTGCAATAATTATTGCAATAATTGACATTATACTACATGATAAATTATCATGATATTATCATGACCTTGCAACCGTTTATCGAGAGTCAAATCTTCCCATGGATGCATGATGTGTATGTATACAAACAAGCAAATTCCCATTGCGCTATTCCCAATCCTCATCATATATCCAAGCAAAGCTGAAAAAGGGCCACTGACCAATGGTAGCGAAGGTCAGAGACGAAATTTGCATAACGCTAGGCGTTGGTTCTAACCTTATAGACACTCACACTTGCTGGGTTAGCATATAAGCCCCACCTTCCTACAGCCCGTGATGACGGCTGTTGACCGCCGCGCTTCTGCAAATTGACCCAAAGCCGTGGTTTATGGTGTCATTAGCTCGTGAATGCACAATTTTTGTGGCCGCACAGAATCATTGGCTGTTGGGCCAAACGATCACATGCCCTCCGGAAGCATTTAGCCTACTTGCATCCATTTCATTGGTTGTTGGGCCAAACGACCATACGCCCTCCCACAATCCATGTAAACACATGTATCGGTTATGAGTTATGATATTCTAACTATCATTAATTCGAAGAGGAAAATGCGATTAAAATTGCACAATCAACCGACCCTCTGGACATTATGAAACAATTTACCATTGCTTGTATATATATAACAATATTTATAAGTCATGGAATGTGTTCTAAATAAGCAATTGTTTTGCGCTTTACACCTTTTGACTATATATATATATCTATAGCTCCCCCAAAGCGCTCTATTTCAACAGAGAATATTATATACAGGATGCGCCTACGGTTTTCAGCCCATATTTTGGCCAAACATACAAATTTTTCAAAAAACGGAGGGTGACCTCACAAAAAGTGATATAACTTTTGTTCTGTTTGAAATATTTTGTTGAAATGTGACCATTGTACGTAAATCTGAAGTGCCTTTAAGACCTTAAAGTTTCATTTTAAAATTCATATGTTTGGTCAAGATATGGGCTAAAAACCGTAGGGAATTACTTTTTTGGCGCACCCTGTGGTCTATTTTTTTGCAAGGTTTAACTGATCTGCAAGTTTTCAAGTATAATGACTTCCTGCAACTGCATGATATGAGTTAATTGCGGGTGATATCTGCATAGAGATGACTTTGGTGATATTTTGCTAATAATTATATCTTATAGCGATGCATTGGCTGTATACATTCTTTCAGGACATAATGAATTAAATAAAGAACATATTATTGTTTCTGTGGTAATTTAAATGACATCTCTGAAGCAATTTAGATGTAATCCACGTGGTAACTTTTGCGTTATCCTTGTGGTATCCATAGGAGGAGACTTAGTCCTGCAGGTTTTGGGAGGGCGAACAAGCGGCTGAAGCAGAGGGTGGGGTTTGGTGAGTGGATGTGCCCTTCTCTAACATCGAAGCTTTTTGAATTTCTACACTATACATTGGAAGCATGCAATTTATAGGTTGTCATTTTAACTAAACATCCTTTTTCAACTGTTTGAATTTTTTTAATTTCCTGAACCATGTCCCCATATTGTTTGAAATTCTTTAATTTCCACTCTGTAATGGTACAGCCTTTCATATCAACCAATTTCTCAAAATTTCTAGCTGAAAGACACGACTTAAGGCCTCAATAAATGTCCTCTCCCAATGTTTGAATTTTTTGAATTTCTACTGCAATTGTAGCATCTCAGGCTGTCATTTTAGCTAAACTGCTCATCATTTCAGAGCTGATAGTCGGGTTTAAGACTGTATACATAGAAGCGTATACTCCCCTGCTTTAAATTCTTCAATTTGCAATCTGTAAAGGCGTATAATTTTAGGCTGTCATTTTAACTAAGTTGCTACTCATTTCAGTGCTGATATCAGTCAGTGTTTAAGACTTCAAAATCGTGTTCTCCCATTGCTTTAAAAATTCTTTAATTTCCTCTCTGCAATATAGTATATAATTTCAAGCTTTCACCTCAATGACGGCGCAATACAAATGTTCAATTACAATTACAATTACAATGACATTCTTATGATTTCATTGCTGAATGACATGATTCTAGACTGAAACAAATGTCCTCTCCCCATTGATTTAATTATTTGAATTTCCAGACTGCAATGGCAACAATACAGGCTGTCATTTAAACTAGAATACTCATCAGTTCAGCACGGATAGTCGTGGTCTAAGACTTCAAACTTGTTCCTCGGCCTCCCATTTCCCATTGTTCATTTTTTATTTACACTGTAATATTATATAGTAGCATCTTAAACCGTCCTCTTAAGAAATTTCTCATATAGCTTATTGCTGAAAAACACATGACTTAAGACTTCAATAAATGTCCCCTCCCCAATGTTTAAATTTATGTAAATTTTCACCGTGCAATGGTTGCCTTTTAAGCTGTCATTTTAACTGAAATACTCATCATTTCAGTTCTGATAGCCGGGTCTAGCACTTCAAAAGCGTGCCGTTGACACGAAACGGAGTATCCCCCCTGAAAGCTATCCGGGGGGTTAAATTAATCTATCCCCCCGGATGGAATTAACCGGTCTATACTATCCAGTGGGATAAACTATTCTATCCCCTTTCTTGAAAAATGCGCACAATAATTTTTTTATGTTGTAATCAAAATTTAAAGTGACTCTAATTGTTTTAAGTGACCTAAGCAATGCTCAGATAAAGGCAACTCGAATTTATTTAGTGACTCTGAGTGTTCTTAAGTGTTTTAAATGTTTTAAGTGCTCTAAAAACAGGGCAAAACAAATTATCTAGTAGGAATAAACATACCTGTTAGTGTCATTGTTCAAAACAAAGCATATGAAAATTAATTTGTAAAACAAAATGCACGCGGAAGCGGTTTTTTCGACTTTTTTAAATTTGGGGGATACAATTAATACGGGGGATCTCTATTTCGTGACACCGTCCCATTGTTTAATCTCCACACTGTAATGATTTAACAGTTAGAGCTGCGAAACAAATTTTTCATAGTTTCATTGCTGAAAGCATAGGCGTGCGGGACATTTAGGCAGCGGGGGGGCCCAAAAAAAATTTTGCCCGAAAATCTGACGACTTTTTTTTAGTCATCCGCCCAAAATTTTCTTAAGATTTTCCCGTCCGAAAAATCTGACGAGACTTTTTTTACCCCTGCGTGCCCGAAAAATTCCTCCCATACCTGTTTTGCCCGAAAAAAATTTCCCAAGTTTTTTGGCCCGACCATGCCTCTTTTGCCCGAAAAACACATTTGCCCGAAATTTGGGGGGGGCATTTGCCCCCCTGGACCTCCGCCTCGTACGCCTATGGCTGAAAGACATGGATTAAGACTTTAATAAATTCCCTTACCCAATTGTTTGCATTTTCTAATATCCACAGTGCATGCATGGTAGCATGTTATAGGCTGTTGTATAAACTTAACTGCAATGTTCATCATTTCAGTGCTGATAATAGTCATTGTTTATTATTTCAAATATGTACACTTGCATTGTTTAAGTTTTTCCACATTGCAATGGTAACATTTTAGGCTGTATCGACAGCATTTCTCACAATTTCATTGCTGAATGACATGACTTAAGACTTCAATAAATGTCCCATCCGTAACGACTAATTATTTTAAATTTCCATATTGCTATACTTTAGACAAAATTGCTCATCACTTCAGTGCTGATAGTCGCGGATTAGAAGAACTTCAACAGTGGCCCCTGTCGTCGTTTAAGTATTTTAAATTTCCATACTGTAATGGTAACATTTTATGCTGTCATCTCAACAATTTTTAAAAATAATTTCATTGCTGAAAGACATGCATGCTCTATGCCTTCATTATAGACCTATAATTTGTCCACTCCCTATTGTTTAAATTTCTTGATTTTCCATACAGTTATAGAAGCATTTTTAACCGTCGTCTTAATAAAATTCTTCAAATTTCAATGCTGTTAATTATAGTCATGGAATGGGTTTAAAAAATTTGGATTTGCACACTGCAGCTGTAGCTTTTTAAGCCACCATCTTAGCAAAATGACTAATGATTTGAGTGCACATGAGACTTGGTTTAAAACTTCAATAAGTGTTCCCTTCCATTGCTTATTTTTTATTTTGTTTACACCATGTAATAATTTGCATTGTTGCCATCTTATAACAAAGTTGCACTATGTCAACAAACTGTGTTTCATAGCACTGCAGAAATTTATAATGATGTCCATGTAGTATTTCTGAAATATTGGGAGGGATACAAGCCTCTCTGTGCCCTACCACAAACTATGATGTCTGTGTGGCAGCATATAAACATAGTTATAATCAATGTATGTATATATATGAGCATATATATATTTAATTATATTAGATGTTTTTGTTGTGCCTTTGGAGATTTATTTGTGGTGATGTCACATTGGTCCTGCGCTTTATATGTTCTCTATATATATCTCCATTGACACGTTCTTCGTTAGTTATACTGCCATGGTAACCCGCTGGCACATCTTTCACATGTTTTAAAATATATAGTATACTTTCTCTGTGGCTGATCCAGATGGGGCCAATCCAGTCATGCCACTCTCCCTATAGAGAAATTTGTATTTGTTAAATTCCTTATTTTTCTTTTTATAAGTGAATTCATAAAGTTCGCGAAGTGCGCGTACCGTCGTGTATAGAGATATTGCAATAAAAGTGCAAGTTCGAATGCAATTATAAGGCACGAGTAAACAATTTTAGAGGTGTTTTATATATATAGGAGCCGGAGGAGGAGCCCTTAGTTTAACGACAGCTTATGACAACAGAGGCCATTGCCGATGGCAAAAATTGCTTTGCATATGCAAATATCGTCTACGCTATACATACATACATACATACATACATACATACATACATACATACATACATACATACATACATACATACATACATACATACATACATACATACATACATACATACATACATACATACATACATACATACATACAAACACATACATACATACATACATACATACCTACATACATACATACATACATACATACATACATATACATACATACATACATACATACATACATACATACATACATACATACATACATACATACATACATACATACATACATACATACATACATACATACATACATACATACATACATACATACATACATACACATATATACATACATACATACATACATACATACATACATACATACATACACACACACATACATACATACATACATACATACATACATACATGATTCTACGGCCATGTGTTCGTGTATACCGACCTCTCTGTCATTTCGACGGATTATTTCATCATAATGAAGATTTTTCACAGTTATTTCAGACAAGTTGGAGTTTACTGCTTCTAGACTCGCGTGCTGGACTTTTCGTTGGATTTGTCAAGGATTTTACGCTGGTTAGAATGTTTTTGTTGCAAGTCGCCTTGGCCACGTGACTGCATCAGCGACCATCCCTACGATGCACAGCGAGTCGTACCATAAGCCGTGCGTGTACGCCGCAGCTAGCCAGTGTTTATATCTCGCCGGAGGACGGCTCACTCGGGTCAGTGATGGAGTGACCTCGATTGCTGTCAACGACGGCGCTTCCAACTACCGACCGACAAGCAACGAATGGCCACCCCTACACGCATCCTTGCTGAAGCCTCGACGATTAGCCGGACGGGCGTCATCTACATACATGTACCAGATACTCCGATTAACCATGCCATCTACTATAGCTGTCTACGGGAATCCGATGGTTAACTCTACGTGTTTGCGAGGGTTCGCCACTGGTGACTCTTTCAGCTTACTGTGTTTTGTTTTGCAACTCGTTGTTATTTTTCGCTCGCTATGACTCTTAATATCATTTCGGCTTGTTAGCGCAGAGAGCGCCTCTGAGTAGATTCTTGAAGAGACGCTATATAAATTCTCAGAATGAACGATTGAATGAATACATACATACACCAAAACAGGCATACACACGTATACTATATCGTTGATATTTCAAAACTACGACTTCAATTTGACACCTTTTAAACGTTTTCTTTCACTGTTAATTCTATGCAAAGCCGTTCACAACTGACCTTTTTGCAGCCCAAAAATGTGGTATATAGAGTGTGATATTTCACACTCTATATATAGAACGACATATATGTATATGTGCGAAGAGAACGGCTTTTACAATTCTTGAATCCATATCATTGGATACTATAATATATATATATATATATATATATATAAAACATTTACAAACTGCGCACATGAGTATGGTTCAAAAATTATTTCTCCCGACGTCAAAAGTTTATGTCGCCAAAAGCTATCGTCGAACTATTCTGGAGTTGTATACAACAAGTGAAAAACTGGGTCACTGCCAATATACTTTGACAGTGCCAGTAACAAGACTGGACAAAAGAGCTAGGAAGACAGACAACGTCAACGGCTTTCTCTGCATGGTTGCATGCAGTCATGAAATGTCGTTAAATCTGAATTTGTGGCATGCAATTTCGAGTCTAATTAGACACCTTTTAAATATTATCATCAGCTGCTATATATATAAGTGGTTGCTCACAAAATTTATTGATTCCCTCCCTTGATATATAGAAAAGACAGCTGCAGTTATGCGCATGCATGCATAAAGCATTTGTAACCGAAACTGCATGCATGTTCTCTGTGCCACATGGAAAATTTATCGGGTATATGGGACAAATGCTGTTGAATAGTCTTGTCTAATTTGGATCAAATCTTTCTGCCACGGTGACTGTAAAATAGTATAATTATATATATATATATATATATATGTGTGTGTGTGTGTGTGTGTGTGTGTGTGTGTGTGTGTGTGTGTGTGTGTGTGTGTGTGTGTGTGTGTGTGTGTGTGTGTGTGTGTACAGTGTCAGATGAACTATTTATTGATGCTAAGAATCGAATCGCATCTCATATATAGACCATGTGTGCCGCAGCTGTATACTACCAACTGCGACAGCTCAGGGTCATTGCTCGCTCTCTGACTTCTAAAGCTGCAGCTGCAGTGCATCTTCTCTTGTCCATGCATTTGTGCTGAGCCGCCTCGACTATATATACTGCGCCTCCATCTTTGCTGGTCTCCCGCGGGTTCGGATTAAGAGGTTGGAGATTGTCCACGGGGCTGCAGCGCGACTTATTGGGGGTTCACCAAGTCCAACCGTGTAGGCTATCCCAATGTATGCGCGAGGTCTTGCACTGGCTTCCTTTTCCACAGCGCATCTAATTTCGAAATGCATCTTTGGTTTGGCGATGCTTATCAGGCTGGGTACCTCTTATCTACATGTGTGATCTTTGCCTCCCTCTTTCCACTTGCATTGGCCGCCGCGCACTGCGCTCTTCTGTCCATGCATGGTGACTTAATGGTTCCTTTCAATCGCTCTGCAACAATGCAGAGGCGTTCATTCTCTGTGGTTGGTCCAACAACCTGGAATGGACTTCCCTTGACTATGCGACACTTCCCAAGCTGTTCTCAATTTCACAAACTGTTAATTGAAGACTATTTTTTTCGCTTGATCTCGGCCGGGAGCGCCTCTGAGTAGGTACCTTGAAGGGGCGCTATATAAACTACGATTGATTGATTGATTGATTGAATACAATCGAAATGTATTAGTCAGAATAATAATTATATTTAACCTTTCGCCTGGAATAATAAGCTTACCGTTACATATGAAATTATATATAGTTATAGTGCACTGTGTTCAAGATAATCTCAATAATGCACTGCTATAGTGAAGTTGTTTCATATATAGATTAGCAGCCTGCAGCAATATTATTGTATGACATTTTAATTAATTCAAATCATTCCTCTAATTGTTATGCAACTTTGAAATAAGTTTCGAGAAATTAATATAATTTCAATGCCAAACTAAATTCTTTTTGAGGGAAACGGCGTCTGCTGTCACAGGCCATCGTCAAATCTGGATCCATCCATCCAAAATGGGATCTCTCGCAATAGGCAAGGTGAGGAATTGTATTGTATTGTATTGTATTGTATAAAAACATTTATAAAGCGCCTCTACTAGGGTGAACCGTTCAGAGGCGCTCCCAGTGCGCAAGGCCACGAGAGAAAAAATAGGTTTTAAGAAAAGAAAATGAGGAGGAGGGATTACCTGTCAGAAGTTGAGATCGAATAGAAGGAGAGAGCGTATTCCAAAGAGAGGGGCCAATTGGTGTAAAGGAACGGGACTGAGCCATAGCCGTTCTATAGTAGGAGGTACTAGAAGTTCAAATCTGTTTAAAGAGCGGAGTGGACGATGTGAGGAGGCTGAAACTGGCCTGCGAATTCCATTGGTTAGATATTTTGGAGCAAGACACCGTTGTGCTTTAGAGACCAAAATGAGAATTTTGAACTTAATGCGCGCAGTTAGAGGAAGCCAATGGAGCTGCTCAAAAATAAAAGTAGAGATATGAGAGTCTATATATAGCGTGGAAGGCGTGCAATTAATCTGGCGGCCGCATTAAAGACCGACTGCAAAGGTGAGAGTCGAACCTTGGGAAGACCAATTAGAAGAGAATTACAGTAGTCAATTCTGGAGCAAATGAAAGCATGGACCAAAGTGGTAAAAACAGAAACAGAGGAATGCAGCCACTCTCTTGGAACTTTGAGGTTTCCAATAAAGAAGCAATGCACTGCTATAGTGAAGCTAACTTGAACCGTAACCTTTATAACTATTATAACCATGACCATAACCCCAATCATAACCCTATAACTGTGTCAGGTTCCACAATCACTGACGATTTCTCCAGTCTCTTCTTACTGTTCTGTAGCGCAGCCTAGCCCTAACCTATTCCCTGTATGACGGTATCTAAGGCTAGTGTATAAGTTTCTAAAGTTCTTAACTTGTTCACTTACAACCAAGATCTGTTTCTTGTATTTTCTTCTCCGTTTTAATATTCGCAAATAACACAACAATGCATCAACGACGACAAGCGATTCAATTCTGTGACAGCAACGCAACCTTAATATCTTACTGCTCTCTAAAGTTTTCAACACACACTCCACTGTTCTCTAAAACGTCTTCCACTACTAGCACTCCTTCAACAACTTATCTCACTGTCTGGGCGTACACTCTTTCCCCTGCCGCTCTGTCCTTCTCTCTGCCTCTCTCCGTCTGTCTGTCTGTCTGTCTGTTTCTCTCTCTCGCGCTCTCCGGCGACGGTCGGCCGAGCCGCGCCAACTTTCCCGCCAGTCTGCCACCTGCAAGTCTGTCTGTCCGTACGCTTAACAATTAGCTGACCTTGAGCTGGTCTATTCGTACGCTCACCCCTTAGCTGACCACGTACACTATACAAAATTAGCTCACATTACCTCCCTCCTTTCTTTTAAAGAGAGCTAATTATCTATAAAAATTAGCGAACGTATCTTAACTAAACAATGCAAATAGTCCATAACATAATACATCATAAAATATCTTACACTACAATCTAGACAGACAATCGGCTACTACATTCAATTTACCTTTCTTATAGTTCAATAGAATGTCAAAATTTTGCAATGATAAAGACCATCTGACTAATTTAGCAGATTTCGACATTGATTCAGTCAAATAAACTAAAGGATTATGGTCTGTAAACACATTAATTTTAGAACCAATAAGAATTTCTTTCAACTTGTTTAAAGCCCATATGATTGCATAGGCTTCCTTCTCAATCGTCGCCCATCTCCTCTGGGTATCTGTCAGCTTCTGACTGATAAATGAAACGGGACGTTCTATCCCTTCCTCGTCCACCTGAGACAGAACAGCTCCCACAGCAAAATCACTGCTATCACAGTACAAATTAAATGGTTTCCCAACCTCAAACATATATAGAATCACATTTGACAAGACAATCTGTTTAAGGGAATCAAAGGCTTTCTGATGTGCATCAGTCCAAACAATGTTCTCAGGTACTTTCTTGCTGGTTAAGTCTGTCAATGGTTTAGCAATTTCAGCAAAATTACAAATAAACTGTCTGTAAAACCCAAAAAATCCTAAGACTTGCTTCACTTCCTTCCTGGTTTCAGGATTCTTCAAATTAATTAAACTGTCAATCCTGTCTGGATTCATCATCTTCTTCCCTGATCCTATAAGGTGACCGATGAACTTCACCTCACTCTTACCAAACACACATTTCTTCAAGTTCAATGTTACATTATGCAGTCTTATTTGTTTCAAAAATAACTCCAAATGTCTCAAATGAATGTCCCAATCATTAGAATGCACTGCAATGTCATCAACATAAGGTTCAGTAAAATCATGAATCGGTTGCAAAATCATATTTATCGCTTTTACAAAAGTCCGTCCAGAGTTAATCATTCCAAAAGGTACACGCGTAAATTCGTACAGTCCATTATGTGTAACAAACGCAGTCTTCCATTGATCACTCTTTTTCACAGGACAAGTCCAATATGCGCTGCGACAGTCCATAACAGAAATGAACTTGGATTTTCCGACTTTGCTCAAGACATCGTTGACGATTGGCATAGGATATCTGCAGTTCTCAGTAAAAGAGTTAATGTATCTGTAGTCACAAGCCAATCTCAAGGATCCATCCTTCTTTTTGACAATGACAAGTGGACTTGCCATTCTGCTTGACGATGGTTGGATGATGTTTTCTTTCAGCATCTCTTGTATTTGTTTTTCCACTTCTGCTACACTCTTAGCCTTTTGACCGTAAATATAACGGTCAAAGGACTGGCAGCTAAGAACACGGTCGAGAACCGTAGAAAAGAACTGCAGACCGTTGCTGTAGCATTGGCCGTTTTTCCGACGGTTTACGACCGTAGCTTTTTACAATGCATTTAACGGCGTCCGACAGTTTTCTTGCACTTCCGGCAGTTTTCTACCGTAATTTTTTACAATGCATTTTACGGCTCCTGACAGTATTTTTGTACTTCCGGCAGTTTTCTACCGTAATATTTGACGGTCATATTCTGTAAAGTATATCTTGGCTACCGTATTTTACCGTTAGGGTTACCGTGAACGACTGTATTTAGATGGTATTTTACGGTTGTCTGCCGTCGATTTTAACTGTCAGCGACAGTAATCCTAACTATTTTTACATTATATTGCCGTTCATGTCAACCGTATTTTTTACGGTGCTGTTGTAATGCTCTTGTAATTTACTGTCATCTGTAGTATTTTTTTTTACCCAATACTGCCTTTTTTAAAAGTAAAATTCATTATTCAGCAAAATTTCTTATTTGAACTAATGTGCAACTCAATCATTTGTAATAAAATACAAAATAAATCAGTGAATGGAATCATCATAAAATTTCTTCTGTCATTGCGTTATTCTTTCTCGAAGCCTCTTACGCATCTTAACACTTGATTGCCATCGACTATAATCTCAAGCAACTGCTCTTCTTTATCCAAACTTAACAGCCATACTTCAACTTCGAACAACAACCAATAACAGATGGTATTGAAACTTTGTATCATTTATTTTATAATGAAAAAAACCTCTAAATCAGCCAGTAAGACAAAATATTAACATAACCAAACTGAAGACAAATACTATAACGGAAGTTCGAAAACACTAAATCTCTTGAGCTACAATATGATTAGAACCAAAATTATCCTCGACATGAAGGCAATTATTCAGAAATTCAAGCACTGCAATGAATTGTCAAATAAAAACAAACTAGAAAATGCAAACTTCAATAGTACAAAAACATAAAACCATACCACTAAACTGGCACAACACAAAAATCGTGTAGTGATTCCAAGTTAGTGACAAAAAATTGTTTTACGTAAACATTAATGATCATGTAGTCTATATCGCGTAAAGAATTGCCGTTTACATTAACTGGTACAATAGCCCTGCAATAGCACCAAAATGAAGAAAAATATTAAAACAAGTCTGGAAACAATACATCAGTTGAGACACAATAAGTAAAAAAGACAACAATGTAAACCTCGAAGTGCAAAAATTAATAAATCATGGGTAAAACTTATATCACAAACCGCTTGAAAATCTAAAACTAGTACTGTAGCCACTAGCCCTGCAACAGCACCACAATAAATAAAACTAAAACAAGCCTGGAAACATTACATCACTTGAAACACAATAAGACATACAACCCGCATTAAAAATTTAAAACGTGCATAAATTCAGAGTTATTGCCTAAAAACAGTTCATTTATTCATTTATTTATCACATTTGCTCTAGCACCCCTTCAAGCTCTCTATTCAGAAGCGGTCCTCTCATTTTCACGCCGAAATGAAATTGCTCGCATGCAAGAGAAGCACTTGCTCAAGGTCAATACATAGCGGCTTGAGGTGGATACGAACCCGGAACCCTTGGGCGCCAAGGCACCAAACCCACCACTACACCACAGTGCCCCACATGAACATTAATCTTACTGTGACTTACTGCTTACTCGAAATAGTACTTTATCGAAAAGTGCTAAAATGAAAAAATATACTAAAAGAAGTCTGCAAACATTAGATCTTTGGAATACAGTAAGACTAAGACCGTAATTGTCTTGGCCTGCACATAAATTCAGGAGATAATGCAAAACAGACTACTAAAATGTAAACATTTGAGCACAAATTTATTGCTGTGACTGCTCCATATCAGTTAGCCATGCAATGCAGATACAGTCGAAAATGAATTCCAAGGTTTCCAGCAATCGGGGTCGCTTGAATCCTGCTACCTATTGACTATACTACTCCTGGTTTCGAACTGTTTTGCAAATTCAGCACCTTGGGATTTGTGGCAGGAAAAATATTCTCGTCCATCTTTGATCCCCAGTACGGATTGATTTGAAATGTGAATCTAAAACACACAAAGAAACAGAATACAGTAGGATAATTCGGTTCAAAATTTCTACCATTTTTTGAATCTAAATTCGTTCCAGATATGCAGTGTGAAACTAATTTTTGCCAGTGGGGTAAAACTATTCATGATCTATTACAGAGATATTTATAGCGCTCCTTCAATGTTACTATCCCGGAGCACTCCCTAACCAACTTCATCTGAAAAGTACTATGTTAAGGTTGCGACAAAATGTATCTGAGCAAAACCTCGGCATAAGGCGTAAAGACAGTGGAAGCCCATTCCTTATCATGGGGACAATAACAGAGATAGCACGGTGCTGTCTAGGAACCAATCGTGCTCAGGACAGAGAAGTTCAACCTGAGCGGAGGAACGATGATTGACAATGACTGGAGCAAGCACTTCTGTAGGGTGCATCATGCTTTCATTGGCACACCATCTTCAGTCACGGCTAAAAGTTTGTGACCAAAATATTTGAATGAATTGTATATTTATTCAAATATACCAGTCACAAACTTTTAGCCTTGATTGTAAATGTTCCATCGATAAAATCTTTTTAAAAGTGGACAGGACAGAAATGATTCTGCAAAAAGCAACCAGACACAAGCTGAGTCTCTTGGACATATTTCCAGGATGGGAGATGATAAGAAGCTTAAAGCTCTGGTATTTGAAATAATTGAGGAGACACGTCACTGTGAAGTTACATAATAAGATTAATGTCAAGTTGGTAAATAAAGAATCTGTCAGATCAATAATTTTCCTATTAAAGCAGTGAAATTCAAAATGCCAAAACTTAAAATGGCCAAGGAGTAAATGACAGATAATATGTGTATCCATACATTCATGAGCATGGTCTTGGAGTTATAGCCATAACTGTTGCTTACTCAGATAAACAATCAAATCCGATTACTTTTAAAAAATATGCCGTTGGTGAAAAGAAATTGGCTCAATGTCAATTGTTCTGGCTTTTCATTGAGAAGAACCAACGGTCCCAAATCTCTGAATTTGAACTCCAAGAATAATGCTGGAGATGAACTACCACAATAAGCGACCAAAACCAAAAGCGCTAATAGATTTGAAGGTTGCATTTAAGTTGGTTTGGCATGGGAAGGTTTACGTCTGGGACCCATTAACAAAGACATCAAAGACTTTACGAAGAGACTCAGAATATGGCTGGATGGTGGAAGTGGACACATTGAAAACCAAGTTGTAATGCAGCGTAAGACTTCATGACAGACTCATTTGAGATGAAACTTATAAAAATGCCTTCTTTCTTTTTATTGCACCATGTTTTTTAATCGTCAACAAATAGGGGATGGCTCACTAAATGTTATATAGCTTTTGTTCTGTTTGAAATATTTAGTCGAAATTTGGCTTAGTTACGTATATATTAACTGCCTTTAAACCTGTATAAGTTGATTTTTATAAATTTACTCTATTGGCCAACATATCAGGAAAAAATCGTAAGGGGTACTCTATTGGCCTACACTGTTAATACACATCATTAATTCATAACAACAATTCATATAGCTACTCAGAGGTATTCCAAACACCTGCACAGCCAAACACAAGTTTTAAGATGAGCGAAGAAAGTCTGATCAGAATCCTTGGAAAAGAGCGAGGTGCCTAGGAGAGGCCATTCCAAGTCGACCATCTACCACCCAGATGACTGAAATCTGCAGAAGAGAAAGTGATTTGAAGGAAAGCAATGGTAGGCTACATATATTTAACCTAGCCAGCTGCTAGTAGGTGCAAGCCAGATGAAATGGCGTTTGATTATATCCGTCAATTTTATTTACTTTTACCTCTGCACAAGATCCATTGAAGCCGGTGTTGAAATTTCTGATGCTTTCGTTAACGACAAATTTATGGAAAGGATCCATCCGCTATCAACCAAGAATCTCCTAAATGTAAATTAAATCAGTGATTACTAACAACAGATAACTTTTGTCCTACAATTCAATTAATCCACATTAGCATTTCAAGTTAAATGAGTACAAAAAGAGATATTTAAAAAATAGTATTACCAGTAACAATTCAGGGAGAATGTAAGTAAAGACACAAAGCCATAAAGAAGGTTGAGCTAATGTTTTTAACTTGATGAAAGTGACAACATGCAAACAGTGTTAGGTTTAAAACAGTAAACTGCAAACTCCTGAAGAATAATTTCATTATTATGCATTGTAAGTGCTCATGCTAATGGCAGTATCTTCAGTTATAGGCTCCCTTGTAACTGTGTTACGGCACCATATAAATTGCCGCTACAATTATAATTCGTATCCTGAAAAGTTGACAAATCCTACATTTGTCGGTGGAAATAGTGCTCAACATTAATCTCACAAGATAAAAGGGCTATACCACATGAAAAGTAGATTAAACATAGCTAATTGGGTGAATCCAAGGTTTGTCTGATTAAGCCTTCATTAATGCACCTTCACTGTCTCCAGGCGCATGGAGTACATGATTGCCTAACTGGTATGACATTGTCACCTTGGCTTTGCTCCAGCCTAAGCAAGTTCTGCTGTCCAGTATCTGCTGTGTTAGCTTGCAGACCCTTCAATCTGCATCTAGTCTTTGGTCCCTTGTTTCTGTTAGATCCCAACCTTTCTGCATCATGCTTCTCACTTATAGGTCCTTCTGTTTGGAATATCCACCCGTTGGAGATATGCCTGTTACCAAGGATTGAATAATCAGTGTTTTACAGGTTCCTTAAGTCCTGTTTATCACACTGTGGTTGGACTGGGAGCGACTCTGAGTGGGTTTAAAGGTGGGGCTCTATTTAAATTCTTGAAATCATCAAATATATGAATTTCTGGATTTGCTTAAATTCATGTGATACTATTCACTTATAGTTGATATTATTTAAAATGCGAAACATACCACAAAAATCAATCATGATGTAGCTGGCACGTTTGGATCAGATTGAACTTCAGCTGCTGTAAATGTTTCCTACAGGTAACAAAATAATGTATTTATGTTAATAAAGTGGGTTACGCTGTATGACGCCAGTCATTATACAGCAGCAGAGTTAAATTCTTGTGTTAGATGCTAGAAGTGCTCTAGATGAGAAGCCATCTCATGTTAACATGTTAACCTGTCAAAAGATTGTCTTCCACCTAGCTGTCTCAATCATTGGCCTTTTACAATACACGTGGGTCCAAGGAGCTTGCATTCATGTAGTGCACAGCTCACAGAACCAACATTACCAGCAATGTCAAATTGGTGTGCAAGTTATCATCATAAAATAAAGCATAAATTTAGGAACAGGAGAAAAGGGAGCAGTCAATCAAATTATGTTCAGAAAGTTTTAATTACAAACTGTTACACATGTTCATCCACAACAACTCTTTAAGTCGAGAATCTAACCCCTCCCCAAAACAACTCGTGCACTCGGTCGTAACCGAAAACAATGCATTCCAATACACAGCAAAAGTCACAATTATCAAGCACAAGAGGTTGCAAACACTGCCTGACTTGAAAAGCTGTCTGCGTGAACCAAAATAATATCCAACAATAAAATACCAAACTGATTGCTCAATTAAGGTCTGCAAGCAGTTGCGGGATTGCAAGTTGTTTTAGAGTATTTGACAAGTTGGAAGCTTAGTTTTCAAAGTTATTTTCGTAAAGAAAACAATTAACAACTCTATAGTCAGGAAAAGCTGCATTGATAAAAAAAATCCAAGTATCACACTATAATTAATCACTGCACTGGATTACATACCGGATCATTGCTTTGGTTAAGCGGTCCTTGGTGGATTCTTTTCTTCATTAGGACATTCATCACTACTGCCGCGAAGGTCAAACTGCAAACAGAATATTCCAGCAGCAGAAACATTTTCAGAGTTTGAGGTATTAATGAATGAACAATCAAAAAATTTAACATCAAGAAACATGAGACGTCAATGAAGATTTTTCTTTGCAAATGTTTCACTGCTCACTTTTAAAAGTCAGTCAATTGTATGTCCTGAACGTACATGGGATTTCAAGTGTTGGTCATTTCGGGTCATGTCATAACAGTGACCCGGCATGGCCATGTCCAATTTTAATTAAATTTAAGAAGACGGTAGAACCCAATAAGAAACTCGCAGAATTTAAATTTTTTGAATTTTGGGACAACCAATTTCCGAGATATGGGTCATTGAACTTCGACCCAAACGCCCTGGTTTTAATCTGACCGGACAAGGTTTAAACTGCTGTATCTCAGCTACTATTGCACCTGGAAACAAAAGTGAGATACCAAATAGAAGCTGAGTGAATGCTTTATTTGGCAAGGTTGCTAAAATAGCAATTTTCAGCAGCAACAAAATTGTGTAAACTGTAGCCTAGTAACCCTCATATGGGTAACTCTACTCTCATACACTTATAAACTTGATCCCATTCAAAATTTACTATTCTTGATAGTCAGTGAAAAGTTGAGAAGGTGCGCTCCAAAGGGGAACGAACATTAACCCCCGGACAACTCCACCAGACAAAACCCCCAGACGAGGACAAAAACCTCCGGGTAGAATATAAATGGCACACAGGCAGCATTCCTCCGAACGGTGGTCCTTAAGTTTAAAATACATGTGTTTGTCGTACACAAGCTAGAAAGAATTCTCGCTATAGAATTCGGATTGATACAAATAATTTTCACCATAATTGAAGCTGGATTGATGAAAATATTCTTTCTTAAACTGGAGATGGATTGAATGATAATATTCTTGCTTAAATTAGAGCTGGATTGATTAAAATATTCTTGCTTAAATTGAAGCTGGATTGATAAAAATATTCTTGCTTAAATTGCAGCAGGATCGATGAAAAATAATTGTCATTAAAATAGAACTTTAGAAGTTTGACCTATGTAAATAGAAGCGGGACTGGTGACAGCGTTCTATCAATTAGGTTATTGGCACAGGTAGAGGCTTTGACCAGTGGGTTAATGTCCTAGGCTAAATCCGGGAATTTTTTGTCTGGTGGTTTGTCCACCTCTGGGGATTTTTGGTCAGAGTTTTGTCTAGGAAGTTAATGTCCTAAACTGTCTCGGAAACGGGTTGACCCAAAAATCAAAAATTCTGACTTTGGGAGCTTCTCGTTATGATCTATAAAAGTGCCAAATTCAATCAAAGTTGGAGATGATGCTAAATTTTATATTCAAAACTGTTGATTTGACTTGGACTAACACGTGTGCACGGTGAAAATTTTGGTGTGGGACATTAACCCCTTGACAAAAACCCAGACCCCCACCCTCCTACCTATTTAGCCTAGGAAAAAACCGAACAAACCCGCAATTCTTGCAAAATAGTCTATTTTGTAGTTAAATGATAAAACGTGTTTCACCAATCCAGCTTCTATTTAAAAAGCAACAATTGATTTCATCAATTAAATTATTTAATTAACAATTGGTTTTCATCAATTCAGCTCCAATTTAAGCAAGAATATTATCATCAATCCAGCTCCAATTTAAGCAAGAGCATTTTATTAATTCAGCTTTCATATAAGTAAAAATGACTTTGTATCAATCCGATTTCTATTTATCAAGAATTATTTTCATCAATCACTTGTGTACGACCAACATATGCATTTTGAACTTAGGACCGTCGTTCGGAAGATTATCACTTATACGCAATTGATGCTCTACCAGAGTGGGTTTATGTTCTACTCTGGGTAGTGTCCTTTTCCTTTTCCCGAACATTTCAATCGTCAGAAACAAGGGAGCACGTGGCAACATTACAAACAAGATTTGTACCGCATGCTTTACAATGTTGTAAAATTTAGCCAGGGGTTTCGTAAAACGTGCATTATCAAATCATCGTGAGGTAATAAAACAATGTGGCAATGCGCAAAATGACATTTAAAAGAAACATGGCTAGAATTATAATGTGTGCGGCTCCGACTATCCCAACACCGCAGGAAATGAGCACGAAAAAAGTGTGCAAACAGACATACAAAACAACAAACAACCTCAGCGGATGTTAAATTGCATAGATGAAAATGTCAAATGTCATTGGGTTTACCAGATTTTCGATTTCTGGTTGGAAAATATATCAGATATAAATTTTTTACACGTTGGAAACGACCATAACTCGTCGGAATTTAGAAACGAAAGGAAGTCTCGACGGCTTTTAGCAGTGGTCAGATAAATTTATAGCGCATTAATAGCTGTAGCCTACGTCTAACACGAAGTAAGAATTAATTAATTTATTTAACAATTTAATTAAGCTTAGCAAGATAGAATCCAATCCGAAAATTATAACAGAAAATGAATATGAACTGCAATTTAATTTTCCCGCATGCAAACGCAATATTAAACTCATTATTATAAAGATGACCTCTTAGGCTAGTGTAGTGAATAAACAGAGTAAACAATTATTGCTATCTGAAAGAAGATGATTTTTCATGACGCGACTTTCATGTTGAAATTCACAACGATTTTCTAAACTTCGGAAGTCTACTAACCCACTAACCCGATGAGGTTTCCTGGACAGTTGCTGCGCAGTAAGGTCTATGCGCCCTGTGTGTTGTCGTTTTCTTTTCTCACAAATATCCGAAAATTAGTAAACTGCTGTTAATATAACATGACATTAAGCCTATATTATTTCTTCAGTGACACTGATACTTGCCGTTTCACTTTGTATGTTTGTCAGCGCTCATTACTTATCTACTTAGACTACTTTAAACAATATGCACTGTCTGTGATGGAGTCATTTATACCTCCATTTGGTCAGCCATTGTATTTTTAGCACTTGGAAAAAATTACGTGCTGACAAACAATAAAAGCCTAATTAAAAATTAATTCGGCAGTTAAGCCCAATACCCTATTAAATAGGCCAGTAATAATAGGCCTATTGTTGTGATTCTCGTTGTAGGCCTAGGCCTAAACTATTCAGACCTGTAGGCCAATAGAACGTTTTGCTCATCTAGGCCTACTCTGCGCATAGCCTGCAATGATCTTCTTGTAGTAATTAAAATGATTATTATCGCTATATCAACCTAAAAATGCATAAGCTTAATGTAGTTTCTCATGTTGTGATTGTACATGCTATAATCTGTTCGCATTTATGTTCCCGCAGTGCGGTAGCAAGCGGTTTAGTAAATCACATAATACTTACATGCTATCTTACTTACTATAGTATTGGTAGGCTAGATCGCGTAAAATTAATATAAGCGCGTGCATAGGGTCTTGCTAAATTCCAACAATTTAACAAATGATAATTTCCGAACTTTAGGCCTATTTGAATTTAGGCTAAATTCAGTATTTATGCCAGATTTTGCCTAATCGACTAGCACTTCCGAATGCATAAAAATATAAATGAAAGCCTATTTGTCACATGTAGGCTAAGCTTAATTGGAGGTCACATTATTCGCAGCGGACTTTACCTTGCGAGGTCTAAATACTGTCGAACGCCGTTTTATCAAGAGGCCGTAAAATTTACGGTGACGTCGGTGGGCTCACCCAAAATAAACTGTGGGCCACCGTTTTATATTCCGACGATCGTAGACCGTCGTGGAATACTGTCCATGCACCGTTGTAATCACGGTGAAGGCTTACAGTGTAGGTATATTAGTGGTATTCGATATGCCATGAATTCCTTTTCTCGAAAGTCTGGTCTCAGCACCACTTCGTGTTCTACTAATGTACATAGTCCAGGTTTATCTGAAAATCTGTCTGCATATCGATTCAGTACATCAAGTAATTGTTTCTGCTGTTCGCTCGTCAGATGTCCAATTTGTTCGTAATCCAATTGGAGTGACTTCTGTTTTGTCTCTGAATAGTCTTCCTTCAGCGGTATTTCTACCACTGATCCAAATTCGTCATCCTCTTCCACGATCAGACCACAAGACAATGTTCTCGTAATGAACTTCCTCATCTTGTTAGCATGAATAATCCGTCGACCGTTTTCGTTCATGTCCACCAGATACGAATATTTGGATCTTCTTTGCAAGACCGTGCATGGACCATGCCATCGCGAGATCAATTTATTGGTTGACGTTGGATACAGCACGATGACGTTTTCTCCTGGTTCGAATTCTTTATCTTTTGCTCTTTTGTTATATTGACTGGCGTATTGTTTTTGCCTTTCTTCAGCACAGCTCTCAGCGAATGTCAAGGCCTTTTCCATGTCTGCTCTTAAATTCTTCAGGTACTTTGCCGGTTGCACTCCAATGTTCGGTGGTAGATTTATCTCTTTGGTCCAGCTTTCTTTAAGAATGGTTAGTGGCCCTCTCGGCAACTTTCCATAGACTAGTAGATACGGTGCCACTCCGGTAGTTGCATTAGGCACTTCTCTCAATGCCCAAACTGTAAATGGAATAATTTTATGCCACTGTCTCGGATTTTCCACAACGACATGATGAATCATCTTCTTGAACGTTTGATTCCATCTCTCCACCAATCCTGCCGCTTCTGGATGTCCTGGCGAATCGAATCGAGGACAACACCCCATCAGTTCAAGAAATTCTCTTGTTAGACTGGCTGTAAAATTCGTCCCTCTATCACTCGTTATGACTGACGGAACTCCCACATCCATGAACAGCTTCATCAAAGCTTCGCATACAGCCTTGGCAGTCAATGATTTCATCAAGAATATTGTCGGCCATCTTGTACATGAGTCCACGATGCACAGGCAATACTTATGCCCTGCTGCTGACGTCGGTTCGATTGGTCCTACGACGTCCATGGTCATTCTTCTGAACGGCACATCCTCCCTTGGTATTGGTGTAATCGGCACTCGATCCATCATCAAACTTCGTGCTTTCAACTGACACTTCTCACAGGACTTGCAGAATTTCACCACATCTCTACGCATTCTTGGCCACACAAAGGACAACTTGATACGTTCCCTTGTCTTCTCTTCTCCCAAGTGTCCGCCAAATACTGACTCGTGCGCCAATTCCATCACCTGAATTCTTCTTTCCTTCGGCAACACCAACTGATACACCAACTGATCCAACATTTGATGCTTCTTATACATCAAACCATTCACCACACTAAACTCTGATCCTTTGTCTTCAGCTATCCTCCACCACGACCTCAGTGACTCGTCATTTCTCTGTTGCTCTTCAAACTTCTTCGCGTCTGCCAATTGTCTTTCATCACTTGTGTTCTCGGCAAACAAATCTCTCATACTCGTGTCCATTTCACCATCACTCCAAAAATCATCATAATCATCACGCTCACATGCAACCATCTCTTCTTCAATTTCATTGTTCCCGGATGTTACTCCTTCTTCTTCTTCTTGAACGCTTTGTTCATCATCGCTTTCGGTGTCCTCATCTAGCAAACTTTCATTTGACTTTTCCTCTTCTCCTTCTTCCACTTCTCTTCTCCGACTCTGTGCTCTTGTAGTCACATTCGCTTGCAATTCTCCTTGCAATACACTCACTGGTGGAACCTCTTTCAGTTCTGCGATTATCTCTGGATGCAGCAAGAACTTTTCTTTGTTATCTTTGCACAAGACTGCCGGAATGCTGGCACACACCAAGGTTAAATATGGTGCGATATTTACTCCCTTGTTTTTCAGATCTCCCCCTTCGTTATGACAACTCATCCGCACTTCGATTTTCACCAACTTAGCTGGAATGGGTTCTCCAGCCACACATTGCAAATGTACTCTACCAATTTTTTCCACTGTCGCTCCTTTCAACAATTCCTCATTGATTACTGGAATCTCAGTACCAGAGTCAATCAGCGCTTTGACTTGCACAGGCTGACAACTGTCATCATTTCCACGTATCTCTACATTGACATGCTGTAGTAATGACTTCTTTGTACGTTGACACTCATCTTTGCTTTCAGTTTCTCGACCAGTATCTTTGATGGGAGCAGAATTTACTATTTCTCTCTGTATAGCAAATTGAGGCGTGCACTTCATTACTGACTTCACTTCCGTTTCGCGGTTGTCTTGTTCTTCCGGCTGATTCGGTGCATTCATTACTTGGATCTGATTTACTCTGAGATTTTCTGCACTTCGAGTAAATCTATTTCTCAGATTTGTCATTCTTGGTGGTACTCGACAATCCTTTATCAGATGTTTGTCTGACTGACAATTATGGCAACGTTTCTTACCAATCCCTCTCTGTTCAGTGCTCTCCCGCCTGTAATTGTACGCTGCATTGTTTTCTCTTTGGCGTCCCATCACTGGAATTCGACTGTATATTTGTCTGTCACCCGTTGCTTCTCTTCTATCTTGACTAAACTGTCTTCCAGGAGCACCATCATTCCTTGCTTCATTACTTCTGGCTTGGTTTCCTGTTTCTTTGTTATTACTATTCCACCTGGGTTGCTTCGAACTATTACCCCATGCTTCATATTTCGGTTTGTCTTGAAACATTAGACCAATTCGATTGTTCACGTGTATGTCTGCGAGTTCTGCAACATTACTAGCTTCGAAGCATTCAGTACCCTCTTTTGCTAGTACGAACTGTAGTGGACCCGGTGGTAGACATTCTTTCAACTTATCCGCCACCAACAGATCAAATAACTTCTCATAGTCTTTGCCCACTCGTCTACTTCTGACATAATAGTTCAACAGATTCTTCAATCTTGCTGTAAACATAGTGTATGTCTCTTCTGCCGTTTTCTTCGCTTCTCCAAATCGTGATCGATATTCTCTCGCTGTCAATTTGAATTCTTTCAGTAAATGTTCTTTCACTATGTCGTAATCGTCTAGATCATCAAAAGACAATCGGTTCAACACCGTTCTCGCTCTTGGCGTCATTAGTGGCAACAGCAATTTGACCCAAAACTGCTTTTCCACCGTAAAACTGTTGAATGCATTCTCAACTGTCTCAAAATATAATGGCACCTCTATCATATCATACGGCATCTTTGGTAACACGTGTTTCATTGCATCACCTATCTTTTTAATCTTGGACACCATTGTCTCACTTTCTCGAATCCTGTTTCGTTCTGACTCTTCACGGCTTCTTCTTTCGTCTTCATTTCGTTCCCTCAGTCTATTTTGATCTTCTACCCTACGCAGTTCTTCTTGTTCTATCTTTTGCTGCAACAATTCTAACTGCTTTCTGCGTTCCTCCTTTTCTATAGCCATTTCTCGGAGCTGAGCTTCCTTCAAAGCGAGTTTCTTTTGTTCCAATTGTACTTGTTCTTCCCTTTCTCTTTCCGCTTTTTCCAAACTTTCTTTCTCCATTTTCAATTCTTCCTGTCGAATCTCTTCGGCTCTTTCCAATTCTACCAAACGCATGGCTTCTTTGTCTTCCTCGCGAGCCTTTTGCTCTTCAATCTGCTGTTTTCGTATTTCTTCATCACTTTTCCTTGCTCTCTCGTATTCTATCATTAGTTCCATCCTTCTTTGTTCTGCTTCGTCACGATCTCTTTTCAGTTGTTCTAACTGAAGCTGGAACTGCTGCTTCTGTATCTCTATCTCTTCTTGCCTCAACCTTTCTGCTTTTTCCACTCTTTCTTTATCTTCTCGTCTCCGTTGCTCCTCTTTCTCTTTATCTTCTCGTCTCCGTTGCTCCTCTTTCTCTTCTCGTCTCCGTTGCTCCTCTTTCTCTTTATCTTCTCGTCTCCGTTGCTCCTCTTTCTCTTCTTGTTTCCGTTCTTTATCCTCTTGTCTCCGCTGCTCCTCTTTCTCTTTATCCTCTCGTTTCCGTTGCTCCTCCTTCTCTTTCTCTTCCTGTTTCCGTTCTTTCTCCTCCTGTCTCCGCTGCTCTTCTTTCTCTTTCTCCTCTTGTCTCCGTTGCTCCTCTCTCATCATCATAAATTGCATCAACGCCTCCATAGACATAGCCTGTGGTTTCTCCTCAACACCACCTACAGCGCCTTTCTCTTCAGCTTCCTTTTTTAGCCACACCTCTGCTAGAGCTCTCATCAAATTTTCCCTTGACATCTCTTCGACTTCTTCCACGTCTAGACCGGCTTCGATTAATAATTTTATTAGTCGATCAGAAGACATCTTCTTTATACTAGCTTGCTTTTGTTCCGTGAGTTTCTCCATCTTACTTTCTTACTTCAACTGATTTGCGTGAAGAAAATCGAGGGAGTGGCTATGCTTTCTGCAATTGGTTGACTGTAATTTCAATTACTTGTTTATTCAAGGAGCGAGTTTTGTATACCTCTCTCTGGCGTTGTGTTGTCGTAGTGTCGTTCGTATGCCCGTTGTATCTTCTCACCAGTTGTTCGGATGCTCGGACTGCTTCTCCGGTTGTTCAGATGCTCACTCTCCTTCTCCCGTGTGGTCGGCGTCTCGTAAGGCTTCAAAATCCACTGTCCGTAGCTTGGATACGACTATCCCAACGTTCGTTGCTTGACTTCGCTATTCACCGTTCGTAAACCTGGATACAATATCCCGACGTCCGTTGCTTGACTTCGTATTCCACCGTCCGTTGCCTGAACTCGATATCCCAACGTCCGTTGCTTGACTTCGCTATCCCACCGTTCGTTGCTTGAATTCGCTATCCCACCGTTCGTTGCTTGAATTCGCTATCCCACCGTTCGTTGCTTGAATTCGCTATCCCACCGCTGCCACCAAATGTCAGGTTCCACAATCACTGACGATTTCTCCAGTCTCTTCTTACTGTTCTGTAGCGCAGCCTAGCCCTAACCTATTCCCTGTATGACGGTATCTAAGGCTAGTGTATAAGTTTCTAAAGTTCTTAACTTGTTCACTTACAACCAAGATCTGTTTCTTGTATTTTCTTCTCCGTTTTAATATTCGCAAATAACACAACAATGCATCAACGACGACAAGCGATTCAATTCTGTGACAGCAACGCAACCTTAATATCTTACTGCTCTCTAAAGTTTTCAACACACACTCCACTGTTCTCTAAAACGTCTTCCACTACTAGCACTCCTTCAACAACTTATCTCACTGTCTGGGCGTACACTCTTTCCCCTGCCGCTCTGTCCTTCTCTCTGCCTCTCTCCGTCTGTCTGTCTGTCTGTCTGTCTGTTTCTCTCTCTCGCGCTCTCCGGCGACGGTCGGCCGAGCCGCGCCAACTTTCCCGCCAGTCTGCCACCTGCAAGTCTGTCTGTCCGTACGCTTAACAATTAGCTGACCTTGAGCTGGTCTATTCGTACGCTCACCCCTTAGCTGACCACATACACTATACAAAATTAGCTCACAAACTGTCTGTTACAGAAAATAGGCCGCCCAAATTAATTTTCGTCAAACGGACCACTAAGCTTATATATAGGATGACATGAGCCATGAGAAAAAATTCATTTTTTCATTGTGAGAATTTATTTAGCGCCACTTCAAGAAGTCCACTCAGAGGCAAAAACTATGTTCTTCAAGGAAGCAGAAGCATTGCAACAATGGAATTAAGGTATGTTTGCCCATTGCCCCATGCATGCATCAATAAGGAAAGATCCGTCGAGCTTGGAGTCACAGCAGTCTGTCGTAGAACGATCAGTGTGAAGGGGATTGCCCTTCGTACAATATATTTGCTTGACTGAAAGTCGGGTTGTTTCTGTGGAAGGCCGGGCGGTATACATATGGAACGACCTTATAATATGGCTGGGCAGCCCCTGCATGTTCCTTTATATAGGACCTATAGATCATGTTATTATTTCAATTGCTATTATTATTTTATTTTTTTACCCGAGGTATCTCAGATCCCTCGATATTTTAAAAAATTATCCGGAGACGTAAAAAATTGCATTCTGGAACGGCGATCTTATATTATTACTAGGGCTATTGTTCGATTAAAAATTTTAATCGAAATTAATCGCGCGATTAATTTTTTTAATCGCAATTAACTGCAAATTAATCGCAATGCATTTTCTTCAAATATACTAATCTTACTATTTTCTAAGGGCCCCTGAAGCATAAGATTTCAATGACTGAATGCATTCTTTCTATTAAAAACATATTCAATAACCTTTGGCTTAGGCCCGTTGAATTTCTGCATTTAGTTTATTGAGCAGTTTTGTATGACAGACAGAATTGAACTCTGTTCAGATTAGTCAACTGCTCAAAGTCAACTGCTCAAAATCCGTTAATTTTTTCATGTGAGCCACCTTTAATTAAAATGAGATATAGGCCTAAAATTGATGTGAAATTAGACAACCGTTTTTTGACTATCAAGGTTAATTATTTATTCAGCCAATTGTATAGGCACATATTAGGCAGACTAGTTTATTTACATTGGTCGGTTAAAGGATGCTCTTATTAATTAACAACAGTATATATACTATTGAACCTCATTATGTATAGTCACAATTTTTCACAAGAGGTTGCGGTTCTTGCCAAACCTCGTCTCAGTTGTCCTTCTGTAAACATTTATCATTTGAAATCTGAAATCCATGGGTCTTGCCATCTCATGGAGTTCAACCAACGTAGTCTGACGTCTGACGGGGTGGGGAAAGAGGAAACCTTAGTGGACGATGCGATGCGGCCGATGTCGACGACTCATCGTTAGCGTTTAGCGCATGTTTCGGTTCGCATGCAGGTGATAATTGAGCGACGAATTGCTACGATAATACTCAAATTCTTTGTTGGAATATTTGCCAAAGAATGCATCACTATAACTTTATGTATGAGCCTTCCGTATAAAGCGTTTTTCTGCCTCTGATTCCATTTTAATCAGATCTAATTAACGCGTACGATTAACCCTCGGGCTACAAGGGGGGCGGTATCCAACCCCCATAGGTTTTCCCCAAAATCAAACGTGTTCCGTTTGGAAATTTTTTTGACGTTTTAGGTAGCTGTAGAGGGTTCATTGGCACACATTTTACGCTAACATTTTTGATGATGCCCCCTACCGTTCAAAAGTTATACCCGATATACCCAAGGTACCAGAATGGGTGGATACCACCCCCTTAGATTATCGACTATAACTTTTGCGCCCTTTAATATGAAGAGACACAAATTATACCATCCTGTAGAGGGAATGTGGGGCTACATTTAAATGCTCGTTGAGTTGTCTTTTGACAACCGGAAGTGCTTAAAATAAATTAAAATGTATATAAAAGTGTTTTATTTTCATAATATTTTCATGTTTTTTTCTATTTTTAACTTATCCACAATTTATCTTTTAATAGAAATAAATTATGCCATTCTGTATACGGCATTTAGGGCTATTTTCTAATACTAAATAATTTGTCTTTTGATGACTGGAAGTGCTCAAAATAAATTAAAATGTGTGAAAATGTTGGGTTTTTTACCACGCAAGCCGATATGTCTGCGTAAACGTTTTTCAGCAGCTACAACATTTTGTTTTGTTTTGATTGAACATAAAACAGACTTAATACTAGTTTTTATAGTTGAACATTTGACTTTATTTCATTTAATTGTAATTGAACATAAACTATTTTTTATATATAAATCATGTTTAAAACACACAGAATCTAATATTTTGCTAATGCGTAAGTATACGTTTTGTGGAATCGACGGGTACCCATGGTAAAAAAATTCATAATTTCGAGGTGCACTCACATTTTTTAAACCTAAATATACCATTTTGTGCAGAAATGAATGCTGAATTCATTGGTATATTACAAGTTATGATAACTCAAACCAAACCCAAAATCCTGGGGTGGTGGTAACCCCCCTTGGTAGTCAGTGTCACAAAAAAGCTTGGTATATATATTATAGCCTGAGGGTTAATGCGTTAAAAAATTTAATCGCAATTTTTTTAACGCGTTAATCGCACGCGTTAACGCGATTAAATCAACAGCCCTAATTATTACTGTTTGTATATATGTTTGTATTTAATGTATGTGTACATGTTATAGCGCCCCATCAGGCTCCATACTGAGAGGCGCTCCAGACTACAGAGCGGACACTGCATCGGAGTTTCACGCCTAAGCGCAGAGCAACTGTGAGTGAAGGACTTGCCCAAGGTCCCTGCGTGGCGACTTGAGGTGGATTCGAACCTGCAACCCTTCGTCTGCAAGGCGACGAACGTATATCCATAATCCATACTGCTGTGATAATAGTTAAAACAGTAAATTATTATGCCTGACTATATATAGGACGCATGCAAGTTCCTATTATTGGAGCCTCCTATATATAGGATTGATATGGAAACGATTGGTCACGTGCTAAACCTTTGTGGGGCGCGGTGGTGTAGTGGTGGCGTCTTTGTATTGAAGCCGGAAGGTTCGAGGTTCGAATCCTCTTCAAGTCGCCGCGTAGGGATTTTGGGCAAGTCCTTCACTCGCAATTGTCCAGCGCTTCGACGTGAAACTCCGATGCAGTGTCCGCTCCACAGTCGGGAGCGTCTCTGAGTAGAGTGCTTGAAGGGGCGCTATAACAAGTGCACGTGTACAAACAAACAAACAAACAAACAAACAAACAAACGCAGTCTGTTAATGGTCATTATGATTTTTGAAAGGAGACTATTGCATGCATTTACTACAACTAGAAGTTGAAATTGACCCAATTATAAAAGTCGTAAATACCTATTTAAAGGTGTCTAACAAGATAAACGATCTGTCTAGAATTGAAGGTATATATTACTCGAGCTGATTAACGGATTAAGCCTTCATCAAGGGATCATTTTTATTCATTTTGCGAGCGCGAGAAGATGGTACAACTCGTTCAATATTCGTGGAAATATTTATATAGCGCCTCTTCAAGGAAGCTGCTCAGAGGTGCTCCCGACTCCAACACGGCCAACCAAGAAGAACCGGTTTCATTGCTCATTGAATGTATAATATTATATTATAGGTGACCCGACAAAAGCGCGCAGTACAAAAGCGCACAGACAAATGCGCGCAGTACAAAAGCGCACAGACAAATGCGCGCAGACAATAACACGCAACAAGAACAAATCGACAAAATATTATTATTATAATGAGTTATTTTTACTTGAAATTAGCTAGATGTGTACAAATTCAGGGGCGCCGTTAGGTGTATACGCACTTACGCAAGTGTGTACAGCGCGGAAAGGTAAAAAAAATAACAAATTGTAAATTAAAGCGTGAGATATTATAAGCGATGAAATTCTATTGAATCTACTTTAGTATATAGTGGACCACGTATACACTTCTCACTCACTGCATAAATAAACTAAAATCTAATAAAAAAGGCTGGAAATTGTCATTCAATTTCGTAAAGTGGAAGTAAGACCATGCAATTTAAATGCTAAAGTTGTGAGAAATCATCCAGCGGAACGGTTCCATATGTCGGAGCCAACGCCGCCATGCAGACGTCTACTAAGTCGTACGTATACTATGCAAAAACTGGTAAAATACCGAAGTGTCGAATTCATATGAAATGATTTCGGAAGCTCTGTAATTAGACGTTAATTAGACAATATTTCCGTTTAATTCACATGGTCCTGGGGTATATCGTATACTAACCTATATCCAATCAATTGAGTCTATACAGGCGGTACGTTATTGATCATTATTAGTCAACATTAGATAAGCTTACATGTTCGGGTATAGTTGCGCGCATTTGTCTGCGCGCTTTTGTTGGGGTTATTCCTTTTGCGCGTTATTGTCTGCGCGCTTTTGTTACGGCGCCGTCATATCACTATTACCGTATGTCATAGATGCCTAAAACGGTGTACAGAAATTTAATTAAAAACGAAGAAAAGACTTTTATTTGTTTAAATACAGAAAAGAGAAAAATCCGTGAAAAAAATAATTTGTCTTCTTAAATCTTGAGCGTATTTTAAAATTGATAACCTCGTGTATGTCTATGCAATCTAACCTTAATTAGCAAATAACACAATTTTAATAAGAAGCACCTATATATGCAGATTCAGCAAATAT
Source organism: Lumbricus terrestris (assembly GCA_949752735.1). Lineage (NCBI taxonomy): Eukaryota > Metazoa > Annelida > Clitellata > Crassiclitellata > Lumbricidae > Lumbricus > Lumbricus terrestris. The sequence goes on from OX457039.1 coordinate 5,164,693, forward strand.
CACAACTTTATATTGTGGTAAACAGTATACATGTATATGTTAACTTTAATCCACAACAATAATTTTATTTGTTATAACTTTGGTTAAATAAGAAATTGAGAAATAAATAAATGAAATCTTTGGAAATTTAAATTGTGAGCATATTAAGTCCTCATAGTCCACGGTGACTTTTAGACAATAGCAATTGAGTCTAAATAAAACAACCATAAAGTTGATATTGACCAATTTATAAATTTCCTAAAGTCCTATTTTAAAGGTGTCCAACAAAATAAGCAATTGATCGAGAATTGAAGGAAAGTAGGTATTACAACAGCCCTTCTTTAGAGCGCACTTAATTAAAATTGTACTTCAATAGCCCTTCTTTAGAGCGCACTTAATTAAAATTGTGCTTAAATTTTTACTTATATTAGGGATTTATATTAATTGTTTAAATAAATTTATTAAATTTCTTATAGGTCCTATAGCCAACCGTGGTGCTGTTCATGACTCAAAATGATGGCGTCAACAAGCACGGTCAAATGATGACCGAATTAGCTGAATCTGAGAAATATACAGAGACTATATATATATATATATATATATATATATATATATATATATATATATATATACATATGGTGAGGAATCGAGCAGACGTTGTAGATCAATTTCCAAAATACGTTGAAATCCATCAAGAGATGAATGAATCAGTCGACGCGATGAAAGGTGGAGGCAAGTCATAAGGTCCTCCATATGCCTATAGAAATTGTCTCAATTAAGGAAGTCTATATATATTATATATATTATATGTGTGTGTGTGTGTGTGTGTGTGTGTTTGTGTGTGTGTGTGTGTGTGTGTGTGTGTGTGTGTGTAGCCGAGAAGGAAGGGTCCTCTGATGGTGGTCGAGAAGAGCGCCCCATGCAGGATCAGAGATAGGTGAAAATAGTCGTTTTGGTTTTTCTCATTTCGCAAGACCATTGCAAGTTCTCCCGATATATTCGGTCTTCTTCCGACGGCGGTATATATATCTGGTGAAGAGCGCGAAGTTGCAGGATCCACGCCAGTTTATCATCAGGAGGATCACAAGTCCGAAGGAAACGTCTCTCAAGACATGTGCGCCACGATGCATTTGATTACGATCGCGATTAGACGACAGCGAGTATATCCACTTCCCGTATATAGCATTTCGAATTTGATTTAATTATAGCTGTCTACAAGTGCTGTAATATGTCAGACAAATTTCTGTCCAGGGTAACGACCTTTGTTGTCATAGACCCTGGTCAAATCGGATCCATCCATCCATCCATCCATCCATCCATCCATCCATCCATCCATCCATCCATCCATCCATCCATCCATCCATCCATCCATCCATCCATCCATCCATCCATCCATCCATCCATCCATCCATCCATCCATCCATCCATCCATCCATCCATCCATCCATCCATCCATCCATCCATCCATCCATCCATCCATCCATCCATCCATCCATCCATCCATCCATCCATCCATCCATCCATCCATCCATCCATCCATCCATCCATCCATCCATCCATCCATCCATCCATCCATCCATCCATCCATCCATCCAGGGGCTTCTATCCCTATACATGGCGGGCGCAGCCTGCGCCCAGTGAAAAATAGGGGGGGAATCAGAAGACAGCCAAAATTCACGTCGGTTGGGGGGGAAGGTCGGACATGGAGGGCAACGTTCAATCTAGGCTTCACTAAAGGAAGATAGTAAAAAAGGATCCCCCCAGGAAATACTTCCCCTCCATATAGCCTAAATTTGGACAAAATGGTAGGCCTAATAGTATTTACCAAAATGTATACACTTTATACACTTTGAGTTTTTAGTTATCTGCATTTTTGAATTACATGAACTGCTATAACAGCTATAATATACTATAAAAATTTCCTATTACATGATTATAATTATGTTTTTACTATTTTAATAAATAATACAATCATATTAAAATTGAAAAAAATAATGTTAATACAAATAGCCTACTATTTTGCTCAACTAAATGGCTTCTCTCCAATGTTATCTTTCAAATTTCAGACAGTCAATTTTGGTCCTTGAACACATAGTAAAGCAACATTATTATTACGTGGGCTTACAATGTATACATGTAGGACCTACATTGTATTTTATTGTATTGCATTGTGCTCTAAACATTTATGTAACGCCTCTCGAGTGCACACTGATCAGAGGCGCAAAACATATGGCTGTCCAATTTTGGCAGCAACTCCTCCACTGAAACAGTAGAGTAATTTTGCTAAGAGGACGGCTTAAAATGCTGAAATTGCAATGCGGAAATCGCAAAAATTTCTTATGGGAGGTGCACATTCCCTCCCCATACCAGGTCCCTTCTCGGCGCTACACATGCTTCGGCGATCGTCTGCTGGATGCTCGTTTGTCCCTCTGCAAACAAACCTTCATTCCCACACTAGAGGAGGGCATGCGCTAGATTAGATTATATTGCATACATAGAGAAAGGCCGGTCCAGAAAAGGGGGGAAGAAAATGGATTGCGCTCTGTTGCTAAGGGGGGGATAGAAGCCCCTGCATCCATCCATCCATCCATCCATTTAATTATGCTTAGAAAACGCGGCATCTCTAAATACATTATCATATCAATGACCGTTGACATCTATATAAATAAAAATGTAAAACGTTACCGTGCGTAATCAAGGATCTCGGAAAGTTCTTGACGGATTGTTTTGAAAATTTTCGCAAAACGTTCGATTCGAACATGGGCGGGTTTATATAATACCTTTTGGGAAAGCGCAATCTTTACGACCAGTGCCAGATTAACTATGGCGCAACTGGCGCACTTGCGCCAGGCCTTTTTTCGGGGGTAAAAATTTTAAAAAACATTGAGAAATCCGATTATCCGATCGAATTTGTTTATTATAAGTCACAGTCTGGCTTATTTAAAATGTTTAATTTCTAAAACAAGCATTGCATATAAAATGTGGTGGCATTATAAAAAAGGTCTTATACAGCACTACTACTATAATGATGACGTACTAATTAATTGTGCACTGTAATGATGACGTATGACGTAATCAATTTACGCGCGGATCGACCCCATCACCAAATAAAATATAGATATGCGTACGGTACAGACGACACATGTAATATTATTATCTACTATTTAGTGTTTAAGTAGCTGCTTATTTCTTTTTTTAATTTTAATTTTTAAACAAATAAAATAAGTAGGCCTAAAGAAAATGAAGAAATTTGAATCCGGTTGGCAGAAACGTCAAAGAAAACGCGAACTTGAAGAGGTAGGCAAACAGCAACGTGGTAGTATTGATAAATTTCTGGCAGTATAAAAACACGAGAAGTGCCGCAATTTATAGATGGTGTCGACTCAGCGTCAGAAGCTGCATGGATGCAGTTCAGGCTTAGGCCGCTCAGCAGTGTCAGCACTAATGCCAACAACAGACACCCTTGATTTCAGCAATGATATCATTGATATGCCTAAATCTGAAACTATACCATAGATCTACCATTAAAACAAGAGAATCAATCTGTTGGAAACGTGCCACAAACAGATGCTGCTCTGTGGACTATAAATAAAGATTTGGTCAGTTATTAGCTGTAGATGGGACCTGAACCATGTCGTAATAAAGATGGCATGTACTCTAATTCCATAAAACAACATGGAAATAAAGTAAAATTGAATAGTACCAAAAGAAAACTAAACGATTCTGCTTTTTTACGATCACACCAAACGGGGAAAAAAGATCATTCAGTCATTTAAAACCCATAAAATCATCTTTGAGGTCAACAATGTTCCAGGACAGATTGGCAAATTTAACTCTTTTGAACATTGAGTCGGAAATCTTGACAGATCTTGACTTTCAAGATATCATCGATTCTTTCCCTACTTTAAAAGCGCGAAGGAAAGACTTTTAAACTCGACGAACATTTTTGAACAGTTGAACTGTAACAAGTAAAATTAAAAAATCTCCTATGATCCTATCACAGCTTCATTTTGTGTTCATAAATTATTAAGTATGTTTTTCTATATAATTAATTTTTTCCCCATTTTTTTTGATAATTTGATTGGATAGAGGGCGTATACTTTAGTTTTGTTGCATTGTTTGCGCCAGGCCTCTAAAAAGTTAATCCGGCACTGTTTACGACCAAAAAAAACACAACTTTTAATTCGATTCGATATACGTCGATGGAGAGCCCCCATTTGGATTTGAACTTTCACGCATCCGCCGTCCATTATTCGGGCGCGTTTGAAAAACGTTTTCCGCGCGTCTTTCTATAGCACATATTTCTAAAGATGGAAGAAGGGGAGGGACGATGGGGAGGGAGGGAAGGAAACGGGAGACAGGGATGCAGGGAGGGAAAGAGAAAGGGAAGGAGGGATGGGAGGGGAGGGGGAAAAGGCAGGAGAGGGTGGAGGAGAGGGCAGGGGAGGGGACGTAGGGAGGGAGGGTTGGACAGTCTTTCCAGCCACAGCAACGCGTGGCCGGGTACAGCTAGTAAGCAATAAAATTGCGTTCCATTTTGAGTTACAGGTGCAAACTTACTTCACCATTATTATCAGGATGGCCCGGTGTTTAAATATATAGCTTCTGGTGAATCTGTTTCAAAGGTGTCTATACCGAAGGCGCCAATTATATCATAATTCAGCGATTAACTCTCTCTCTCTCTCTCTCTCTCTCTCTCTCTCTCTCTCTCTCTCTCTCGGTCTATCTGTCTATCTGTCTGTCTGTTTGTCTGTCTTTCTATCTCCCTATATCAGCGGTTCTCAACCTTTTTGGCACGGCGACCCCTTGGTGACATCTCGAAAGTCAGCAAAAGTGATAGAGTCGCATTTTGCACCGCATTTTTGTTTCCATTGTCGATTTTTTATGCAATTCCCATCATAATTTGAAAAACTACCTTTTGCAATTGTGCGAGGTTTGCTGGATCTTGCGATTCTGAAAGCTACCAATTCGGCAGCTTGAATTTGACATTTTCATAAGTCTAATCAGCATGAGATGGATCAATAAATGGATTGTTAATTTGTGAGTATACAGGGCCTAACCATGGCATCAAATTTTGGCAAAGGGAATAAACTTCCTTCCCATTGTCCAAATTTTTAAATTTTCACACTGCAATGTTAACATTTTAAGCTGCATGCCATTGCTTTTACGAAATTTCTCATCATATATCAGTGCGGAAAGTCGTGGTTTAAGACTTTAAAAGTGTCCCCTCACATTGTTTAAAATTTCGTTGATTTCCACACAGGTGCAGTGGCCGCATATTTAGCTGTCATCTCAGATAAATGCCTCATAATTTCAGTGCTGAAAGACATGGCTTAAGACTTCAATAAATGTCCCCTCCCAATGGTGTTCAACTTTTTCATTTCTACACTCTAATTACGGCATTTAAAACTGTCATCTTAATAGTATCGCCTGCAAAATTGTTTAATTTTTCTGGATTTGCACACTGCCACTGTTACACTTTAAGATTCAATCTTAACAAAGTTACCCATGATTTTGGTAGCCTACTCCAAGATGTCTTGTATAAGACCTCAGTAAATGTCTCCCATCGCTTAAATTATTTGAACTTTGCACGCTATCATGGTGACATGTTAAGCTGGCGTCTTATAACAAACCTGCTCATTAAGGATAAACAGCGCCTATAACACTTTTGAAATTTATACTGATATTCAGGAAATATTTATGAAATTTTAAGGAATATAGCCTACGCAGCATTGATCCACCACAAATTTAGAAGGTTCGTCCCTCTGTCACCACAAGTCTCCGTCCATGTATAGGCATCATTAGCTGACAGCGTATTATATATATATATATATATATATATATATATATATATATATATATATATATATATATATATATACTAGCTGTACCCGGCCACGCGTTGCTGTGGCTGAAAAGACCGTCCATCCCTCTCTCCCTACCTCTCTTCCCCTACCTGCCTCCCTCCCTCCGTCCCTCCCTCCCGTTCCCTCCCTCCTTTCCTCCGTCCTTCCCTCCCGTTCCCTCCCTCCCGTTCCCTCCCTCCGTCCCTCCCGTTCCCTCCATTCATCCATCCCGTCCGCTCCCTCCCCTCCCTCCTTCTCCCGCTCCCTCCCTCCCCTCCCTTCCTCCCTCACCCCCTCCGTTCCCTACAGCTACGGTATGCACGGCCTCATTGGAATGCAAATGGACGGCGCGGCCTCATTGGAATGCAAATGGACGGCGCGGCCTCATTGGAATGCAAATGGACGGACGCGTGAAAGTGGAATTAAAAATTGTGTTTTTTGGTCGCACGCGCGGATAAAAAAAACATCCGCATACACGCGTTGTGTTTTTTCCAAAAAAGCATATAAAACCCGTCCGTTCGAACGCTGTGTGAAAATTTGAAAAATCACAGTTAGGGCCTACAAATAAATGCGCTACAGAAAACGCGACGGTATGCACGGCCTCATTGGAATGCAAATGGACGGCGCGGCCTCATTAGAATGCAAATGGACGGACGCGTGAAAGTGGAATTAAAAGTTGTGTTTTTTGGTCGTAAAGATTGCGCTTTTCCCCAAAAGGCATAAAAAAAACCCGCAGATGTTCGAATGGAACGGTTTGCAAAAATTTTCAAAGCAATCGGTTCAGAACTCTCCGAGAACCGATGTAACAAACGATAACTTTTTACATTTTTATTTATATAGATATATATTCTTTTTGCAAACCGAATACTGCATCAATTTTTAGAAGAATGGTAAAAGTGTAATTTATTTTTGAAAACTAAAATGACAACAAATTAAGTTAGTAGCCGCAATCTAACGAATGAACCTTAGCAAAAGTATAAGTAAAAATTTAAAGTTGCTATGATATAGACCCAATAGCGTTTAAGTTGCTATTACATCTTTTACAAATTTCTCAAGGGTCCAGGCGACCCCTGGCAAATCGTCAGGCGATCCCCGTGGGGGTCGCGACCCACAGGTTGAGAACTACTGCCCTATATGTATCGCAGTATGCAAGCCGTCGACATGAACCTATAATCGTACTCAATTAAACCAAAGTGATTACTCCGTTTCGTGTCACCCGTGTAAAGGTTTCAAATTACCCCTCCTGAACATTACCCCCTGCAAACTGCATTTTGCATCAATAATCGCATTTATTGCACTAAAAATATCAGAAAAATCATCCCGCTTCTTGTTTTTTTCCCAAGATTTTCATCCGTCATCCCACTTCGTGGTTTGTTATCAATATTTTCATCTGTAACTAAAATACTAATCGCCGCTGAAGTTACAATGGAGAAATGGCTTCGAGGCTATTATTTTCTTTTCGATCAAAAAATTGATAACATACCACGAAGTCGGATGACGGATGAAATTCTTCAGACCAAAACCAGAAGCGGGATGATTTTTCTGATTTTTTAGTGCAATAAATGCGATTATTGATGCACATCTAGTTTGGGGGGGAGTAATCTGAAACAGGTTTCCAGTTACCGGGGGTAATGTTTAGGGGGGGGGGGGTAATTTTGAAACCTTTACACCGGCAGATATAAAGTAATCGAGATGGACAGAAGAATTTCGAACAGTTCTCGCTGTTTGTATGGTAAACATGCGCACGCCTATAATAAGCATAAAGGGTGAGCCAGAAATGGCCCCTAAGGTTTTTTGCCAATATCTTGCCCAGAAGTAACGGTAAAAGTCCTTAGAGGAAGGAATTCTTTGGCAATTACGCAGTAAATTATATATGAATTATAAATTACGTGTATCATATATATATATATATATATATATATATATATATATATTTATCACGGGCGGATACAGAAATTTCTGAAGGGGGCCAAAATTTGTGGTCTTTGGTATGAAGAATTATTTTCGGGCTCTCGCCGGAAAAAACATGATGACCTTATTTTTAGTCTTTCCTCAAGATATGTCTAAAAAACAGAGGCAACTCCGGTTATTTGAAAGCTTATGACCTTTTTTTAGTCATATGTTTGCCTGTCTGTCTGTCTGTTTCTCTCTCTGTGTGTGTCCCTCGGTCTCTCTCTGGCTGTCTGTTTGTGTGCCTGTCTGTCTCTGTCTCTCTGTCTGTCTCTGTCTATCTGTCTGTCTCTGTCTGTGTGTCAATCTATTTCCTCTGCTTTTACCGCTGCCTATATTGATTGAAAGCTTGAAACCTGATGGGTGGCACGTCCTGTGCAAATCTCTCAATGGGGTGTCATCGCCGGATCCCCCCTGCTGGATCCGCCCATGATAAATTTAAATTAAAATACTACGAACGTCGTGGCTATTTCAGTTTTGGGACATCAGCTGCCATGAAAGTTTTCTTCAGCATTGCGACACGTTCTTGAACATTGACCTTTGTCGTTAAAATTATCAAATATGAAATGACTTACTGATATAATTCCAAAAGGTTAACCTAAAAGTTAACCGATCAGCTGATCAAGCTGAACTCTTGACCTCTCGTTCTCGAACTGCTATAATACAGCGACGCTCTTTCTCAGTGGCTGGCCCTAGAACCTGGAATGGGCTCCCCGTTGTTCTCCGTCTGGTGACTATAAAGGTCACACCCCTGTGTTTCTTTCTCACTTAAAAACTGCCTTATTTAGCCGTTGTTGGACTGGGAGCGCTTCTGAGCAGATAACCCTGAGGATGCGCTATATAAAAAGTCAATAAAAATTTAAAAAATAAAATAAAAATATATAAAAATAAATAATAATACTTTTTAAAAAAATATTAATAATAATGCAGTGGCATTCCGCGGCTATTTTCCTGCACTGGATTTCAACGACGACTAGGCGCCATTCCAGATGTTTTTATTTTAGTATTTAGGGTGTAAGAACCCTGAGGGATCATATGTACTTCGGGGCAAAAAGAAAAAAATAATGGTGACATATGCAGAAGCCGTTGACGATAATTGAAAGCTTGCATGCATGTATACAATCTGCTGCTGCGGATGCTCTGTCATGAGAGACAGGACTAACGGCACCTCCCCCTTACTCAAGGCTGGGACTGGCTCTCTCAAAGTTAGGATTGTAAGTGAGCAATAAGCAGAGTAAGTATAGACGGTGTATGCAATAATAACAAAAATAGGGTGAAAGACTTTTATAGCTGATTATATACACGATTCAAAGGTGTCAAAATATAGCACATTTGAATGTCGATAACACTGGTAGCATAATTGTGTATATTTATGTGTATACAGGGTGAAGGGAGGGCAAAAAAGACCCCCCTGAACACAAGTTGTGAATCACTATCAAGCTCATTTCCAAACAGTTATTTGAGATATGACTTGATAAAATCACGTTTTCGTGACTTTTTGTTGCGTTACGTTTTTGAATCGTCTAAAAAAACTGTGTGTGGTCTGACTAAAAGTGACATAACTTTTGTTCTGTATGAAATATATTGATGAATTCTGGCTATCATGTGTAAATGTGAATTGTCTTTAAGCCTGTAAAATTTCATTTGGAAATTCTTACTTTTGGTCAAGATATTGGCAAAATACCTAGGGTCTTTTTTTGGCCCACCCTGTATATATATATATATATATATATATAATTATATATAGATAGTATTTGCAAATTTTATTTATGTATCAAATTCCAATCGTTCTTACTATTGAATAGCCGATACATGCAGACATAGGTACCATGTTGAGGCGCATATATAATTAGTATTAATTACCAATTCTGCGTTGAATACGCCGTTCGGTTCAGTCAAGCAATCAATAATATGTAAGCAATGGTCAACTTTAGACGATTCGCGGCTAGAAAGGGGCGGGGCGGGGTGGCCCTGGTCGCCCTCTGTCTAGGTGTCTCAGGTTGCTAAGTATACTTGTTTTCCTATATTCTCAATTTTTTTATTGGCTCAGCAATGTTGAGCGTTTCATCATCCGTTTCCTTGTTTCCACAGTCTTAGCTTATGTAGTCTCTTTTGCTTTATCTTTTTGTCCCTTTACCATATGTGGCGCATGTGTATCATGGCGGTTTTTAAGGAATTTTTAGAACTGCACAACTCCTTCCTTCATTTCCCATCATCCATGGTAAATTACTTCCAATGGGAGGGAAAAGACCTTTTTTGCTAGTTTTAACTGTACAGAAGTGTTTCTACAACTGCACATTTTGTGTACAACTGCACGTTAAAAAGCCCTGATGTGTATGCTAAAATTTAGTTAAGGCCACCATATAGGCTATAATATAAATTCCATGGATAATTTGGTGTCTCTAGCCTGCTGCACAGTGGCGGATTTAGGTTTTATTGCACGGAGGGGGCGAGGAGAATTTCAAGTTTTTTTAAAAACTATTTACATAGTTAAAAACAGTAAATTAATTTTAATTCATCGGATTTAACCGAATACATCATTTTTAATCAATCCAACTGCTAATTTGACGAGAATCCTTTTCATCGTTCCAGCTTCTGTTTAGGCAAGAATTTGCTTGATCAACCCCGCTTCTATTTTGTCAGCAAATATTTTTCATCAATATAACTTCTATTTAATTTAAAATTATTGTTCATCAATCCAGCTTGAATTTCAGCAAGATTGTTTTCATTAATTCCTCTTCTCAAGGACGGGTACAGAAATTTTCGAGGGGGGGGCCAAAATTTTCGGTGATCTTTGCCAGAAAAAAATCTGATGACCGTTTTTAATCATCTGGTCAACCGTCAACGTAATGTCTTTGAAATCAAATGGGGGCCACGTCCTATGCACTTTTTGAATGGGGGCATGGCCGGATAAGCCCCCTGGATCCGCCCTTGCCTCTTCTATCTCAATAGAAATTACTTTCAACAATCCACCTTCTATTAAGAAAGAATTCTTTTCGTCAATCCGACTTGCACTCGACTAATACTGAAACCCATGCAATGGCGAATAATTTACGACGCTAAAATACACGTTTGCCTAAGTTTGTACAACGGCAAGTTGAATTTTTCATTATACGCAATGCGGCAATGGGCCACTGATGTGTATACTAATATAGAACTGGGTATATATAGCTAAAGCTTCGGCTATTGGTCCATGGCCGATGGTGAATCACACGTGACTTCCTGTCAGGGATGAGAGTGCTTGTTTATATGTAAATTAAATTCGTCAACTTCAAAGGCCATTTTCAAGAGATCTGGTCAGTCGCCGCAAAATAAGTTGATTGTTTTGTATGTCACTCAACTCAAAATCCCTAGGCTGGTTTTAAATTTTTTTTATCATTGCTGAGAAATTAGAGTTTTAAAGCGAAGAGTGTTGCGTCGCCTATCCTTTGCTGTGATTTGCCTCTAGGAATCCTGGGATTTGCCCAAGAGAATCCTGGGATTTGACATGAGGATCCGAGGCTTTTCTAAAAAAACCTGGGATATCCATGAGTGACCGATAATCCGAACTTTCATAAGCAATTAGCTATCCAGTAACTATATAATACATATCAATGCAATGGACCATATAGAAATAAATAAAAATAGGTAGGCCTAATGGCCGCCATATGAATAAATAAAAATAAGTAATGACCGCCATAGAAATAAATAAAAATAATTCTGTAATGAGTGTTAAATTCAAGGTATGATTGCTTAAAGTCACTGCAAAAAAAGTATGAGAATTTAGTTTCCATGAAGGCCATTTTAGGTTTAAGTAATGAGTACGGGCCGGGCCCGAGGGGGCGCCATTATTTACCCAACAGAGGCACGGGGTGGGGCGACCAGACACCCCGGGCCTGGACTAAATCCGCCACTGCTGCTGCAGCGGGATTCGTTTATACATTTTGTTGCAAGAATGAAATGCTGATATTGCAGTGATTTCTAAACCTATTTTCTTTGGTTATAAAATAAAACTTTTTGATCGATTGATTGAATGACTGATTTCAGATTTCAGACGACATTTGCTAAAATATGGCCTAGGTGTGAGATTGGGATTTTTTGCTGTTTTCCGTTTTTTTAAATTATTTTCTTAAAGAAAAATTCCTTTATCGTTTTTTCGTCACTTTTCTCGTTTGTTTTTTGTATTCCACTTCAATTGTTCATTTACTGTCTGTAATTAAATTACTTAATTCTGGTCTGATACCTCTTGCACTTGTCTCCGTATAGGGTACACGTTCAAGAATTCAGCTAACTTCTTTCGCCGTTTTAGCGTAATTATTTGAGAAATAAATAGCTTCGCATTTATACAAGAAATGGAATTTAATTATATACTTTCACGCCAAGTTTTTATATAATTGAAATTTTAAATACAATCCTTTTGCAGTTAGCCTAAATACTCATTCATTCATTCATTCATTCATTCATTCATTCGGCCTTTATATAGACTCTACTTGCAGAGTTAACTAATCAATGGTCAATGCTTACTTTTGGCACGGACTACGCGGAGTTATGCTGAAAAATGAAATTTGAAAAAGTCAATATCTTCATTTCTCTGTTTTTTAGGCTAAAAAGTTATTTTGTATATTATGTTACTCTGAACGGTGTTTAGTAGCCTATATATAGAGCTGTTTTTTGCTCATTGAAAAAATTCGCACACAAGGTTTTTTTTAGTTTGAAACTGAAATATATGGATATGTATATATGTATATGTCTGCAAAATCGGACCGATTTTCAGTGTTTTCTCACTTTTTCGGTGTTTGATGCTTTTAGAATCCATGCCTGGCAATTATATGATAATTATAATTATACTATAATATTGCAAAAAAAGAAGAGTCGTGAGTTCATTGGCATTCCTGTGAGGCGTATATAAAGCATTGTAAAACAAATTTTAAAGGTGTTTAAATATAGTTCATTACAAATCGGCTACGGGACCGAGCTTTGCAATGAAATTTCACATCAATGACAATACGAATATAATTTAACGATGAATGTTAAACACACGACATATTTAACGGACCTTAAAAGTATGGTTGTTACACGATTAACGTCAAAAATTTAACCACAATAAATTGATAAAAGTCGATAATTTTCGTCTAGGTTAACTTTAATTGAATTTAATCTTAAGCGTGAAAACTGTCAAAAACTAATCACCTATAGCCAGTTACTGCATTATTTGTACAAAAAGTTTTAAAAATACATCTGTAGCAAAAGGCAAACTCTAAACACTGTACAGAATTATACAGGTATACGCGACGCGTGCACTGTAGCTTTAAACACCTTCAAAACGTTATCAAACAAAGCTCTATAAAGTTGGGCCACGATTGAAAAATATTATCCAGAGTGTGTCCGTAGAGTATATATAGATGGATGTTCGCTTTAGTTCATCATATAAACCGATATATATATATATATATATATATATATATATATATATATATATATATATATATATATATATAAATAATGTGATCATGCATGCATGCGCTATATATGCACAATATACCTGGAGCTTGTCTTCAACTGACATGCCCAACATTAAAACGGACCGATCAGTTTCTAATGAAATAAGTGAATTATATATGCAGTGAAATGGCGCTGGACTGTATACACTGAGATAACATTCTCAAAACAAAGCACATGAATAAGCTGGCGGCCTGCGTTTGGCTTCCGAGCATGTCACCTGTCACTACCCCCTATATTCTGGATTTATTAAGTCTAGAATATTGAAAGGTGAACTTTATGCTCAGAGGCTGTTGGGCGAATAATGGTATAATAGCAACCTACGACCTAGAACAAATGAGACTGTGATTCATATAAAGATATAATATAAAATAACACTTCAGTCAATAAATGCAATTCAAGAAAAAGAATCTTATCTACCTATTTGTGGCGTATTAATTATAATAATATTATGTGTATTTCTTATCTTTCCACATCGTCCTTTCTGGTGGATGTAGAAATGCTTTTCAACTTCCGCAGGGAATGGATTGAAGGGAAAGTTGAAGAAGGTCGCGATCTTCTCACTTGCCGTCAGTCCAGTTTCCTCGGTTGTTGCTTGGTCGATGGGTACTGTCTATAGCTCGAAACAGTAACCCAGCGTGTTTCTCCTTCTTCCTCGGATCTCGTCAAGCATAGGAATTCATCCGTCGCTCAATCGAATCTTCCTCCTCGTCTTGCTGCAAATGTTTCACCACGGATCGCTTCAGAGTTCGATCCCAACTTCAACGTTCGACCGATTCGCAAATCGTCGTCAAGAGTCACACTGCTTCGCACAGTTCACTCGCTTCGCCTCGGAACTTCGCTTCAAACGTCTCAAAGTTCGATAGTGGGACAAGTCGACAACGTGTCGCTTTCCACACCCATAAATCAAGTTCCAGATATTCGAATTATAATTACCAACGATTGGCTCCGTAATTGCCGACAGACGCCATCGCTCGAAATATCTTTCCGTCCATCACCTTGCACAGCTCCTCGATGACTAACTGTCGTCTGGTAACGTGTTTACCGTCTGCTTTCGTTAACGCTGCTTTCCGCCGCTCAGTAATGTCTAGTCAATTGTTGTAGCGCATGTTCAAGAATTGTTGTAGCGCTATTATTATTATCTAACTTAATGTCACAAGTAATATTAATTATAATCTACAATACGCCACATATTGTCTAGCTTAATTCTTACTTACATTAATCATTATACATAGCATTGTTTAATAGGTTTTGTTTGGCAAGAAGCATTCTACCGCTACATCACCTCACAAATGTGGAGTTCGCAGTGCGGTTTCGATCCATATATACTGTACATATAACGTAGTGTACAATACGTCATCAATAATTGATCGATGTCCAAATAGATAAACAGACAGACAGACAGACAGACAGACAGACAGACTGACAGACTGACAGACATACAGACAGACAGACAGACAGACTGACAGACTGACAGACATACAGACAGACAGACAGACTGAAAGACTGACAGACAGACAGACTGAAAGACTGACAGACAGACAGGCAAGCAGGCAGGCAGGCAGACAGACAGACAGACAGACAGAGACTGATTGGACGCGGTCAACAAACAGGGATTGTAAGTCTTGAGGAGATCGCTCAAGGAGACTATTGAAAATGACTAGACAGCGCAGAACAGAGAAGAATGGAGACGTCAAACATTCGAACCTGCCTAAGGGCAGAGCACGGAAAAGAAGAAAGAAGATTGTGTGGAGATGTTCAGAATTATTTGAGGAGATATTATATATATATAGAGAGAGTAGATTCCGAGAAGTCTTTTCGTGCATGGGTCAGGCAGTGCCGGCGCCAGGATTTCAGTTTTGGAGGGGCTGAAGCCCGCGGCCAAATTTTCCATTTTCGCCGCCAAAATTTCTGAGGACCTTTTTTTTTTTTTTAGTCATCGACCAAAATCGTGAATATTTTAATGTAAAATAATTCAGATGGTCATTTTTTAGGGGGGGGTTGAGCCTCTTGTAGGGGGGGCTTAGCCCCCCAGCCACCCCCTAGCGCCGCCACTGGGGTCAGGGTTTCAAGAAATCCACTCGGAGTGCATTGCGATAATTCAGACGTCACATGCGCCACCTAGCGAATGACCATTAAACAACAGATCCTAGGTCAACACGATTACTATTCATTTATGTCTGTGCGTATAATCCCAAGCCGTATAGCATCGTAAAATTATTTAAAACATGTTTTAGTAATTTTTTCATCGCTCATCCAACTTCTAATTCTACTATATCACAGTTCCGTTTTTTATCCAACTTTTACTTCAACTAAAAATATTTTGATCGTTCATCCAGCCTCTAGTTTTACGATTACAATTTAGCATTAAATCATGATTTCGTCGCTCATCCAACTTCTACTTCTGTTAATTAATATGCTCATCCAGCTTCTAATGATACTGCAATACGTCAGCAGTAATATCATGTTTTCATCGTTCATCCAAGTTCCAGTTTACGGAAATAAAATATCTCTGAAGTGCTATAAGGCTTGGGATTCGGGTATATAATATTATGCACCCCGGAGTGGAATGAGACAGTGTAGTCAATATTTCACAAACAGAGACAGGCACACGCACACACACATATACGCATATCTATATACGTAAACATATATATATATTAGGGTGGATCGAAAAAAATTTTTTCGTCTGATTAGTACATAACAGCGAGGGAAAGTTGCCTTTTGTATACCTAAATGACTGTGTAAAATTGTTTTTTGATTTCGAGAACATCTTGAGGCTCCCCAACGAGATCATAAGTCGTGTGTATTAGATTAGCAGAAAATGTACATCTCGCATGCAATTTTTAACTAAGCCTGCTTATTCCTTGCTATGGTTGCATCATATCACGGCCATAGGTGCAATCACGTCCTAAAAGTTGGAGGGGACCAAATGAATCACGTCCTAAAAGTTGGGGGGGGGACCATAATGATAAAGTCAATGGGACCACTCAAAAGTTGGGGGGACGCGTCCCGTGGGTCCCATAGGGTGGTTGCGCCTATGATCACGGCTGGAATAATATGAATCTATAACAGCATGCTTCTATTTTATTATAATTGTGCTGTATTTGATCATTCATAAAGCGCTATTCTCAGCAAAAGTCTTTTAGAAGCCCCGCCCCATGCATTGCGTGCAACACCAAAGAAAGGCAGGATTTGAGATGGCACAAAGATGATAAAAGACTACCGGAGAGATAGGCGGAGATAACTGATGGCGGAAGTCCATATAGAGAGCATCTATGCAGCAAAGCATCTGCATGAATTGAGCCATAGCAGTCCTTCCGCCGGAACAAAGAGGTCAAGCCAACTCAGGGGATCGAAGAAGAATCAGAAAAATGACACAGAGAGAGGCGATGTATGACATTGCAGAGATGCCTCAGGCCAAGACCCGATTAAGCCTTAAGGACTAATGTGAATTGAGCGATGAATGTGAATTTACAAGGTGCGACGCCGTAGTACGGTCATTTTTTTGTTTTTAGACACGTTTCTTCAGATTATGTTGAAGAACTACTTTGTCGTATTATAACCTTTATACAGTGTCGGCATGCAAGGCTGTACCGACATTTATATGTCTAGAATGGCCTCACCTCTCTCTGGTCACATGCCCAGACGAGGAAAATGAAATTTTTTCTGTATTAAACGTTTCAATATCATCTGTATTACACGCTCCAGTTCTGTAGCTCATCCGTGCTTACTATGACAAGTTGGGCTTGGTCGTGTAGTGGGTATGTTCATTGCCTTGCAGCCGGCGAGTTGCAGGTTTGAATCCACCTCACCCGCACCGTAGGGACCTTTGGCAAGTCCTTCACTCGCAATTGCTCAGTGCTTCGGCGTGAAACCCCGATTCAGTGCTCGCGCTGTAGTTGAGAGCGCTTCTGATTAGCAATCTTGAAGGGCGCTATTATAAGTGCACATACATAGTACATACATCCATGCATGAAGTTATAAAACCACATATTCTTGCAGCAAACATCATGGAGGTGTTGCATCGAGGTGGTATAAAAGGTTAAGCCGATGCGCACTTTGTTGATCCTTCCTCGATCCATTGAGTTGGCTTGACCTCTTCGTTCCCGCGGAACAACTGCCATGGCGCAATTATACATTTGCTTCGTTTCAACCTGCTTTCCAGTCATCTTGCATCATCTTGCAGCTGAATAGAAACGTACTGTCGATCCTATAAGTCAGAGTAATGCCCTTTTGCTCCTCTTGAAAACCTATATACTTCTTTCCATTACAACAAACGATTGTCAGAATGTGCGCAAACATGGAATTTCTCACATTCTTAATAATTATGTGTTCATTGTCTTGAGCATTTGCTGGGGGGGGCACAACAAATCAAATTAGACCTTCCGGAACTCAAATCTGACGTACGTGAGATCCACGAGTTAATCGACTGGAAATACTTACGCATTACAGAACAACCGCTGACGACTGATTTTTGAAGAAACATAGGAAGCCACATGATTAGGCTAATGAGCTTCACTGGCTCCCTATCTTCGTTGGAATCGGATACATGGTCCTGCTCCAAGCTACTTAGTTCAAAAGTACCTAACGAGTAACGACCAAGTACTAATGTGACCTCATCGATAGCAGGACTCTGGAGGGGATTTAACTTGCATCTCTTCGCTGCTTAATGACTTTTCTCATTAATTTTTTCACCAGTTTGTCATACTGGGAGCACCTCAGAATAACTCTCCTGTGAGAATGGTCATAGTAGATTATATTATATTTTGTGACTAGATGAATTTCCTATCTTACCTTATCATACACAGGCTCTGGAATAGGCCTACTGCGCTCAGTTAGTTAGGAATTGTTAGCATCGCTCTGTGGAGCAAAATCGCAATATTTTCAGAAACTCGATTGATGGTGCCAATATTAAAGAAATTCGATTATAGTGTCATGTTGCTTAAACGTTGAGGCAAATACACATTTGTGCACTTGAGTTCTGCCTAAAAATATGCTCAATAACTTGGTAATATATAGGTTGAACTTACTTGTACTTTTAATACAAGACGTTATCATGGGCGATGATTCACGATCATCCATAAGATTTCCAATGCCTCCATACAGGCCCCATAGAGCAAAACTTCAAAGTCTTTGGGGAACCTCAAGATGTTGCACAATAATTACCAAATAATTACTGTGTGCTTGTAATACCATTTGGCAACTTTCCCCCGCTATTACGGACATTTATTCAAGAAAAAGTTTTTTGTCCATTACATTCGAACCACCCTAATATATATATATATGCATAGGGTTGCATGCACACATACATAATATGCACACACACACATAAAAGACTTGCACACATGCATGCATGCATACATACATACATACATACATACATACATACATACATACATACATACATACATACATACATACATACATACATACATACATACATACATACATACACACACATACATACATACATACACACACATACATACATACATACATACATACACACATACATACATACATACATACATACATACATACATACATACATACATACATACATACATACATACAAACATACACACACACATACATACATACATACATACATACATACATACATGCATACATACATACATACATACATACATACATACATACATACATACATACATACATACATACATACATACATACATACATACATACATACATACATACATACATACATACATACATACACACACATACATACATACATACACACACATACATACATACATACATACATACATACACACATACATACATACATACATACATACATACATACATACATACATACATACATACATACATACAAACATACACACACACATACATACATACATACATACATACATACATACATGCATACATACATACATACATACATACATACATACATACATACATACATACATACATACATACATGCATACAGTCCTGCATGCATAATAATAATTAAGTACACGTCTAATTGCATCAAATATTCATTGCTTTGAACGAACGAAAGATTTATTACTGCATGTACGGTTCAATGCGGCCAGTGTCATGAAAAAAAGACTCCCCCGATACAAAGTGTCCCCCCGAAACAGAGGCTCCTCCTGGCCTAAACTCTGTATTGGAAGAAATTTTTCTGAAATAAAAGTATGTATGCTTTCTTGTCAAATAATATAACAACCTAAACTAATCGTTAAACCTGCTCATTTATAAGTTTTATGCGATTGTAGCTCATTTCACGCTCAACAGGGGAGACTTTATTTCGTCGGCGGAGGAAATATTCTCTCTCCCCCGGAGACTTTATTAATTTCAGAATATAGTCTCCAGAGGCGTATCTATTCTGTAGCAGATCCGCCGGGGAGACTCTGTTTCGAAATAAAGTCACCGGGGAAGACTTTCAGGGGGGAATGTGTCACGGAACACCGGACTCAATATACAACGTGCACTTCAGCAGTAATGTGTCTGTTTGCGTGTGTGTGTGAGTGTGTGTGTGTGTGTGTTGAGCAGTTAATTGCTCCAGTTAACAAACACAAGGCCATTTCAATTGTCTAAAACGAGATGTATACGTCTATGCATGTGGCAGTCATTGTTCTGTTTTTAGAACATCAATCGATTTTAAGCGCAATATTTCTTCTTTATTAACCGTCCAATTGGCCGACACCATAAATAATATCAGCCGCAGTACAATTATGTCTGCCTGGGTATACATATTGCTGTTTAACGACACTATAATATTATGTCATATCAATTCAACGATGCTTAGTGATGCCCTCCGCATTGTTCCATGCTTGGGACTGGTAATGCCAAAGAGCGAGCAGTGCATGGCGTAGTTACGGTTGACTTACAATTATATAGTAATTATAGAGTCATTATATATTTATATACAAGGGCGGATCCGAGTTTCCCCCCCATTTAGAAATTTGAGTATTTCTCACCAGCCATTCCCCAGGGATAAAAATGGACGTGACCCCCTCCATCGGTTTCGTAGGCCCCTCACCATCAGGTTCGTACAGGTTTTCAACAATGCAGTGGGAAAAGGTGACAGAAAAGTCAGAGTATACAAGGGAGAACAAGTAGAATATGACTTTAAAAAGGTCATTAGCTATTTTGGTCGGAAACATGGTATGATTTTTTGGGAAATGGTATCTCCTTGCCCAAGATTTCGAACAAACGACTAAAAAAATAAAAAGGTCATCAACTATTTTGGCAAAGAAAATGATATGGGTTTTCTGACATTTCGACCAAATTAATGACAAAAAAGGTCATAAGGTTTTACGGCGATGAAATGTTTACAGACCCTATAGATTTTACAGCCAAAGACCGCAACGAATATGTTTTTTTAGACCCAAGACCGAAAGTTTTGGCCCCCTTTGAAAATTTCCGTATCCCCCTTTAAATATATATATATATATATATGTATGTATATATATATAATTTACTCTGTTTTCATCGGTTAGCAGTGTTTTATAGTTAGCTACACCGGTAAGCGAGGCCGCATTCGTCTGTTGGTTGCAACGGACTGCGGTTCAAGCCCCGGGCTGGGATTTAACATTCAGAGATTAGATATCTCGGGCTAGCACGTGTGGGACGCAGGGGCGCAAGCTCCTGGAGCGACCTTGGGCAAGTTGCTTACCCACCATTGCCTGTGGGGAAGGCAACGGGAAACCACCTCACTCATCTCATCCCCAGGGGCGTAAAGCCAATGAACCTGCCTTCGGGCAGAGCATCATCATCATCAGTGTTTTATCTGTAGTTCTCCAGCTATGGGGAAACTCAGGTTTCTGGGGGAAAATGACCGATATGGTCTCGACTGCAACCACTCAGCGAGACACCGACGATGGCCTTCGACCGGAAAGGTTTTCGGACGACCTTTTTAGTCTATCATAAAAATAAAAATATTACGATAAACTTATATATATATATATATATATATATATATATATATATATATATATATATGGAAAATTCTACACTTTGAAATCTGGTGACTTTTTTTAAGTATATCAATGCTCCTCAGTCGAAGTATTCTCCATTCATGGCGCGGAAAATTTCACAACTAATAATATAAATCGAAACAAGAGTTTTCAAATTTTTCTAGGGGTACACGGAAAATCTTACGTAGGAAATTTTCTAGGGCGAAATGGTGCGTTTGTATATGTAAAAAACATCGCGCGAAATTTTCGCGGGGAGGGAGAAATGTCATTCCTGTGAGGAATTCTCCCCAGAGACGTCTAGATTAAACACTGATTGGTAATAGCGACAAAATTATACCTGCATGCAAGAATATTAATTGACGTCTGCCTATAAATTTATGGTGCATATGCCTTTATATATGGTTAGAAGTCATCGCAAGAAGTCGAAGGCCATTGACGACAATTTTGAAATTGCAAACATACAGCAGAAAGAAAACAAGAAATTGACAGCGTCTGAAATATCGTTGACAAGATAATTATTATTACGCACTGTCAGTGATTTTGATTATAATATCAATCTGTGCCGTTAAGATTTCTCACATGTTCTCACATGCATGTTTAGTAATGATAACTTCGTTCCCGAAGTAGAAAGTATCTGACACCGATTTTCCTGATGCTGGTCTTGTATTCGCAATTCTCTCCATATAAAGGTGTCGATATAATATTTAAAGCAGAACTTGCATGGTGGTGGTTTTTCAGTCTAACGTCAGTGTGTGATAACAAAGACCAATAGCGACGCCCTCCTCCTTATTTATCCAGGCTGGGACTGGCACTGGAAGAGTGCAACCAGTGGCGAACTTGGGAATTTCAATATATATTATATATAGTATTAAGTGGTGTTTAATCCTAATAAAAGGAGAAGCTAATTTTGTATGTGCACTTGTCATATAGCGCCCATTCAAGAGATATCTACTCAGAAGGGCTCCCGACTACAGTGCGGACACTGAATTGGAATTTCACGTTGAAGCGCTGAGCAACTGCGAGTGAAGGACTTGTCCATGGCAAGGTCCATATATATATATACGCGGAGGCTTGAGACGGATTCGAACCTGCAGCCCTTCGGCTGCAAGGCGACGAACATGTATACCCAATACACCGCCGCGTCCCACTAAAGGATAGGATATAGCTATAGGACTTGTTGCAACGTCTGGCATGCTGTCATATAGACTACACATAGTATACAAAAGTAATTTCTGTATACATAAATAGTTTGAATGAAAAGCCCTAATGCACACGATGATATAAGTTTACCAAAAATACTAAAACAACTTCAATCACAAGTTTTAAACACGTGATAATTATATCATGCATGATACGATGCCCATATCCGATAATTTTAAAGGATTTATCAGTTGTTAAACAAGCAATGCTACTATATATGCCAAAGAAACGCCATGGAGTTTTTTTTATCACGTAAACAGTATAAAAATGGAATAATTCCTACCGCGCTGTGATTCATTAAATGAAATTGGATTTATTTCCAGAATGCTGCAGGACAGAATGATGACTTGTTTAACGCTGATATTTTAGAAAAAAATTTCAACTTGTGATTTAATTTCACCTTGTGATTTAATTTCACCTTGTGACTTAATTTCACCTTGTGATTTAATTTCACCTTGTGATTTAATTTCACCTTGTGATTTAATTTGTGCGATTCATTGCCAATTACAATACTTCGTGCTATTGTGCGTTTGCAAGTGGAGTTTACATGATAAGGTACTTAGTTACCTACTTAATTCACGCCTAATCGTATCTATGTGTTTTTTGGAGAAATAACCTATGAAAGTTTCGCTTCGATATTTTCTTTCCAGTTTTTAAAACTTTTTTTATGTAAAAATAGATATTGGAGTCAGGGCCTACTATCCCCCCCTGGAAGGTGGAAGCAATCCCCCCCCTAACAGAAACTTTTTGCCTATATTGCAAGCGCCGAAGGTGCGAAGCTGCAGCTGCGAGTGCCGAAGGCACGAAGCCCATAGCGACTAGGGGTCTGGGGGAGCGTCGTAAGCTCCCCCAGCGGGGCATGGGGCGGAGCCCCAGAAACCAACGCATTTTTAGCTGTTGGCATCGACTATAGAGCGCATGTTTTAGGCTCTTGTGTGCTAGCTGTTTATGAACGATAAAGTCATGAAAATTTCACTTTTTTGGATTTGCACTCTGTAATTGTACCTTTTTAAGCGGTCATCTTCACAAAATTGCTCGTGAATTCAATGCTCAGAAACGTGGTGTAGTATATCGTAAAATGTCGCCTCCCCATTATTTTTTTTTAATTTGCACAATATAATGGTAACATTCTAAAATTTCTCATTATGGGTTAACAGTGCGTTACACTAATAGTCCTGTGAAGTTTGGAAAAGTCCAGCATTCAGCAAAATATCAACTTCTTGTATATAACAAATGCAGTGGCAGTAGATATATAATATATATATTTTTTTAACAGTTAATGTAATTAATTATGAGTTGTGAGAGCGAGTGCCATATACGTGCAGGGACAAATGTAAGTGACTGCAAAGCAAAGGTCATACTAAAATTACTAAAGGAATATATATATACCCTTGAGATGGCGGGATGAACGTTCAAGGGGAATTTACCGTTGGTGCGGGGAGGGATGGTACAGAGGGAGATGCCAGGGGGGATATGTCCAGAAGGAAATCTCTTATGCCCATCTATCAATAGGGGGGGGATTTCCCTCTGGCACAATTTGGATCAGGGTATCAGACTACTTACTCCCCCCCCACTTGGCAAGCCCTGATGGGTGCGAATTTGATGGAAGTGCAAGGACAAATTTATGTGAGTGTTAAGCAAAAGTCAAATTAATTAAATGAAGATTTACCCTGTGTTATGACAGGGAGGTAGTTTGGGGGGGATTTACCAGGAGGAAGTCCATGGCAGATGCTGAGGAATATCGGGAAAATGTTCAGGGGTAAATATTCTATACTCAACTTTATCATTAGGGGGGGAACCTTTCCCCCCCTGGCCCAAATTGGAAGCAGTCTGCTTCCATCCCCCCATGGCGTAGTAGGCCCTGATTGGAGTGATAGATATTTTCTGGTGAAAATACAAGAAAAGATTTGAAAAAGTCGCAAAATTCTTGATTTTGGAACCACAATTGTCGATTTTCGAACGAAAACTAAAAAGAAAGCCATCAGAAATTTTTACCGGGAAAGTAGAAAATTTTGGTCGGATAACTACAAAAATGTCGTCAGAAATTTAAAGTCGGAAAAGTACTTATATCTTACAGAGAGATTTTCAATCTAGCTTTTTCTAGCGTTTTTTCGCCCGGACCTGGCTTTTTAAATTCAGAGTGGCATCCTGCACATATGGAATGGGGTCCCGCTTGCCATAGGCGTACGAGGCGGGGGTCCAGGGGGGCAAATGCCCCCCAAATTTCGGGCAAATGTGTTTTTCGGGCAAAAGAGGCATGGTCGGGCAAAAAAAGTTCGAAAATTTTTTCGGGCAAAAGAGGTACGGGAGGAATTTTTTGGGCACGCAGGGTAAAAAAGGTCGTCAGATTTTTCGGACGGGAAAATCCTAAGAAAATTTTGGGCGGCTGACTAAAAAAAAGGTCGTCAGATTTTTCGGACGGGAAAATTCTAAGAAAATTTTGGGCGGATGACCAAAAAAAAAAAAACGTCGTCAGATTTTTCGGGGAAAAATTTTTTTTGCCCCCCGCTGCCGAAATGTCCCTTACGCCTATGCCGCTTGCACTACGCTTACTACCTCGGAATAATTTGCCTGCTTTATACCAGTTGCTCAAAGCCTCTCTTTTTAGCTGTGGCTGGGCTGGGAGCGCCTCTGAGAAAGCTTCATGTAGGGGCGCTATATAAATTTTCGGAATGAATGAATAAACATATTGCATATTGGGAGGGCCTGTAGCCCAGTTGAGGGAGCGTTGGTCGATAAACTGAGCATAGTCATTATCGCGGCCTGCAGGGGTTCAAGACTCGCTCAGGGCAAAAATTTATTTGAATTTTCTGAAAAACTGCCAATGACGCCTTCTCTTGTGTTGTTTGCCTCGGGTCTGTTGAAAATAAGATCGCCCCTCCCACTCCTGGCTTGGCGTACCAGAAGCGTTCCAGCACTTAGGCCATTAGTTGTTAAGCTACCGAGCCTGTTGTAGCCGACGTGCGTGTCGTGCGAAGCTGTATATTTCAACTGGCTGTATTTCGTATAACTTGTATCTGTAATCGTTCTGCGGTCAGTCAGATTGAATGTCAATAACGAAGATTATTATTATTGCACAAACATAGAGGTTCTCCACTGGATCACTGGATAGTTTGGTATTAATATATAGCTCATATAGATACGTTTTAAAGGTGTCTAAAGACATAATTTAAAAGTGTCACGCGCTGCAACCAATGTCTTACCGCGGAGACCCCAATTCTTCGACAGAAGTCTAGCCGCTTTCAAACGGTTATACCACCTACCGTTCCGAAATTGGAGGTGGAAAAGTTAAAAACTGCCTTTGAAATAACGACGATTAAGGTTAAAAACTCCGATCAGAATTTGACCGCTTAAAAGGTGTCTTAAATCCACTTTTACCATTCGTTGACGTTTTAGTGACATCTTCCGTTAAGTTTTTGGGCCCCAATCTGACATCACGTTTTCAAATTCAATTAGTCTTTCATTCTATCATTCAGAACTGTAATTTATATAGCGCATCTCCGAATAATGTTTATTTTATTGTCGGCTATATTGGATACATTTGATTTTCCCCCATCAAATTGAACCCATTAGTTAAACGCCATCTTATAATACGGTCATTTCTAATTAAAGAACGCTGATTTCTAAGACTTTTCCTACATTAAATGTAGAAAAGTCTTAGAAATCACAAGGTAAATTTTACTGAAGAGTCGGGCTTTGAGTGTATTAATTTTACTGCAAAAGATTCTGCTATCTCAATTTTTAACGTCGCCATATGACATCGATGGCTTTTGACGGCTATTGGAAGTATAATTGCATCGTAAAGCGAAAACAGAATTTACAGACTCCCGGCCATATTAGCGCAACGTTTTGTAAACACAGTGAAACGTGATAGCCAGATATATTATTTTCTGAATGGCCCACTTTGAAGAGGCGCCATATACACAGTGGCGGCGCCAGGATTTCAGTTTTGGGGGGGACTGAGTCTCGCGGAGGAAATTTTCCATTCTCATCCGCCAAAACTTCCGACGACCTTTTTATAGTCATTCCGTCGAAAATCGTAAAATCGTACGAAGAATATAGGGGCAGTTTTGCATGCCAAAAACCCCCCGGATGACCATTTTCTGGGGTGCTTAGCCTTTTATAGGAGGAACTCAGCCCCCTCCCTATCCCCCTAGCGCCGCCACTGTATATACAACGCATTAAATAATGAAAATAATGTTAAATAATAATAATATTATTATTATTATTAAATAATAATAATAATAATAATAATAATAATATTATTATTATTATTATTATTATTATTATTATTATTATTATTATTATTATTATTATTATTATTATTATTATTATTATTATTATTATTATGATAATGATATATATTATAATGATAATGATGATAATAATAATAATAATAATAATAATAATAATAATAATAATAATAATAATAATAATAATAATAATAATAATAAAATAATATAAAAAAAAATAATAATAATAAGAATAATAATAATAATAATGAAAAATGCAATCCTTATTTTGATGTTCAACTTTGGCCCAGCTGCAGTGCATGCATATGACTATATAAAGAATGCATATTAAACAGGGTGAGTATTGTTTGAAATTGGGGGAGGGTCGACACCTCCATAGATTTTTTAAGACCGAATAGTAAAGTCTTCTTTGCACACCCCAACTGTACGCTCATAGTAATATACTTATACTGCTGGACGACAACGTACGATAGTAATTAATACACCTTTTTCATTTATCATACTTCCAGATTATCGTGGATTGTTGAAAACTGTTTAAACTCCTGCGTCAGACTTTTATGAATGGTCGTATACCTCTAAAAATCAAAGCTGCATAGACATCTATGTGAATATAAATTATAAGATCATGTTATTCCTATAGATGCAACAATGTCTTTGTTCAGTTATTAATTTTAAGATATACTTTCTATAAATAGAAAGGTATAAATAATGAACTACATGTGTATACCCATGCAGCCGTCTCTCCCCTAAAAGTCGCCGCGCGGGCTCCTGTATTGTCAACTCCGCCACTGGTTGCACTCTTCCAGTGCCAATCCCAATCCTGGATAAAGGAGGAGGGCGTCGCTAATGGTCTTTGTTACCACACAGTGACGTTAAACTGCAAATACCACCATCCTGCATGGTCTGTCGAGACTCTATTCGAAACATAGAAATAATATAGAAATTTCATATATGATAATAAATAAATTTGAAGGCTCTAAATAATATCTTTGGCATTCATCGTTAAATTATAATTTCAGCAGTGCAATTTATGCTAAATTGAGTTATAAACCGTATATATAGCCGATTGGTAATAGAACTATATTTAGACACCTTTAAATGAACAGTTAGCGAAGCTATATATATTTATCACGAGACTGCGAATATAGACTTTCTTCCATAGATGACGCTTCATAAAGTGATAAGTATATACAACTAAATGCAGAGAAGTGACGAACTTATTGTCGGGTTCAAAGCGAGGAGGACATGCGTAAAAATTATAGAAACTTTGTGTGATTAACAAATGAATGTGCACGGTTGTCAATATTGAATAGGCCTATACAATTTGAGGTCCGTTTTAAGAGCATATATTCAATAAATCAATCAATCACATAAATCTATATATCGCCCCTTCAAGATCGCTACTCAGAGGCGCTCCAAACCCAGGTCTGGTCAAAAAGATATGTGTCTTGCGAAGACGATGGAAAGAGCCAGCATGCAGAGTCACGAGAGGTCGAGCGGAGAGTTTATTAGAAGGTGCTGCAGCATCCGGGTCATAGTTATGAGGAACCGCAGTTTTAGTATCCCATGCATGCACAGTTTTGAGGCCACCACCGTTTTTTCGAATCATCCACTCACATTGAACTTGGTAAATTATTTTTTTATTTTAAATATTAAAAATTAGTTGATACGAATATTTCATTATTATGGGATACATGATATATATATATATATATATATATATATATATATATATATATATATATATATATATACTCTTATACCGTGCCGTTATGCCAGACCATATATGGGCATATCACCCGCATAAACCCGACCAATTAGGGTATGCCAGACCGGATTTTGGTCGGGATTATCCAATAGGGCTCAAATGCCTTAGAATGTCTTGAAACGTGTGCAAAAGCACTTTCGATAACCCCGACATCTCGAGTAGGAAGGTCACATGCGTCATCCCGACCACTCCAACCCCCCTAAAATAACCCATTTTTCGAGGCCAATTTCACCTCAAGTCGGGGATGCTCGACACAGATATTCTGTATGTTTAGCCCTCTTGCGACAGAATTTCCGATTTTCTGATTGGCTGATGACGTTGTCCATGTTTCATCATAGCGTATTATGTGTCATTGAAAGGTGAGTAAAAAAGCCGTTAATAATAATTATAAATCTCGTGTAATTTAATATAATTCAGCAATCTCAATTAATTTATAAATAATTTATATTGCTTGCATAAGAATTAATAGCGAAAATTAATAGCGAATTAGAGGCGAAAACGCGATACGATCTCCAGGGCTGTTTTATTGACGTGATTAAATAAAACATGGCGGCGTTGAATTTCGGAAACTAATTTAATCACCATCACTTCGATCTAGGGCCTACGTTAACAAATTTACAGCAATGTTGTTGCACGGAAAAGTTCGAAAACACGGATTTAATTTATTTCCCGGCATACGAAATTAATTGCAAACATTGAACACCGCAGTATATTGCATGTAAGTAGCTTATTCCATCCAGCACATGTGGATGCATTATAGAATAAATTTATATATACAAGCTTTGTAGGATATTCACGATGGCGTGCCAGACATAATAAGTTAAGGACCAGCTGAAGCCAGACCAAGACGGATGACTGGAACAGAATAGGCTAGAGCATACTTCTGAATTAGAAAGTGCACATTATTAACCTAAGTAGTGTAAGTACTTTTTCTAGAAAGTCTAAATTACTGATTAATTTTGTTACTCATTTTGTATAATTATTGTCTTTGATGCATACTGCAATATCTGATGACATTGCATTTGGAATGATGGTCTGGTTTTACCTTGGTGGTGTTGGCAATAATAATAATAATATAAATAATAATACTAATAATTTGATAATAACATCTGGAAACCCACTCGAAACCACGCATCTTTTCCAACGTCTCTCAATTTGTACGTTAAGATTTAACGCAGTTGCATTTCGAGGCACAGTTCTGTGATGAGGACTGCTAACTAGAGAACAAAGAACTTCTCGTGCTGTTACTTGTAAAAAATGTCAATTTAATAAATTATTGATAAGGAAAGAAATATTTTAAAAGATAAATAATAATAATATTAATAACAGTTTTCAGTCTGCATCCAACGATTCAATGCTGTTTCCTGCAGAGGCACAGCTATCAGATTGACTACTGATTTCATAGTCTTCTTCATTATTATTATTTGATTAGTTAAAATATATCGCAGGCTGTCTGCTCAGTTAGTATAGTTAAGATTTGTGTATTCTGTGCTCTCCGTTCTTGTGAATTGTTTAAACTGCATAATTGTACATTGTAACCGGTTGCGGTGTGTCAACCGGATTGTTAATAAAGAGAATATTATTATTATTATTATTAACAGTTTTCAGTCTGCATCCAACGATTCAATGCTGTTACCTGCAGAGGCACAGCTATCAGATTGACTGCTGATTTCATAGTCTTTATTATTATTATTATTTTATTAGTTAAAATATTTTGCAGGCTGTCTGCTCTTCTGTTTGAATAGTTAAGATTTTTGTATTCTGTGATCCCCGTTCTTGTGAATTGTTTAAACTGTATAATTTTACATTGTAACCGGTTGCGGTGTGTCAACCGGATTGTTAATAAAGAGAATATTATTTTTATTATTATTAATAACAGTTTTCAGTCTGCATCCAACGATTCAATGCTGTTTCCTGCAGAGGCACAGCTATCAGATGACTACTGATTTCATAGTCTTTATTATTTTATTAGTTAAAATGTATTGCAGGCTGTCTGCTCAGTTAGTATAGTTAAGATTGGTGTATTCTGTGCTCTCCGTTCTTGTGAATTGTTTAAACTGCATAATTGTACATTGTAGCCGGTTGCGGTGTGTCAACCGGATTGTTAGTTTGTGTTATTAAGAGCTTATTTCATAGTGAAATTAATTCAAACCATAGCTAATCATTTAGAAAAAATATGAGTAAGTCTGTTTCGGAGGGATCTTTTTAATAATTGAGATTTCCTGTCATCCTTTTCAACGCCGCTCGGGGAAGTTCTAGTGGAGGTAGTATTTCCGTTTCTTATAGGGTCTACGTTAAACTGAACGTTTAGAGCAAGGACGGAAAGCCGAATCAGTTCTAGTCCTTCGACAATGTTTTCTCACTCGCGTAGCCTTGTCCAGAAAAGTAGGCCTACAATTTGAGAATAAAGATTTAGACTTCTCATTTTAAAGGCTTTTTGCTGTGATTTCGTGAATGATTATGAAGATTTGTGAGCCGAATTTGTCTGTTTATATGCTTAAGAAATGTACCGTTTCAGTTGTTGTTTTGCAGAAACATTTGTGGTACAACTGTATTCCAGACATCTACCTATTTCGTTCATGTTTTTTGCAATTTGCAAATTTTACAAATAAGAAACCAGACGTTGCATTTCTACACAATGTTTTCACGAGGCAAACTTATGGTTGAAGCTGCACAGGTTAGCTGATTGATATCATGTAGAAGTTGACCAAATATTAACAGGCATTGATTACTCAATAATCATCTTAATTTAACTTGCTTCATAGATTTTGGCTTTACATTTATCCATAGTGTTATTGATTGACCTTTATAATGGTAGGCACATGGTTTATCCTATTTACATGGACCTATATATGTCAGAAGGAGAACCTTCCTTCAGTGTCTTAACCTCTGTTTAAATGTTTTAATGGGCAATTTAACATAATCGTAGTTGTGAAATTAAATAGCATCACTGTGCAAGAAGAGAAAGATATTTATCGTAGTCATTCCTGTATATTCATTCATTCAATCATTCAAGGAAGCAGATGTAGATCATGAAGTTGTTTTCACAAGTGGATTCATGGATATAGTTAGTTGTGTGTTTTGTTTGAAAATGTTATGTTTGCAGTCAGTCACATATCAGTCGGAAATACAAGATAATGGTTTTGTTGAATCATCATCACCTGAGAAATTGGTATATTTGCAGTCAGTCACATATCAGTCAGACATACGAGATAATGGTTTTGTTGAATCATCATCACCTGAGAAATTGGTATATTTGCAGTCAGTCACATATCAGTCGGACATACGAGATAATGGTTTTGTTGAATCGTCATCACCTGAGAAGTCCGAGTTATCTTTAGAGTTCCCAAGACATGAGATGCGTAAGAAAATTGAATGAATTACACTTTGTCTTCCAAGAAATGTTTTGTATTAATTAGCTGTCTAATTTAATTCATAATGGAGCCGTGCTTTCTTGGACACTATGCGCATTTCCAACCATAATTATAATACTATTCTTAATACAGTTTTATTACTGAAGTAAAATTTGAAAAATGGACTGACTGACAAGAGATTCTCTTTAGATTAAGTCAATTCAAATTGTTTTAAAGATCAGGTACATGTGTTTATATGTTGTGATTTAGATGTTTCTTATATGATATATATATATATTATATATCTTATTATTTATCAGGATGGTAAGACTACAATTTGTTTGGTTTGCAAACAATACGAGCATGCAATCACTGAGAAACATGGCCAAGCTCCGCTTGGATTGTGCCCATTTTTGAGGCAGAAATGATTAAGCGTACATTATTGGCTTATTAATTTGTTATTTAAGTTCTTTGACTAACACTGTAGTCCTAGTTGTCAAGAAATAGCATAAAATAAAACTGAACTATCTGGACGAAAGTAATGAATTACGTGGTGTTTTGTCTTATAGAAAATGACTTTCTAAACTGTAAACAAGCTTCAATGAGCGTAACCTCCAGTAGCTCGACGTTCCTTAAGAGTAATGATCTTAAGCATGGACTTCAGATAACAGATATCCAAAACAAACGGCCAAGTTGCAGTGATGTTTCAGACAATGAGCACATTGAAGAATCAAATGTGGAGACGTCAAAGGACATTAACTCTAATGGCAAGTTCAGTTTCCTTAATTCTAGCATTAATGATCATTTCTTTAAACAATTATGGTCCGCTGTTAGATTAATGTACTTCAACTGTGTATATTATGAATCTTTTATAAGGTCCCACACTTTGGAACAGATTGCATTATACTTAATTTAAAATATATGCCACTTATCAAGTTATAAAATAATCTCACATGATATGAGCTGTAAATAATAATTGATAATACTAGTTATTTTAAACATTTTTGAATTATGATTGGGTACATTATTTGCTGCAATTATTTATAGCATGGAAGTGAGTTTGTGTCTTTCAATGTGTATCATTTGTATTAGAAGAAAGTTCATGTTAAGCTCATTCCAGTGTCTTCTTTGCACTTTAACCTATAAAATATGATTTTAATTTAAACTGTAGTCTACCTTAAATGCTGAGGATTGTCTAAGCATAGGTTTTATATATACTTAAGCAAAAATTCACTCGTCTGCCTATGAGAGGAATTGATATTTGAGACTTTACAAAATCACTTTCTTGTTTATTATGAATTTTTATATTTGTATAGATAATTATAAATTCATACATTCTTACATACATATGGCGTGCATATCTACAGTAAAAAAGATTTGCGATTCTTTGTTTGAAAATACAGTCGTTCTAAGGTGTGAGAATGATTCAAATGGAAAGAACAGAAAACTACCTTACAGCCAGGTATGCAACAGCAAATATTCATTTTATTTCAAATTACTCTATCCAATTGCCAGATGATTTTCATTTTCATTTATTAGACTTTGTGCAAGTTTCTGCAAGAGATCTTGGAAACGCTGTGATAATTATATTGCAAATTGTAAAGTTCTTTACATAGTGTTTCTAAGTGCGTTTATATGGAACTACTTAAAATCTGGCTCATTCACATGCCAGCCTTGTGGAATGGAGTACCTATATTAAAGTGCTTCATGCTCATTATGTGATTTGTCATTTATCATAGTCCTTTGTCTTCTTGTTATTAGTTGGTTTGTAGACTTGCTAATGAAATATATTGCATTGTATATGAGAATTTAGCAAGTCCCTCTTACGGTACTACCCATTCAGAGCAACACCCCCAACGAAATAAGAAGGACTTCAACCAGCTAATGGCTGAAGATGACATGCCCCATAAGATCTTGCTACGGGTAAAGGGAGGGAGGTTCTTGATACAAACGGACCAATAAAATTATTTGATTTGATTTGATTTGATATGGAAGCCGAATTAATGATAAAACACTTGAGAAATGGAACTGGATTAAGGTATTTTTTATAAGTTCATGGCGTCCGAAATGATATAAACACGCGTTCACCATTACATTACGTCACTAAAAACATTGAGTAAAAATACGGCAGATTCTGCAAGTGAACTAACCGACAAGTACCGGTTCTGTCACTGTTTTTGTGATGTTTTGTTTTATTTCGGCTTCAGATGAATGGAGAGACGAATAGATTCCGTTACACTCCGACCGCCCAACAGATGATGAAGCAGGCCTGCTTTCGATATGCAACGACAACAAGCACGACTACCACTGACCCCTCTGCCACTCCTCATGATGACGGGGGTTTGGTCGATGTAATGTCTGAGCTGGCTGACCAACTCAACCTCTTCAGCATCACTCGGAGGTCCACGAAGAAACCACCGAGTACATATCTGTGCCATCTATGCTTCCAGAAGGAACACTTCATCAAGGACTGCCCCATGGTAAGACATTTTGAGCGATGATGATGATGATGATGGTGGTTGTGGTGGTGGTGATGATGGTGATGATGATGATGATGATGATGATGATGATGATGATGATGATGATGATGATGATGATGATGATGATGATGATGATGATGATGATGATGACGATGATGATATTTGCTTCCAAACTTATAAGTGCACCCTCATAGTATGAACGGAAGATGTAGTACAAGTTTTACCCTAGTTGAATTTAATTTTCGCCGCAACACACCTTTTAGCTTTCACACCTTCCAGCAAAAGTCCTCTATAATATCTCAGTAGACTTACTAGCACTGATAGCGACGCGCAGCAAATGAAACTAATGGACCGCTGACTGTCACAGTCTGTGGGACTTTCAGTTCCGGACCAGTTCATGGTTAAACATTTCGGGAGTGGACATATTATTGCAACATACGTGGACATAATCCAGATATCGAGAATGCCAGCTGACCCAAATTCCAATACACTACATGCAAGATTTGAAGAAGAGGAAAACACAGGCAACCAAGACTACTCTGGGTAGAGAATATAATCTAGGACGTGACATCACTTGGGCTAACACTGGACATGACAAATTGCCTCATTCGACAACGGAGAACATTTATTCGTTCCCACCGCTGCCAAATGGCTTGTCTTGACTCCAAGTACATACATGTACATCTGTCTGATCAACCTCACTGATTTGCCTTTCCAGTGAATGCTTTTGATTAAACCATGGCTTTTTGAGTTGGTTTGTTTCATTTGAGCTAATGTTTGCTTAGGCTCGACCTCGGGATGATGGACTTACGCCCTATCAGGGCAAGAAGAGGTGTTTTGGGGAGTACAAATGCCCCAAGTGCAAACGACGGTGGATGTCTGGCAACAGCTGGTCTAACATGGGGCAGGACTGCATCAAGTGCAAAGTCAACGTCTACCCTCATAAACAGGTAAATACGTAGGAAACAGTAAATCACTGAATGAATTATCATCACCAATAACTTGAGTCTGAATTGATCAAATGATCATCACCAATAACTTGAGTTTGAATAGATTAAATGGTCATCACCAATAACTTGAGTTTGAATAGATTAAGTGCTTAAAGTCGATCTATTGTGAAAAAGTTTTAAAAAAATCGATGCTGTGGATTGAAGCTGCTGGCAAGGAACATTACTATGCGCTTCTAGATAGTTCTGAATCATGACCGTTTAAGTTTGAATTGCAGTACTATAGTTGACTTGAGAGTCAATATAGTAGCTATTACACAGTAGCTGTTTGCTTGATTGAAAAGATTCCCAATAAGGTCTAACTTGCTCCTTGCTTGTTCTATCTATTACATTAGCTTACTTGATCTATATACTATAATTATTTTTAGGTTTTAAGTTAAGAAGTAGATCTAAGGTCTTGTTTATTGCAGGATATTCTTCGAGTTGATTTGTATTCTTTTGCATTGATTTTATTTTTCACTGACCACCCGCAACTCACAAGCTCTGCACATCTCGTTATGCCCCAATTTGTAATTCAAAACGCAGCCAAAGGCTGCGTCTTTATTGCTGTTGGATCCCACCCTATAAATTACTCCCTCCCTAATCTCTCTCTGCCACTCCTCCAATTATATAAGCACCACCCACTCTGCTTACCTGTCTCTTGGAACTCTGATTCTAACCTGACCTAACATAAGGTGTTATGTATGTAGGCCTAGTAATGGAAATATTTTCACAAAGCACAACTAGCTTATCCACTGTTGTTGACTTTGTGCCTGCCATAAAATTAGCTATTGTTCCATCGACATTGCAATCAAGTTGATATGTTGAATCTGTGGAAGATTCTTAGTTGCATTGTGTGTGTGTGTATATATATATATGTGTGTATTTATGTAGCGGCCTCTCGAGAAGAATGTCAACTTTGATCTTGGCGAGAAAAGCAAAGTCCATCCGCAGCATCTGTGCGAGAAGTGCAAGCAGTTCGGCTTCTACTGTCGGCGCATCAACTGAAATTTTAATCCCCACGTTCGACAAATTGGCAGTTATTTTTTTATATACTGATTGCGAGCAGGTGCGTTTCAGAACTGTTTCAGGAAGTAGCTGGTACATTACCAGGCTTATGTTTACATGATTGCAGTTTCTGATATTCGACTGT
This sequence comes from Lumbricus terrestris, assembly GCA_949752735.1. Taxonomy (NCBI): domain Eukaryota; kingdom Metazoa; phylum Annelida; class Clitellata; order Crassiclitellata; family Lumbricidae; genus Lumbricus; species Lumbricus terrestris. Next base: position 5,201,118 of record OX457039.1, read on the forward strand.
TTTGAAGTTGATGATTTGAAGTGAGTCATACAGTGGTTACTGGTTTAATACTGAGTTAATCGTTGATTTTTAAAAATTATTCATCTGTTCTAGAAAAGCTTTATCTATTCCACTTTCATCTGCACACTCCAACCAACAGCATGCGACTGTCAAGCTGAAGTGTGTTACCTGTCTTCGATTTGTCCTTGAATATACATTTTGTACCGTGTCTCCACAGTTCATCTCGTAGGAAAAATATATGCATATTTTACAGGGCAGTTTACTGTTATCATTTGCAGTTTGTTTTCCATTGTTTGCTCTGAATACATGAGGCATAGAATTAATTAGTTTGAATTTCATTTTACTGCAGCTTTGTCATTAATTGTTTTTGCATCTGATAAGTAACTGGATGCAGAAATATTTCACTGGTGTTGGATTAGCACTATATGGACAATGAATTGTAAATTTTGCTGCTAGTATCAGAGTTTGCTTTCTGATTTGCCGGAAGAACCAATTATTTACAGTGAGAACGAGCTATAGATCACTGGATTTTTTGCAGTTTGTTTTCCATTGTTTGCTCTGAATACATGAGGCATAGAATTAATTAGTTTGAATTTCATTTTACTGCGGCTTTGTCATTCATCTTTTAAGCACATACCATTCGTAAATACGAATATCAAGCTTTAGATGTCTAGGCATCTGATAGACAAATACTTTGCATATTTTACAGGGCAGTTTTCTGCTTCGTTCCATTGTTTGCTCTGAATACGTGATGCATAGAATTAATTAGTTTGAATTTTATTTTACTGTGACTTTGTCATAATTGTTTTTGCATCTGATAAGTTTCGTTGGTGAACGTTTGACATGCGCACAACTAGATGCAGAAATATTTCACAGCTGTTGACTAGGCGATATTCTGTCATGAAATGTGTCTAGCTATATGGACAATGAATTGTTGCAAATGTTGACAGGAAAAGAGAAAGTTTTGCAGTTGTGATGCTGCATTGTCTTTAGTTAGGAATGGTATTGCTTGCTCCTGAAAGTGTTAGCTTTAGCTTGTCAAAGAATTAAGCGACAGAGACTCATTGCTAGGCTACACTTCAGTCAAGCTGTATTTATTTGAAGCTTCTCAAAAGCCACAGTTTTGAATTATTTTAGATATAATGTGTTGAATAGAAAACGAGCGGATGGCACTCAAATCCCCACGTTCGACAAATTGGCAGTTATTTTTGTTTATACTGATAGCGAGCAGGTGCGTTTCAGAACTGTTTCAGGAAGTTGCTGGTACATTGCCAGGCTTATGTTTACATGATTGCAGTTTCTGATATTCGACTGTTTTGAAGTTGATGATTTGAAGTGAGTCATACATTGGTCTAAAACTGAGTTAATCGTTGATTTTTTAAAATCAATCACCTGTTCTACAAAATATCTATTCCACTTTCATCTGTACACTCCAACCAACAGCATGCGACTGTCAAGCTGAAGTGTGTCACCTGTTTCCGATTTGTCCTTGAATATACATTTTGTACCGTGTCTCCGCAGTTCATCTCGTAGGAAAAAAAACAGAACTGGCAGGGTAAATAATCCTTCACATCATGTTGGAGATATGAGCTCCTTCCAACTGTAAAATCTCCTTTTTTGCTTGCATGACAGATGTGTTATGGTTGAAAATTCCAGGATTTAAAAGTTTTCTAAACTTGCTGTCGTAACCGGGTTTGGTCAAAAGTGCATCAACTTCAGGGTGATAACTGTGGTGTCGATTTATTTAGATGTCTAGGCATCTGATAGAAAATACTTTGCATATTTTACAGGGCAGTTTTCTATTATCGTTTGCAGTTTGTTTTCTGCCTCACTCCATTGTTTACTTTGAATACATGATGCATATATAGAATTAATTAGTTTGAATTTCATTTTACTGCGGCTTTGTCATTAATTGTTTTTGCATATGATAAGTAACTGGATGTAGAAATATTCACTGGTGCTGGATTGGTGCTATATGGACAATGAATTGTAAATTTTGCTGCTAGAATCAGGATTTTGTCAGATTATTGAGCTTGTATGTCAAATCTTCATGGCAGTTCTGTTGCAAGTTAGTTTGCTTTTTGATTTGCAGAAAGAACCAATTATTTGGAGTGAGAACGAGCTATAGATCACTGGGCATTCCTGTTTTAAAAATCACACTGCAGCTCATATTGAAACTTGTGTTTTAGTTCTTGTACTGAATAAATAATTGTTTTTGCATCTGATAAGTAACTGGATGTAGAAATATTTCACCAGGCCCTGCTAATTAAGAGTTTTTCTAGAAGGGATTGTCTTCATACCAAACATGACTTATAATGCAACAAGTTCTTATGGTCAATTGGTCTGTAATAAAAGATGTGAAACTGTGATTATACATTAATTTCAGTTAGAATTTAATTGCTATCTTTTTTGTGATTTTATACTACATAGCATTAGGACACTCATGGATGATTACTTCAAGTAAACTTGTAATTAAAGAGAAGTCAGATTAAAATCCGATATCTCAAAGAAGTCACTTAATTCTGAATCATTAGACAGGAGAGAGAAGGTCAGAAATGAAAAAAAACAAGAGAAAAAACTAGGAATCGATGAAACAATAATAGAAAAAATCAAGAAGAGAAGACTCAGGGATGAAAAGCAGAGGGAGACAGCGGTCGAAGACCTGGATGGATAACATCAAAGAGGACCTGAGAGAGAAGGGCACCAGGTTAGCCGAGATCGGAGAAACAATTAGGAGCAGAGAAGTTTGGAGAAATTTCATAAAGGCCTCAACGTCATATTGATGAAGGGAATATAGAAGAAGATACAGTAGATCTACCGGTGCGTTCTTGGGTATTAGGCCTACAGCTCTTCGCTACCTCTGTGATCTTATTAGACGACCTGTCTCAACTACCACTGCCTCTCCGCTCTTTAGACCGTCATGACCTTCTTGTACCACGGTCTCGGACTGCTAAAGCCCAGCATCGTGCCTTTGCTTCTGTCGGTCCTTCGCTTTGGAATGCCCTCCCTACTATAATCCGTACTCAGATCTTATCTGGAAGCACTGCTGTTTGTGCGCGTTTCCTTAAAACTTTTCTTTTTCCAAGAGGATTTCGCACTGGGAGCGCCTCTGATTAGGTTGTACTGTGAGAGGCGCTTTATAAAAATCCAAAAATAGTATAGCATAGTACGTGTAAAGCACCCTTGCAATTAAACCCTTCCTTTCGATGAGCCATGACGTCTCATTTCGATCCGTGACGTCACTACAGTGAGAAAGTGAAATTAGGCCTAAAGAGTATGAAATGTACATGTCTGGCATACCACTGTGCCCATCATACACTATGTCTTGCATACCGCTGTGTCCATCATAAACTGTACATGTCTTGCTAGGCATGGTGGCAAACCTATAATGGACATATAATTCGGACCCTATAAAATGAAATTAGCGTGTATTTAACGTATACTATAGGCCGGACGTACGCTCGAGAATTTGTGCGCGATTTCTGTGAAAACTCGCGATGTCTGGCTAAACCACGTTGACGACGCGGTCTGGGTAAACGGCCTCGTATGGGTATATATATATATATATATATATATATATATATATATATATATATATATGTGTGTGTGTGTGTGTGTGTGTTTGTGTGTGTTTGTATATATATATATATATATATATATATATATATATATATATACAAGGGTTGTCTCTTAAAAATGGAAGTTTAAATTTTCAATCTCTCACCCTTTCAAGTTGTTAGGTTTGTAAAGAAAAAATTTATAATTTTTTTGGAGTAAATCGGATAATATTTAGAGGCTGCCCTCTGATGTCAAAGTTTTAGGACATGTGAGCCTATTGCTTAAACATATGCCACATAGCTCGCATTGTTAACACCCTATATATATATATATATGCATATAAATATATATAGGCAGTCTGACTGGCTTTTCTTAGAAAGAATAAACCACAAAACACCTGCAGACAGACTGTTACATTCACTCTCACGCATGTTATAAATATCTGAGTATACTAAGCCCATGATAGGGGACTGGTGGATGTCAGAGGAGATACCATGCATGTAGTCTGCATGGAGGGCAATCATTCAAAGCAACCGGGCCCACGCTGGCCTTAATTAATGTGGCCTTGAACAACATAATATATGATTAAGTTTATAAAGAGATCTCTTTCAATTCACTGTGTATACAGACGTAATTGATAAAAGTTTCTTTTATGTTATCATATATCAATGCATGGGCATCCGCCCATAGGTGCCAAAGGGGCGCTTAATTACATGTCTAACAGTTAAGAAGAAGGAGAAGGACGCCCAAGAAGGAGGTGGGTGGAAGAAATACACGAGACAACGAAGATGAACTTGGAAGAACTGAGAAACGCGACGGAAGATCGTAGCAAGTGGAGAAGGTTGACCATGGCGGTCGTTATAAGATTCAAAGAATCGACGGCACAAGATGTTTTAACACATTGACCGCGGGACCATTTCTTTGCAGTACGCGGAGGCACCATAGAAAATTTGAACCCCGGCATACCGATCGTAAATCTGACACGGGGCAGCTCGATCATAAAATTGATGCAAGGACCACATTTTATGACCTGTTGCTCTACGCAGCAGTTCTCCCCAAAACCATACACAGAGCGCCTATTGTCAACTGTCATTGACAGTGACTCTTTATTGAAATTTAAAAGGGAAAACAGAAAATGCAAAGAAACTGTCAAATTATTACTCTAGTATGCTGTACAAGTGTACAGTAGCCTGACTAAAGAAACTCTGCATTTCAGCCGACTACGCCACAGAACTCACCATCAGGCCTATCATATGAATGTCGCGTTCTAGGGTAGGAAAATAGCCTGCAAACGGCTTGAAATCGTGAAATCATAGGCTACTACCGGCATTGCAAACGTCATGCAGCTTGAAAAGCCTGTCATTTTCAGACACACCTTCATATTGCAATTATGCCAGAATTTCAGTAGGCATATGAGTTCAAATCTATCGTGCGCCATGGTCTTATTGAAAAGAGGAGTGGCAATAGTCGGATCTGTAGCCTACTTCTGCAATCCACAATTGTCGGCTTCTTTATATAACACACCAGAAAGACAAGTCCAAGAACTTTATCATCTCAGGTACTGTTGTGGAGTGCCAATTGTGAGCCCTGATATTTGGCTTGAAGGCTGACTTTTGTAGAAATTGGTCCGCGAATTTCTTGAACTCTTTTATTGCCATCAAGCTCATTATAGGCCTATATCATTCGTTGAATAAATCTATTGGACGTAACTCGGCAGTTATAGGTTAGGTTGATAGAGCTGCTAAGTCCAGCCTTATAACCCTATTTCAAATCCACCTTTGGTTTGTAATTATTCGCGTTAGCAGCTTCCCAAGCACGAGTAACTGTTGTAAATACAAGTGGAATACGATATCATCGCAGCATGGCCCGGCCTGGAATACATGTATGTCTCAGAGCCATCATTACCAACATCTGCAGTCGCAGGCTTCAATTATCTCACTCTCGGCATAACAGTATTATTATTATTTACTAAGAGGCTCAACGTAATCGATAGTTGACTGTGTAGGCCTAGGTCTATCTTTCTCGAAACGCCATCAGGCCTGGTTACTAAATATTTCTTAGTTCAGAAAATAATGTACTGCATGAGTTGCAATAAAATGGCATCACTAATAAACTAATGACCGCACCTACAGTTACAACAGACGTCTCCGCCCGCCCTATCATAAAACTCTAGGTCCGAATGGGTACCTTACACCTCTTACACGCGGCAGCCCATCGTAAATTAGACCGGAGGAAACCCCTTCGCTTTATGACACGCGTCAGCCCTGTTGAAGAGCATCGACAAACCAGGCCAGGCTGAGAATCTGATCTCCCATTACCAAAGGTACCATTGATTGCCAGCACCACTCCTAAAGTTCCTGTATATCTGGAGTACGAGTTAACTCGTACCTCGCGTCCCAGACGACCAACTGGAGTACGAGTTAACTCGTACCTCGCGGTCAATGTGTTAACAGTTAACTTCCACATTTGCGTGGGTTTTTTGCAATAAGGTTCTAATGTTGCTGATAATTTATACACAAGGTGAGACAGAATTGGGGCGACCTAAAGTTGAGAACAAGCCATGCTTTTATATTCATATTTGGCGAAAGGATAGAGGAAGGCGAGGGAACAGGGAAGGTATAATCGACATGATTTTGTTGAAATGGGTATACGCTATTGTTCCGAATATTCCCGGATATCAGGCACGACTTTTTTTATAGAGTAGACAAATCCCTTTCACAAGCTGTATTTATTTTCACTCCTTGTTCTATTAAACAGATTTCCGTTTTAACAAGAACACATAATTATACCAATCGAAACCATGCATGATTGACATGCTAAATGAATATTGACGCAAATGACGTCATTATGACGTCATTATATCGACAGGATCTTTTATATTCTCACCAGTGTTAGACAAATACAAATGTATATCAGGATTAAAATGGCGTTTGAATTGTAAAAATCGATGAATATTTACTATTTATTTTCATATTTAGGAAATGGCTCCATTTCTCCGGACACAGTGCATGCATATATATATATATATATATATATATATATATATATATATATATATATATTTATGCAGGTATATGTGAGCCCATAATAAATAGTGATTTATATGTAATTTGTGTGTGTTGCGAAAATATCGACAACAACGGGTTGAACAACCACCAGAAAAACAATGACGTCAAGAAAGTATATATATATATATATATATATATATATATATATATATATATATATATGTATATATATTCCTTTTTCCGTGCCTGATATACATATATATATTCATATATATATATATATATATCAGGCACGGAAAAAGGAAAGAAAACCGAAAAGTAATGAGAAAGAAAGTAATATCGAATTTTCAAAAGTAAAGAAACTTAAATGCGTCCATGGAAAGTTTTAAGACGTTGACAGCCTTTGTATCGTTAAATTGTATATACACCGATGAGATTAAAGCGCTATGTCTTTCAACACCTCGAAAACGTAATTCTTGACTGATATATAAGTCGCAGAAACGCAAAGAGTCCAGGTTCTTCAGGAGCACGGGAGCGAAATGACACAGTAATATTATGAGCAATATAACAGACAGAGAGACATAGAGAGACAGACAGAGATAAATTATTTTTTACATAATGTCAAATGTCAAAATTCCAAAAACTAATTGCGACCTAATATCCTCCTCTCCTCTCCTCTCCTCTCCTCTCCTCTCCTCTCCTCTCCTCTCCTCTCCTCTCCTCTCCTCTCCTCTCCTCTCCTCTCCTCTCCTCTCCTCTCCTCTCCTCTAATCGAATCTAATCTAATCGAATCTAATCTAATCTAATCTAATCTAATCTAATCTAATCTAATCTAATCTAATCCTCTCCCTCTCCCTCTCCCTCTCCCTCTCCCTCTCCCTCTCCCTCTCCCTCTCCCTCCCTCCCTACCTCTCTCCCTCCCTCCCTCCCTCCCTGCTTCCCTGCCTGCCTCCCTGCCTCCCTCCCTACCTCCTTCTCTCCCTCCATCGCTCCCTCTTTTTCTCTCTCCCTCCCTCTATGTCCGTCTCTCTCTCTGTCTGTCATCGTATCTCTATGTCCCTCTGTCTGTCTGTCTGTCTGTCAGTCTCTCTCTCTTTGTCACTCTGTCTCGCTGTCTCGCTGTCTCTAACTCTGTCTCTTTTCTTTGTGTGTGCCTGCCTCTGTCTGTCTGTCTCTGTCTGTCTGTCTGTCTGACTGTCTGCCTGTCTCTCTCTCTCTATCTATCGCTCTATAAGTCTGTCTCTAACTCTGTCTCTTTTCTTTGTGTGTGCCTGCCTCTGTCTGTCTGTCTGTCTCTGTCTGTCTGTCTGACTGTCTGCCTGTCTGTCTGTCTCTCTCTATCTATCGCTTTATAAGTCTGTCTCTAACTCTGTCTCTTTTCTTTGTGTGTGCCTGCCTCTGTCTGTCTGTCTCTGTATGTCTATCTCTGTCTCTCTCACTCACACACACACACACACACACACACATGCACACACACACACACACACACACACACACACACACACACACACACACACACACACACCATCTAATATCGAAACATACTTATATTATATCAATATAATTGTGGAATACTATATACATATATATGATGATTTCTTAAAGATTTCGAATTTCTTAGACTTTTCGCCATAATTACTTTAGAACTTAATGCATGTATACATTGTATAGGTCCCACGGCCTACGATATCTACACATTCATCAGAGAGATGGCGCATTCACCGGAGATAATGCACCATGCATTCGATCTTTCGAGGAAGAAGGAATGTTCCAGTTCATGCAAAACTACACACCCCTTTATTGTATTATTTGTTGCTATAATAACATTTTTGACTCATGTTCACCATATGTCAAGCTAAAATCTGCAGTCCGTCTCCTGTCATCTGAACGCCAACAAAATGAACGTGCAGCCATCCGCTATAATTATTATATAACTAGCTGGGGTGTATACCCGGCGTTGCCCGGGAAACTCAGGATTCGCTACGCTCCCGGTTAATTTTCTACTTCCCCACCCTCACTGCCGTCTCCAAAACCCCTCGATCCCCAACCGCCCGCTCCCCACCCCACCCACACCAAGCCCACCATACCATTTTCCAACCGCCAACCAACCCCACTCCACCCCACCCTACCCAACCAGACCCACCCAACCCTCCCCACCGCACCACGACACATTAGTTAAGGTTTGGAGTGAAAGCTAAAAAAGCTGTTGAAAGGCATGGCGACGAAAATGCGAAAATTATGGTTTCGCCTCCCACCCTGGCCCCATGGTGGTAGAGATTCGCCAAGCCATCTATGCTGGGTGATCCTGATGACCCTCTGTCTAGGTAGAAAGTTTAAGATCGATAGTTGCTTTTCACGATAATTTTTTCTCTGCCACCCCCAATAATATTCTGCATGCCCGACCCGGCCCCTGCGTGGCGAGGTGTGTTGGGTGGGGGCGTTCTAGCTGCATCCTGCATGGAACGTTTCAGGTGAATAGCTGTGATGTTATATATGGCGACGGAATGGATATTGCAAAATTTTGTGTTTTCGCCCCCACCCCGGTTCCCTTGGTGGGAGAGATTCGCCAACCCCTCCACGGTGTATCTGATGCCGAAACCGACACAGTGGTGAAGGTTTGGGGTTAAAGGTTCAAAAACTGTGAAAATGCATCCGGTCAAACATACAGACAGACAGACAGACAGACAGACAGACAGACAGACAGACAGACAGAATCTTTTCTTTATTTGTACTTCTTCTTTCCCTTCAGGCTAGGATTATTCCCTCTGGCGAGTGGTCAGCCACTCGGATCCTTCTCCTCCACTTGTCTCTGCTTCCGGTGTCTATATATAAAGTGGCGGTGTCGGCCTTAAGTCTGGAGGATGAAGGAGAGTGACACCTCAACACATCAAGTTGTGACACGGCTGCAGACGGAGTCATCTCCAGTTTGGGGTCGATAAGTGCGAAACAACATTTGGCCCCACACCATGCGCTGATCCGGAAATTCAGTTTTTGGATGCCCCAACCCTACTCTCTATAGCTTTTACTGCGCATTGGTATAATAATGATCAAGGCATTAAATATATAATGCACACTGATGTCAAGTAATAATTTTCGTTAATCATTAAATATTCATTCAAGCATGCATGCATTCGTGTATCTTACAATGAATAATTATATACAATGTCATGCAGTGATAATGGTGATTTAACAATAACGATGATGATGATGATGAATTGCTGGTGGTGGTGATGGTATGGTGGTGGTGGGTGGTTAATTGTTATGGAACTTATGGTAGGGGTGGTGAGGTGGCGTTTTGTAATATAGCAAGAATAGTTATAATGACGATGATTTTAATTATAATGATGCGCAGTTTAGAGTTTATGTATGTTTATGTATATTATGTCATAAAATCACCATCATTATGTACATCATCATCATCATCATCATCATCATCATCATCATCATCATCATCATCGTCGTCGTCGTCGTCGTCATCATCGTCATCGTCATCATCATCATCATCATCATCATCATCATCAGCAGCAGCAGCAATCATCATCATCATCACCATCACCACCACCACGACCACCACGACCACCACGACCACCACGACCACCACGACCACCACGACCACCACGACCACCACCACCATCATCATCATCATCATCATCATCATCATCATCATCATCATCATCATCATCATCATCATCATCATCATCATCATCATCATCATTAATTAGTTATATCTAACAGAGGCGTCCGTTTCTAAAACAAAACAAAAACATTAAACTAATACAACTCGCAAAAAGTCTAATTCTGGATCTGTATATATAATTACATAATGCATATATATATACATATATATGTATATAATATGCATATATATTGAGTGCATGACAATCACAATGAGGTATTTTTGACCGGTGCTCTCACTGTATAAACTAATTATCAGTGAACACGTCAAACCGTAGGACATTTTTAAACTCCGAGTATAATTCTATCCTGAAAGCAAAAAAACTGAAACTTTACACGTAATCGGTTGCGCTTTGACACCTGAGTAACTTGCTATTTTTCCTGCAAAAATCAAACATAACGCATTAAAATAAAAATCTAGAAGAAAAATAACACATGTTAAAGAATAAAATAAGTGAAATTGGGCAGATATATAATAAGTGAAAATAGGAAAAAAGAATTAAATTTAAGTATGGAAATTGAATACATTTTGCGGAGAAAATAAAATTAAGGGAAAAAATATTTTAAAGACAGATATGACAAAATTAAGACACGGTTCATTTTACTTACCAATAATTCTGAGTAGGCCTACTGGTGTTGTGATTGATTTAACAAAATTTAAATGAAAAGGTATAACATTTTCAAAGAACCTCTTTCAGTTTCGACGCTGCAATAAATAAGCGTCATTTTACCTCATCTATAATATAATTATATATACAGTATATATATATATATATATATATATAGTTTGCTCATAATGTATAACATTGTGCGTAACAATGATGTTATAAATTCACAAGTGACTGCCAAGACAACCATAAAAGTTGCCCGAAAAACTACCAAAAGAAGTTAAACCTCAATAAAGTGACATTAGAAATATTCTCTGTCAGGAGTTCAATATCAAAAACGAATCTATAACATTCCTTGTCTATAATTATGCTCAACAGGTGGAGAAAGCATTACTGCACTATATTAATATACACCAAAAAATTATATTTTTAAAGAGTAAGCCTACACACCGCAATTTCTAAACGTTCCGACTATTTAAATAGGTTTTACGTAAATTCACCGCTGCATCGTGGTATATGCTATGCTCACACCGAATGCACGCAGATATACAACAAGTAAACAACTATAATACTCAAGATCTATTAAACTTTCAGACAATATTCACGTAGACATCCCTGATCCAGTATAATATTCCACTATCTGATCGCATACCGGTCTTGTCTATCCTTTGATCAGACAGCCAGCCATCTTTTCTGCCAAACCGTCTGCCCTTCCCGCGCTCTTTCTACCTCGATAACCGTCGCAAATTTCACGCTTCCCACCACGAAAAACTCACTCGATTTCAACTTACACTATCGTTGCCGTTTTCCGTCAAGATTTGCTAACCCTGAACCCGATTGCTTCGTATTTCAATTCGAAAGCAATTCGGAATTTAGGGTAAACAACTCGAGAACGGTAGACGTGTCGCCACTGACGGTGTATTATTAAAAACTCCACACTGCAGACGGTGCAGCTTATCGACTGCGCCTGCGCGCTGTGTCAGTAGAGCGGCCAGCCGGCGAATGGCGGCGTCGCTGCACGAGTTGCAGTGCCAATCGGTGCAGACTCGGACCAATCAGAGAGCGGCTTCCTTCAAGGCTGAGCGGTCAAGGACAAGGTCACTCGGGACGATTTGCCGCAATTGCGCAAACAGCCTTTGTTGCTGCTTTTATACCTGTATATATAATGTACGAAGAAGCATCAGAATATATACATATATATACGTGTGCATATATATATTTATATACATGCATATGCTTTGTATATACGCATGATTCAAGTATATGTTTGTGTACGAAGGATTATTATAAACATTTACGACATCTATGTAGATGCTTATTGAAGCACGCGCTTGCTTGTATGCCTAATATAATTCATATATATATATATATATATTTATATATATAATTTCGCGAGTTTAAAATAGAAATTTGTGCAACACGATGCTTTCGTGCATTATGCCAATGTGTATATCCATGCACGATGTTGCACATATACATATTATAAGTATAAATATCCAAGTATAATGCATCATACTTATACATACATTATGCGTATATACATATTATATATATGTATATATATAGAAATCTGTTAAGTTCATAATAATCATATAATATATACATAATATATATATATATATATATATATATATACATATGCGTTTGGTTGCATGCATGTAATACATGGCTAGAGATTTCTACAAGAGCACTTTCATTGTAATATATATATATACATATATATATATATATATATATATATATATATATATATATATATCCAGACGCATATAAAACACATGACCCACAACGACGAACTGAATGAACTCGTTCGTCTGTGGTTGAGGCGGCAGACGTACAAAGCCGCCTTCGCAGTTTCCCGCCCTCGGAGGTCGTCTGGTCTGAGTTCTAAATTCAAACTTGCTTGACCCTGGGACGACTCGTTTTATCACGGGCGTGGTTGGCTCCTATAACTATCTGTTTATTGTCGGTATTATTTATGATGCACCTGTATAAAGCAATATATGCATATATTTATTTATACATACATGCATACATGCATACATACATACATACATACATACATACATACATACATACATGCATACATACATACATGCATACATACATACATACATACATACATGCATGCATGCATACATACATACATACATACATACATACATACATACATACATACATACATACATACATACATACATACATACATGCATACATACATACATACATACATACATACATACATACATACATACACACATACATATACACACACATACATATACACACACATACATACGCTCATATATAAATATATATAATATAGTCATCTGCATTATATGCATGTATAATAAGATATATCATATATATATATATATAAATTGTATATGTATCTTCGATATATATATATATATATACATATGTTATATATACCACTTATTATTTACACATTTATATTTTATGTATATATAAACATAAGCATATATATAATATATTACAAACGGATAAATAGTACAAAATATACATCTGACATATGCGCATATTAATTTTACATTTGGTATATATAACATACATAAGCATATATATATTATATATATATATATAGTATGAACGGATAAACATGTATAATTATATACCTGTGACACATGCATATAATACTTTTGCGCTAAGGTATATATATACATATATATATATACATATATATATATATATATATATATATATATATATATATACATATATATAGTGGGCGCATGGAAAACGACGTATCAAAGTAAGTAAGATGTCTGGAATGGGTCTTTTTGGGTACAGCAAAGCCGTGTTGGATGGATAGTTCATGCAGGTGGAGAGACTTTTCGGTTGTGAGTAAATATTTCCGAAGGTTAGATTTGACATGCAATGAACTATTTGTACCCATCGCATGCTGTGGCGGCGCCAGCTGTACAGCTTCAGCAGGTTGCGTAGGGTCATGGGAGTTATTCGTCAGGTAAAAAAATTGAATGTACGCATGCATGTATGGATGAATACTTGATTCGGCGCCCGTCAAGAAGACTACTCAGAGGCGCTCCCGACTACAGCGCGGACATTGAATCGGAGTTTCACGCCGATGAGGATGAGCAATTATTGCGAGTGAAGGACTTGCCCAATGTCTCCAAGGGGTGGATTGAGGAGGATTCGAATCCGCAACCTTACGACTCCATGGATGCAAGCCACCGAGCATGACCCTATATGCCAACACGCCCCTCAACGTAAATAAGATATTAAAATGTCCATCAAAATTTTGGTCCATGCAGTGGTCTGGAACGGCCTTCCTTTTGTGCTGCACCCAGAGACTCTCCCAGGATCCTTCATTACTAAGCTTAAAACTGTTCTTTTTGGGAGAGCTGGAGTCGGGAGCGCCTCTGAGTAGTATTTTAATTGAAGGAGCGCTATATAAATGTCTGAATGAATGAATACAAGCGAACAGACAAACAGATAGACATACAGGCGATCAGACATGGCACACATAGAAGTAGACAGTGATAGGCTTACGCAGAAACAAACACGCAGGAGGAAAGACAGACAGACAGACAGACAGACAGGCAGACAGACAGACAGACGGACAGACGGGTAGACAGATAGGCATAAAGACAGAGAGGCAACAGGCAGACAGATTGTTAGCGAGACAGACAGACAGACATATAGGCTTAACGAGCAAGCCAGGCAGACAGACAGAGAGACAGACAGAAAGACAGACAGACAGACAGACAGACAGAGGGACAGACAGGCAGATACACAGACAGACAGATTGATAGAGAGACAGACAGACAGACAGATAGGTATACAGACAGACAGACAGAGAGGCACACAGACAGACAGACAGATTGATAGAGAGGCAAACAGATGGGCAGAGATCGAAAGAAATCTACTGTGGTGGTTCAAGATTCCTATAGTATTTTAGATTTCATTCGCAAGGTGGCGACTCAAATTATCTGGCATCGAGATAAAAAGATAAGATTAATTCCATCAAAAAATCTTCAGCGCAACGTGATTGGACGGTTGCAACGATGATCCTCATGCATTATTCATAGCCAGTCTGTCGTTTATGGGAAATCTATTACAGTATAAGGTCATCTGATAGGTACGTATTCAATGCATCATAATGCCATCATTGTATATGCTAATGTGTATGTGTGTGTGTGTGTGTATTGTGTCTTGTGTGTGTGTGTGTGTGGGAGCGTGTGTGCGTGCGCATATATGTGCGCACGTACATACGTGTGTGTGTGTGTGTGTGTGTGTGTGTGTGTTTGTTTGCGTGTGTATCATATGTGTATGTGCGCGCGCGAGCGTCAGATATTGTGTACCGACTTTTAAAGATCGCGGTGGAAACTAGAAGAGGTGGAAGAAGAAGAGTGATGACAACGACGATGAAATTATTACAAATGTGATGAAGATGGACACAAAAGAAGAACACTAGCGATGATGACGACGACGACGACGATGACGATGACGATGACGATTATGATGGTGATGATGATGATGATGATGATGATGATGACGACGACGACGACGACAACAATGACGGCAACGACGACGACGACGATGATGATGGTAATAATGATGATGGTGTGATGATGATGGTGTTGAAGATGTGGTTTTTTCCCCTCCCACCTTAGCCCACACAAGTCGTAGAGATTCGCCAACCCCTCCACGGGGTGTACCATGCCGAGACTGACAGAGTGTGACAGACACACAGACACAAAGACACGGAATCTTCTCGTTATTTATATATATATATTTGACTGTTTTTGTGTTTTTTCCTAAAACCAGATAAAATCGTCAAAATCAAATCAATAAGGTTGTTTGATGCAATTTATAAAAGTTTAAATATAATAATTAGCAACAGAAATATTTATGTATTCTCTCCTGTCCAAATTGCATAGCCTATATTTTGCACTATATATAGCTGCATGGGGTGCCCGGCGTTGCCCGGGAAATTTAGGATTCGCCCCGCTCCTGGCCAATCCCTTACTTCCCCGCCCTCACTTGACTTCATTCCATATCCTTGCTCCTACCCCACCCACACTTGTTTTCCACTGGCCCACAGAGCCCCTAACCCGTCTGCGCACCTTGCCTTCACGTTTCTACATGGGGCACTCTGCATTGCCTGATAAATTTCGCTTTTGGCCCACTCTAACCCGCCCCAACCGCCAGCTCCCCAACCGCTCTCTCCCAATCACACTCAACCCCACCCCACTCCACCCCTCCCAACCCCCAACCTCATCACACTCCGACCTCCTATATATAACCGGTACGCGTCTATAGTGATATTTCCGTTTACCAACAAATTGTTTTCCCCAACAATACCCTGCATGCCTCCACCCGGCCCCTCCGAGCGAAGTGTGTATTGGGTGGGGCGAGGTGGCCCCTGTAGCACTATACAGTATACAGTCATGGCCAAAAGTTTGCGACCCCCATATTTTAATAAATAAATTCACTGAAAAGATGCAACTTTTGAAAAAAGAGATTAATTACACTGTCTGAAGTGCCTATTTGGGAACAAAAAACACTGCATGGGAACAAAATTAATACTCACAAGTGAAACTTTTATCAGAAATTATAGTTTATCTGTGTGAAAGTATAAATTTTGGCCAGTTTCCTTTTTAACGTTACTAACACCGATTGACGGGTTTATAACAAAAAACAAAATTCACAGGCATACGCTATATAAGGGGTAGCGAACGTATACCCTGCAGGGGCGAGTGAAAGATGGCTGGAAATGGCGGCCACCCCGGAGGGGTGCCGAACCCGCCCTGGAGGATATGGGCTAGGTCGGAAAATCTGGGGTTGCGAACCCGCCCCGCGGGGGGTTGGAGCTGGGCTGCAAGTGCATGGACGAAAAACCAAAATTTCCCGGGCAACGCCGGGTAATTCAGCTATTGTAAATAAATAAAACTTAAAATAAGTACGTAGACTTGATATACAGTAATCTTATATTATTTTAATGTGCGATATAGAAACGTTACAAATGATTAGACACCTCCATTAAGAATGCTTTTGATCCTATAACTACACAAGTGAAAGAAACTAAATGTTTTTGATGAGAAGACTACTATATGGTGTGTCAAGCCTAAAAATGGTCCTCAACCTCTCAAAGAATTAACAAAAAATATATAAACCATTGCTGGGGTATACCGGCGTTGCCCGGGAAATTTAGGATTCGACACGCTGCCAGTCACAACCCCACCACACCACACCCCCCGCCCACCCACCCCACAACCCCTCACCCCCACTCACAACACCCCACCACACTCCGACCTACGCCGGTACGCCACGCGTGAAATTTCCCCTCACACACCTCACCCCCCACATTAGGGTTTTCAGGAGAATCTCTGCTCTCGCCCCCCTCCACTCCCCACTTCTCACCCACTCATCTCACCGATATAGCTTGATTCTTTTAGGATGGCTATCAATTTTATAAACTTTATTTGTGTTCTTAACAAATGCACAGAGTACAGGAGAAGTATGGGGAGGAAATGTGCCCTATACGCATTGTCGACAATTTATTTTAGTGTCCACACTGCAATGGTGGCACTTAGACTGTGATCATCATTCAAGTGTTTGATTGATAGTCGTGATTTAAGACTTAAAGTGTCTATTGTTTAAAAATTTACATTCCACAAAATTTCCAACAATTGGTTGAATTTTGTGCTGTCACGTTAATAAAGTTGTTAATTTTTCCAAGCTGATAGTCATGATATAAGACTTTCGAGTGTTGGTAACAGTTTTTTAGTTTTGGGAGGATTTGCACACTGCAGCCTAGATGTGACATTTCAAGCTGTCATGTTGGCAAAGTTACTCACGATTTCAGTGCTCACAGACGTTGTTTAAGACTTCAATAAATATCTCCTAATAATTGCTCTTTTTAGAAGAATGGTTAGAGTGGAATATGCAAGTGAAAACGAAAATGCATGGCAAAAAAGTAAATTATCTACCACAATCTAACGAATGAAGCATAGTAAAAAAATAAAAAGTACAAATTTATTATAAGTTACTATAGTCTTGAAGGTGTTGTTGAGATATATAGTGTTGAGATTACAATTGCATCTTTTACAAACTTCTAATGGGTCCAGGCGACCCCTGGCAAATCGTCAGGCGACCGTCGCGACCTATACTGTAACAGGTTGACAATCGCTGTCATATATATATATATATATATATATATATATATATATATATGCAGAAAATATACAATGCAGAAAATATACAATACAAGGAAAACAAAATTCTAACATCCTAAAAACACCGTCATCAGGTGTCTGCAGAATGAAGCTTCACAATTTCATGCATGTTCAATTGTGGGGCGCGGTGGTGTAGTGGTGGCGTCGTTGCCCTGAAACCGGAAGTTTCGAGGTTCGAATCCACCTCAAGTCGCCGCGTAGGGACCTTGGGCATGTCCTTCACTCGCAATTGCTCAGCGCTTCGGCGTGAAACTCCGATACAGTGTCCGCTCTGTATTCGGGAGCGCCTCTGAGTAGAGAGCTTGAAGGACCGCTATAACAAGTGCACATACAAACAATCATTAGCAATTAACTTGCATGTAAAATAGTTCATCTTACATTTTCTATGCTCATAGATTGTGACAACATGCAAGATCATACATGTATAAGCATAAATAGACAGGCAGACAAAATTAATATGTACATGAAAAAGTAAAATGTAGCTTGTCATCAGTTTTTTGGAGGTTATACTGTCATACAGTGAGAATATTTTCAACGCTCGGCCCAGAGCCCTGCGCCGACATGAGAGTGTCGGCGGCGGCGCGCCGGTCATTTTTGGTCGGCGGCGGCGCGCCGACATACAAAAATCGGCGGCGGCGGCGCCCTCAAAATGTCGGCGGCGCAGCGCGGTGTCGTGGAATTACTGCTCCAGCGTCGCATAATTATTTTGAATGTTGTTACACAAGAATCCTATATTATCAAGATAAGCGTGTTCAGCCATTATTTTGACAATTATCTTGTCTTTAGTCAGCATTGATTAGAAACAATTATTCCCTGAATTAACGTTCAATTACAAAACTCTGCAAAGGATTGATTAAGAAAAACACATGACAACGTTTTCAAATTCAGGCCGCCAGCTTACGTAGCCTACTAATAACACTTAAAGGACTGTTTGCGCTACCTGCCTATTTTACTCTTGACCTGCCTTATGACCCGTCAGAAATTATAGAGGCCCATTTTTCTTGACGCGACCTGCTGAAATTGTATATCTACATGCATGCAAACATGCATACAAACATACACACAGACATGCATAAATACATACATAGATTATATGCATACATGCAGACACACATACATACATACATACATACACACACATATATACATACATGCATACATACATGCATACATACATGCAGACATACATACATACATACATATAAACATGCATACATAATACATACATACATACATACATACATTCATACATACATACACGCATACATACATACATACGTACTGTGTTTGCGTAGAAATATTTTTCTGCCACAAAGTGGGAGTTATCATGCAATCTTATCAACAGAAGAGGTTTCGTGCAGTTTTTTTTAATTTTCCTTTGTCAACGCACACTGAGAGTAAACTTGATCAGAATTCACCACCCTTTTGATTTTCGGCCAATAATCCGAACGACTTCCAAGCGAAACTCTTAGCATCTTCTTTAAATCCAAAACTTTCTATGTACAAGTCTTTCCATCTAAGCAGCCCAAGTCACCCTAAGTTACACTTGTTTTGTGCGGGAAATGTTTTTATTTTCCTAATCTGATCCCATTTATGAGACGTTGCTCAAGTTGTTGACAAAATAGGATCTATTGTCCAATTGCCTAACATTACTCCACTGTGCATAATATAGACAAGCCTATTAATGTTCGAAAGCTTAATTAATAATAATTTCACATAGGTCACGTACAGCGTAGGAGTTTAGACACGACCAATCGCCTGCATAAAATTGCAGAGCGCCACCTTTTTGCAACATAATAGTAACGTGCATCCTAATAATAGAGGGCAGACGGTTCTGTTCCATCCTAGCGGACTATCAGGAATTAACGCACACACGGCATAGCATTCACTTAGGCATACCTGGAGTTCTTTTTACCTTTGTTGATGCCATAATTCAAATCAAATCACAAAATCCTCAAAATTTTAAACGTTAAGCGCACCGTTCGAAAAGTCTAAACAAATAGGTAGCATCATAGGTTTCATATAGCATTGATGCAAAAACGGTGTTGCCAGGAAAAATCAAAGTATATAAGAGAAAGATTCTATTTTCATTGACGCAGCAATTTTTATGCAACAGATGAAAATGCAACGAAAAGAAATAACCGAATCCACGTGGCAACGGCGGCGCGCCGACAAATTTTCGGCGGCGGCGGCGTCGGCGCGCCGACTCAAAAAAAATCGGCGGCGGCGGCGCCCGCAAAGTGTCGGCGGCGGCGGCGCGGCGCGGCCGGCGCAGGGCTCTGGCTCGGCCTAAGAGAACTTGTAATTATTTTAAGTCGGTTGGACTATTTTTTATCCAACAGTATGCAAACTAAAAAGAGGTGTCGGACTATTTTTTCGATTAAATTCATTGATGCGAAAGAGCTGAAATTGTAAAATGCCGCAATTGAGTGATTATTCGCTGTTTAATGACACAAAGGCATGCATCGTATACGTATAATTAAGGATGATTAAAATGTTGTGTCGCCATCATCTCTTCTCCAGGCTTGGAAATGGCACTATACCACATTCATATATTATAGAGCATGCAGTATATCGAACTCTATAGAGTATATATGCTGTTATTTTATCTGCTGTTTATATATTAAAATAGCCATACCATGAAACAGTCACGCTGTGGTGAATTCAGTTATTTTTATATCTTATACCTCCACATTGTCAGCTAAGGATTTATATATATATATATATGCATATGTATATATATATATATCCAATATATATGCCATTTCAGACCACTCGGCCGACCACAGATGATGTATATAGGTTAGATTCTTCATATATACACGACCAAACGGAACTGGAGGACTCCCTTTTCAGCATAGCGAAGGTGACGACGTCCTACAGGATACACAACAAGAGGCAACATAATTATATCTCTCTCCAGCATATATAGTTGGATTTTTTCATACCTATATATATATACATATATATTTATATTTATATATATAAATACATATATTTATATATACATATCTATATATACTCGGACCGAATACATATATGAAGTGTTCTTCTGTTTGTCCATAACTTGTCCTCAATTAGCACCTCTGAGTAGTTTTTTGCAACTTGAAGGAGCGCTATATAAATGTTCGAATGAATGAATGAATATGCGGCTTATATATATATATATATATATATATATATATATATATATATATATATGTGTGTGTGTGTGTGTGTGTGTGTGTGTGTGTGTGTTTATATAGGCTATAGTCAGTGCATGGACTGAAGGATGCAAAATTCTTTGTAGTGAGCTATTTTACTTTTGTTTAATACATAATTTACCGAACTGAAACTTTTCTCACAATTGGAGGAGCTGCATTACCCGATGTGCAGAACTGCACGTAAAGGACTGATGCATGATTCGTATTCATTTTCGTTTTCGTATTCTGCTGAACATAATATATGCCGTCCAATTATTTGTATTCGACCTAATGGTTATATTAACTATTCGGTACTGTAACAGCCCATGTATATATATATATATATATACATAATATATATCGACCACAAAATTTAATTCTCGTCTGTATATATATATGTACGTATATATATATATATATTCATATGTATATATATTATGTATATATATTGTGTGTATATATATATATCCAATATATATATGGGCTATATATATACATAATATATATACACATAATATATACATATGATTATACATATACGTACATATGTATATATATATATATATATACAGACGAGAACTAAATTTTGTGGTCGATTTGTTAATAATTTGTTTTCAGTTTTCTTTCACTTTCTATCAATCTTTTAGGGAAATCCGTTCAGGATTTATAAAGTGCCCGGAGAATAATCATGCGCAGAATTTAGGCCTCGGTCAATTGGGGCGAGGCTCTGACAACTTCGCCATACCAATGCAGCTACCCTAAACTCAATACGCTGGCGAATAGGGAGCCAGTGAAGTACCTACATCCTGGACCTCTACTGCAGGATCCTTATTTTAAAAACTTAACACTGTTCTTTTTGGGCGCGCTGGAGTCGGGAGCGCTTCTGAGTACCTTTTTTTACTTGAAGGAGCGCTATGCATACAAACTTGTCCGCTTACATGATTGTATGCAAGTGTGCATTCATTATATGCATGCATATGTATATGCATAAGTACATGTAGGATACGATTTGATCATTTTTTGAGCAACTCAGTTTTCATGCCCTTTGAAAAAAACCCAGCTCTACGAAATGTACAGAACATGTTTTCAAATTATATATAGTTGCATGTCCCTAGGTGACGTATACATGTATTTGGGGAAAAGGTGAATATTGTGATACACCGAGAAGAACCGTTGTGTAAACGTGCATTGTAAATGGAATATAATTTTTTAAACATTTTAGACACCTTTAAGACGGTGTAATCCCATAATATATATATACGAAATGTCGTAATGTGGTCGTTAAGTAAAAAAATCCATTGTGTGAATTTCCGTTGCGCAATATAACCTTGTCGCGGCGGAGGAGCTTTTATCCGATTCTGTCTTTTTCGCGCGGATACGAGGGTCAGAGAGAAAGTGCACAAGAGAACGCTATACCTCCGCCACCTGAAGCCACGGCTTTGCACAAAAGTTACTTATATAGTGCCTGCCATGCAGTACCAACCCCTAACCTGGAAGATAAAAGAGGGCGTCGCCAATGGTCTTCGTTATCGTCTTTTTAAAATTTATTTTATATATAGCGCACCTTCAAAGTATACTACTCAGAAGCGCTCCCAGCCCAACAACGGCTAAATTAGACAGTTTTAAGCGAGAAAGGAACATATATTGGTGTGACCTCTATATAGACACAAAGCGGAGTAAAACAAGGAGCCCATTCCATGGCAGGTTCTATGACTGCAACCACTGAGAAAGAGCGACGCTGCATGCATGATATATATATATATGTGTATGTATGTATGTATGTATGTATGCATATATATATATGTATGTATAGCGTAGTCCGTCAGCGAGGGGCCAAGAGCTCAGCTTCTTCAGCCGATCGGAGGTCAGATCACTGCTGGACACCAGAAGTGGGACAGCAGAGCTTCTGCAGGTGCATGGGTGCAATAGACCCTCCATGCAGCGCCAGACTATAATGCAGAAACCCTATAATAGGTGATCCGCTGTGGAATAATAAGTCTTTTATAGAGTACATTCCGCATGCATGCACTTCGTGACTTGGTCAGATTTAAGGATGCGACCTGTAAAACGTGCTGCTGTGCGCAGAACCGGTCAAGGCCCCCATGCAAACCGTTTCGCCGAGAGCTCGACATAGAGCGCACTGCAATAGTCGAGGCCACAAATTAAGGCATGGACAAGAGTGCACCGGCCGCATCAGCATGCTGTCGGAGTAAGGGATTGAGATCGTTACCGTTATCACGCACAGCGTCGCGAAAATGCAAATCAACGACAACAAACTTTTCAAATATAGAGAGAGGGGTCATGGCCACCAACAGAATTTTCGCAAAAGGCCGGAGTTAAGCGATTGCCAATAACTGTTAGACTTTGTTTAGCATTGGCGGAGATTTTTTTGGACAGGGAGATGGTGCCCCTCAATGGATGTGGTGGGAGGACGGCCCGAGCATTTATACCCCCTCTTGTGTAATCGGTAAGTGTTAGGTCATCATGTACGCACTTCACACATTTATAGAGTTTTTCTTTGACCGAGCATTCCAAGTCTAGGGCTAACTGATCACACTGGTGTCACTCAACTTTATAACCACGCACTGTATCTACAGGGTGGGCCATAAAAAAGTAACCCCCTAAGGTTTTTTGCCCATATCTTGGCCAGAAGTAAGAATTTCGAAATAAAATTTTGCAGGCTTAAAGACAATTCATATCTACACATGATGGCCAGATTTCATCAAAATATTTCAAACAGAACAAAAGTTATATCACTTTTAGTGAGGCCACCCACTGTTTTTTGACGATTCAAAAACGAAACGCAGCAAAAATTAGGTTTTTTGACAATATCTTAGCCAGAAGTAAGAATTTGAAAATGAAATTTTCAGGCTTATAGACAATTCATATCTACACATGATGGTCAGATTTCATCCAAATATTTGAAACACAACAAAGGTTATACCCCTTTTAGTGAGGGCACCCACCGTTATTTGACGATTCAAAAACGAAACACAGCAAAAAGTAACAAAAACACGATTTTTAAGTCTCATCTCAAATAACTGTTGTCAAATGAACTTGGTAGTGCTTCACAACTTGTGTTCAATGTGCCCACCACCAGTGCAAAAACTTCTTTTGAGTCTCTTTGCAAAGTTCTTGATGAGCCTGTTGATTAATCTGACAGATTCCTTATTTACCAATTTGATTGTCATCTTGCTAAATGACTTCTCAGTGACGTGCAGCTACGCTGGCACCCTGTTTCTTTTTTAAATAGTAATATTAATGATCATCTGGCAAACTAAAGGTTATTTGATAACAAATATTTGAGATGAGACTTAATAAAATTCTGTTTTTGTTAATTTTTGTTGCGTTACCCTACTGAATCGTTAAAAAACGGCGGTGGCTTCACTGAATCTGGTGTAACTTTTGTTCTGTTTGAAATATTTTGCTGAAATCTGGCCACCATGGATGTGTAGATATGAATTGTCTTTAAGCCTGTAAAATTTCATTTCGATATTCTTACTTCTGACCAAGATATTGGCCAGAATAATTAAATTGTTTTTTGCAGCTTTTTGTTGCGTCGCGTTTTTGAATCGTCAAAAAACGTTGGGTGGCTTCACTAATAGTGATATATCTTTTGTTCTGTTTGAAATATTTTGCTGAAATCCGGCCATCATGTGTAGATATGAATTGTCTTTAAGCTTGTAAAATTTCATTTCGGAATTCTTACTTCTGGCTAAGATATGGGCAAAAAACCGTAGAGGGTTGCTTTTTTATGGCCCACCCTGTATATAATCTTTTTTCATTA
This sequence comes from Lumbricus terrestris, assembly GCA_949752735.1. Classification (NCBI taxonomy): domain Eukaryota; kingdom Metazoa; phylum Annelida; class Clitellata; order Crassiclitellata; family Lumbricidae; genus Lumbricus; species Lumbricus terrestris. The sequence goes on from OX457039.1 coordinate 5,226,156, forward strand.
TCTATTCCTGTGGCTTTGGGGTAATCCCAGTTTAGGCCCATTGACTACATAACTTTAGTCAACTAATTAAGTTTTCGCTTTGATTATTGCCTGATTAATTTGTGATGCTTGTGATGTTTTGTGTAACCTCATTACTGCCTTAGAGTGCCTGAGACCAATAAAAAAACTGAACTGAACTGTACAGTGTACACAGTGCCTAAAGTGTGGAAAAAGAAGTGCCTGGACGCCCCTTACCTCTCCAAAAGAAGTGCCTGGACGCCCCTTACCTTTCCAGTCTGCAGTGCTCACCAATAAGTGGCTGGACGGCGTTCAGACTTTTAAACAAGTGCATGGACGCCGTCCATGACCGTCCAGGCACACTTTAAGCCCTGAGTGTACACACTTCACGAAACACACGGTGAACAACAAACGATGAGACGAGGCGATGAATACAAAAGTCATCAACTTTTTGGCAGCGAAAATTAGGATTTTCCATCGACATTTCGTACCGGACGGATGACTAAAAAAATCGTCTTCAATTTTTGCGAAAACCAGAGATTGGATAGCTCGCACATCTTAGACACCTTTAAAACGGAAACTTGTAGGCTATTAAATCACGGAACGATTAAATTTGTGTTGTTTAGCACCGAAGCCCGGAGATTAAATAGCTCGCACATCTTAAACACCTTTGAAATGTGAAATTTGCAGGTTATTAAAACATGGAACGATTAAGACGATTAAATTTGTGTTACACCTCTTCATTAATAATATTATATTGCACCGTTGATTGGTCGGTTGAGCATATAGCAGTCTATTTTATAGTTGGATGGATCTGATTTGACCAAGGTCTATGACAACAGAGGCCGTTAACCTGGACAGAAATATGCTCGGCATATTACAGCACTTAAGAGCAAGGTACTATAGACCAGTTTTTGTTAGTAGAAAGGAGCAATGTATATATAACACTTAAATGACGACACATTTGCAAGAATTTTCTGATGTAGGCCTAAGCGTCAAAGTGGTGACTCTTGAGGGTTAAATAAACCTGCTTGGTCCAGGGTTGTCCCTTTTCCCTTGGAATTATTTCCAATGGCCAGATGATTATAGTTATGTGCAGGAAGTGCCATGCATGCAGATGAGTAAGAGGGATGAGACAAACTATGACTAGTTTCTCTTAACAATTACAAGGTTCAGTTTTACTAAATGACATGTTCATGAGTCATTTCGTATCTATTTATCTCACAAAAAATATTTTGTACGTGTAGTGAATTATGTTTTAATTCACATTTGCATTGTTTCCATTACGGAATTGAAAGTGACGAACGAAGTAATCTATTAGGTGGTGGGAGAGAAAAAAGGTCCGTGCATGATGCGGACAATATAATTATGATGATGACGAATGAGAAAATGGATCGGCCACATGAGTAAGGGTGATACCGTGATGCCAACGTAGCCGAATATACGGTAAAAGACACATTATATATAGTGGACTGGACAATGACAAAGACGGGTGTGCAAAGAACTCAAGAGAGATGCACAGAACAGAGATGAGTTTTGACGCAGCAGACGTATACGAACCTGCCTGCATGCGTGCGTGAGGGCAGAGAACAAGCGAAAGAACGAACATTGTTGTATACTACATGGGAATATATATTTACATTGACTATACAAGGTGGGCCATAAAACGACCAACCCTGCGTTTTTTTACAAATATCTTATATAGCCAGGAACCAAGAATTTCTAAATCATTTTTGATACTTTTTGCTGCGTTATGTTTTTGAAGCATCACTAAACGCGATGTAACTTTTCTTCGGTTTGAAATATCTTGATGACAAAATCCGGTCACCATGCATAAATTTGAATTGTATTTAAGTGTGTGAATTTGATTTAATGATCCTTGCTCTTGACCAAGATATTGGCAAAAAACGTATACGGGATGTCTTTTATGGCACACCCTGCACATTTGTACGTTATATGAAGGAGTCGAGAGAAGTGGGTGCAAACTTGTGGAGCCGGGCATTTCATAGGTCGTGAGTCAATCGCGTGTTAACTCTACTGATTAATTAACCCATGGCATGCATGCAGGAACATAAGAAACAATGGGACAATATTAATATTATTTAAATCAAATATTGCAGAATAACTACAGGCCTACACTGTTAAAAAAAATCGTGGATATTTCCACTAAAGTTGGTGGTCCACAAACAACACCCTAGGGTGGAAATATTTCCACCCTTTAACAAGGGTGGTCCAGTTCCACCCTTGACTTTTGGTGGAAAATTCCACCATGTCTGGGAAGTTTCCACCGCATCTGAAAGGTGGAAAATGCCGTCCCTCTTAGGAAATTTCCATCTTTGCACAGTGGTGGAAAAAGCCACTCCATCTTTTGGAAATTTACACTTTGACTCAATCGTGGAGAACACCATTAATTCCTTGGAAACTTCCATCCTTGCTCAATCGTGGAGAAAACCAATAATTCTTTGGAAATTTCCATCTTAGCTCAATCGTGGAGAGAACCATTAATTCCTTGGAAATTTCCATCTTAGCTCAATCGTGGAGAAAACCATTAATTCTTTGGAAATTTCCATCTTAGCTCAATCGTGGAGAAAACCATTAATTCTTAGGATATTTCCATCTGGGTTCATTGGTGGAAATAACCAATAGTTCTTTGGAAACTTCCCCTTTGGCTCAATGGTGGAAATTGCCACTCCTACTTTAGAAATTTCCACTTTGGCTCAATGGTGGGAAATGCTACTTATTCTTTGGAAACTTCCACGTTGACTCATTATGGAATATGCCATCCCTTCTTTAGAAATCTCCACTTAAGCTCATTATTAGAAATTCCCACTCATTTGGGTGGTGGTGCTATAAAAAATTTCAAGGGTTTGCCTAACCTACACGTCAAGTATGCAAGAGAAATCATATTCACAATATTTAATGACAGAAAACGGTCATAGCTGTATAATTTGAAAAGCTCGATTACAAAAATTAGCCTGCATGCACAAAGGGGAAAAAAACGAAATCCTAGTCCAGAAAATACTGTAAAAAATTAAACTGTTCAAAGGAATTATGCTGCAGCCATCATACAAAACCATCATCTGGCTTAAAACTATTATTATTCCACAAGTATTGATTATGGCATCATACAATAAATATTACATCTTATCGGGTACCCAGTGGATAATCCTATAAGACACATATTTATATGAATATTGAGGAATAATTAGATATGATTCTGAAATGGTGCCATGCATCATATCATTTATCAATAAACAAATGACAAAACGTTGCTGAATAATTATTAACAAATACCTTCCCCTAAAAAAATAGGAAATTTCTTACATGTACAAAATATTTGTACATCATGTGCAGCACACGTGATTTTTAGAAATTCATCACGTACTACTCCATTACAGTCTTTTTTCAAACTACATGTAACTAGTGAGGAAATGAAAATACGATTTTAAACTGTAACATCAACTAAAAAACTGGCATTTGTAGAACGAAGTCAATACTGTCGATCCATATCATTCAACAATGTAGCATACTGCAAGGCTATTAAGTCCAAAACTTCTATATTGTCATTATCATAATGCATACAACAAGAATAAAATTCAGTCAGAAATCTGAAAACAGGTGGACAAGTTGAAACAGAAGCGTCTTATTATCAGCTCTGAATAATATTCCGACTGAGAGAATGCACAATCAGAGTGGTGTATACAGTTCATGCTGCGGAAGATTGCTTATTGTCTGCAACTTTGACGTGAAACTTGAAACAGTTGATGGAGAATTCCGGCCCTGTGATTTTACGTTTTTCCTCACGTGTTGGTAAGTCCTGCAGCAGAAATACCAACACAACAAGTCAGTCACGAACATCATGGCTGTAGAAAATTCTCGCAAAATCCACCACTTCAAATGTGGCATAACAGTAATGTTATCCGTAAGAATACTAAACTTTAATAGACTTATTAGCTCTATGTATGAAAGTGGAACGCAGCATCATAATGATGGTAGGTTACAGAATAATTTATAATTTAATTTACTTTTTACAATGCTGATAATGCAATGTAGTGTAATTAGTAATTCCTATAGCACCGAAGAAAAAGAGAGCCATATTTAAAAAAACAGGACTTTGTGGTTTATGAAAAAGCAGTAGATAGTTTATTTGGGGAAGGCTGCTACATGCACTGAGACGAAATGGGAATACTTTGAAATGATAAGTCCTGCAGCCTCAGAAGTTCAATTGAAAACTTTTATATCCATAGAGCAGGAATCAGTTATATTTTATAGTACAGGAATCAGTGATATTTTAGTTCCTAGGGTAATTTTCATTCTGGTTTTTATTCAGTCCTGTTGACGTGATTTCACTTCTACGTCTACTTCTAATTCTCAAATAATTTCACTTCCAGTTAGACCTTAGACATAATTTTACTTATCCGTGCACTTGTCAGTTTTTCTCGCACTTGCAATTTGCCAATTAGCCTATATTCACGATGATAGACCTATAGCCTTCTGAGTGAAAACACTTTCCGGTAGTGCTTTATTAGAAGCTTGGAATTTAAGGCCATGATATTATAAAAATATAAAGCTTCAAATTTGTGGATTCTTTCTGGGGATTAAACTCCATGCCTGGTACCAGTTTTGTAGAATACATGGTTTTCCTTGCCAAGAGCCGACCATTCTCCTTTTCATAGCCAGCCTCACCATGACAGAGTCTCCCTTGCCCGCAGACAAAAGGTTCGTTGACTGCTTGTGTTCAGCCTCAGGTGCCTGAATCTTGTCTCTCCCTATTCACTGGCCAACCATAATTATACATAATTCCTTTTGTCACCCTGCCGGTCGGCCCTGGCTTCCGACGACGACCGGTGTTATCACCTCAGCCCTGCATGACACCAATTTGCATTTAAATACAAGGCCGTAGCAATGGAAAATGTAAAAAATTATTATAATGCATTTTTGAGCACATGATGTAAAACCATGAAATAAAACCATGAAAGCGCCTATCCCCCAAATGGAAAATTGTGGGGAAAAATAGAATTAATTTATTGGTGACATTTTGTGAATATTTCAGAAAAAAGGTCATCAGTTTTTAAGAAATTATCGAAAGGTAATGACAACATTAGATATTTATGTGGAAACAGCAGGAGCAATTTATGATAGAGTTATTACATAGAATCATAGATGCTAGATAAACCGGAGCATAAGGAGAAACTTAGTACTGTTGTAACGAAACATTTTTCTAAGTTATATAGCAATTGATAGGAAATTCTATTCACAATTGAACAAATTCTAAGGTGTTCATGCTGGTTCCAGTATATGGGAGTGCACTGTAATAAAAACACACAACGTCACAATTAACCAAAGACTATAATCAATATTGTTTCCCAACACTGGCACATCAAATGAAAAATAACCACCAAGGGCATTTCACTGAGCACGCTTGATGGCAAGTGCAATCAATGTAATTTTTAAACTTCAAGTTTTAGGCACTAGGGTATGTACGTGTGAAATCACCGAAGACCATTAACTGACCCATCTCAGATTTAGCTATATTTTGCTTTGTTGTAGTCTGCTATATTTTTGCATAATCATACTCAAATCTTTAGCGGCCTATCACAAAGTAGGCTATCTGTATTTTGTGGCTGACAGATATAATAATAATAATAATAATAATAATAATAATAATAATAATAATAATAATAATAATAATAATAATAATAATAATAATATTAATAATAATAATAATAATAATGACAATTTATATGGCGCCGTAACGCGGCCATACCGCTACAAGGGCGCCTCACAAACGGCCGACTGCGGGATACGCCTTAGCAAACAGATAAGTTTTAAGCTTTGTTTTAAAAGAGTCCACTGAGGCGGCCAGTCTAATGTCCGGTGGAAGACTGTTCCAGCATCTGGGACCAGCAACCGAGAATGCGCGGTCGCCGAAACGTGTCCTCATCCGCCTTACACGAAGATCGGTCTTCCCAAGCGACCTGAGTGGCAACCCTGACGCGGAGGAATGGGTCTCGGAACAGTACTCGCGGATGTATTCAGGCGCTGTCCCATGAAGCGATTTGTAGACCAGCAAACTGAGCTTGAACTCAATTCGGAACGGGACAGGCAGCCAATGTAAGACGTCGCGTAGGAGTGGTGTAACATGATCGTATTTCCTCCTATTACAAATGAGCTTCGCCGCGGCATTTAGCACCGACTGAAGTCCGTCCAAGAGACACGCAGGTGCTCCGGCCAGCAGACTGTTACAGCGGTCCACTTAAGAGATGACGAAAGCAGCGACGGCTGCTCTAGCGGTCTCGAAAGGCAAGGACTTGATACAGCTCCTGATGAGACGGAGCTGGCGTAAACAGTTGCTGACCGTCCTAGCCACATGGCGCCTCATGGATAAGTCAGACTCCAGCACAACGCCCAGATCACGCACCGAGGTCGAAGGCGTGATTGAAGCCCCGCAGACGCTGAGCGCACCGGTATCAAGATGAGGGCACCGTCTGCTGGTTGCGCACCACAGAAAGTCTGTCTTCTCGGGGTTGAGCCTCAGTCTGTTCGATCTCATCCACTCTGCGATCCGCTCAATACCAAGCTCCATTCGCTGCCGCTGTTGTACAACCGTTGATGGAAGTCCTGACGTGTAGAGCTGCGTGTCATCGGCGTAGAAGTGTGATGACAGGCCGAGACTCGTAGCAAGCTCTCCCACATCGGCGGTGTAGAGTAGGAAAAGTAGCGGGCCGAGCACGGAGCCCTGAGGGACTCCACAGACGAGGGAGCGGACGGATGAAAGAACCCCGTCGAAGAGCACTGACTGCTGGCGACCACTGAGGTAAGAGTGGAGCCAGTCGAGCGCGACCGATCGGATCCCGAATGTTCTTGATAAGCGCTCAACCAAGATGTCATGGTCGATGGTATCGAACGCGGCTGAGAGGTCCAGCAGACCGAGCAAAGCGTGGTTACCTGCGTCGATCGCCTCGATGATGTCATTGACTACCTTCAGTGCGGTCTCTGTTGAATGACAACTCCGATAGGCCGACTGATTGGCTGGTAGAAGACCGGTCGACGACAGGTACTCGGTCAGCTGGATGCTGGCTACACGTTCGAGAAGCTTTGACAAGAACGGCAGGTTTCAGATCGGTCGGTAACTCGAGAGATCACAGCGAGGAAGCGTCGGCTTCTTGAGGCGTGGAGTGACGTACGCGTCCTTAGATATAGAGGGGTGTGAAGAACTCACGACACTTTTAACGTGACGACTTTTTCAGAGGACAGTATTTCATGAATGTCAGCCCTACATAGTTTCAATATAGGGTGATTTTGTAAACTTTATTATAACTGTTTACACAATTCACAGATAAAACCAGAGCATAAGGAGAAACTTTATATATATATATATATATATATATATATATATACTAGCTGTACCCGGCCACGCGTTGCTGTGGCTGAAAAGACTTCCCGCCTTCCCTACCTCCCTACCCTGCCTCCCTCTCTACGTTCTTATGTACCTCACTACCTCCATACCCCTCCCCTCCCATTCCTTACTCCCCTCAATTTCCCATCCCATCCCATCCCCTCCCTCCCTCGCTCCCTCCCTACCTCCCTCCCTCCTTTCCTTTCCTTTGCCTCCCTGCATCCCTCCCTTCCAATTTTCTCCCCTCCCTCCCCTCCCTCCCTCCTTTTCCTCCATCTCTAGAAATATGCGCTATAGAAATACTCGCGTATATAAGCGATAAAACGCGGCCGAAAATGGACGGACGGATGCGTGAGAGTTGAAATCGCATTGAATCGAATCCATCGTCGTATATCGAATCGAACCAAAAGTTACATGTTAATATGCGTTGTTGAAACACCGCGGATGTGCGTGATAAAACGCGGCCGAAAACTGGACGGACGCCGTTGGACGGATGCATGAAAGTTGAAATCGAAATGGGTTGAATCCATTGACGTATAGGCTATCGAATCGAATAGAAAGTTGTGGGTTTTTTTCGAAAAGATTGCGCTTTTCCACAAAAATCATTACACAAACTCGCTCGTAGTCGAATGGAACGTCTTGGTAAAATTTTCAAAACAATCGGTGAAGAAGTTTCCGAGTTCATTGATTAGACACAACTTTTTACACACACACACACACACACATAAATATATATATATATATATGCTTCATGCGAACATACGAAAATGCAGCTTAACTGCAACAACGGGACCTGTCCAGACCCCATTTTTCGGATGTAGGTCATTCGTAAAGAATCATGCGTCAAAGTTAAGATATCAAAAGATAGGAAATTCTATTTACCATTAAACAAATTTGAAGGTGTCCACACTGGTTCCAGGATAATCGAGTACACTGTAACGGAAACACAACGTAACAATTAAGCGCAGATTATCATCATTATATATTTTCCAAACACACACAGCATATGAGAAGTAAATACCATAGGCATTTCATAGAGCCCGTTTGATGGCACGTGCAATCTATGCAATTTTGAAACTTCGAATTGTAGATATGGCGAAATGTGAAACCTCAGCAGTTACCACTGTCTATCACGTGCAATAGGGGTCAAAAATGCTATTGTGCCATTTTTGTGATATTCAGAGCTAATATTGTTTAAAAAGATGAATAATAATAATAATAATAATAATAATAATAATAATAATAATAATAATAATAATAATAATAATAATAATAATAATAATAATAATAATAATAATAATAATAATAATAAGAGGAAAAAGAGGAAAAGGAGGAATAGGAAAGAATAATAATAATAATAATAATAATAATAATAATAATAACAACAACAGTAATAGTGATAATAATAATAATAATGATGATGATGATGATGATGATGATGATGATGATGATGATGATGATGATGATGATGATGATGATGATGATGATGATGATGATGATGATGATGATGATGATGATGATGATGATGATGATGATGATGATGATGATGATGATACTTCATTGCAAGTCTAATCTCGCTATCATCATCGATAAAAAAAAGATGTCCCAGTTCCAGCCATGTCGCGTATCCGGCGTGTTAAATTAAGCTCCTTGAATAAAGGAAGAAGACGGTTATGGATGAACAACGTGTCCAATGTCCCTACACAGTGGCTAGAAGAGGATTCGAACCTGCGACCGTCGGTCACAAAGTAGCGAACATACCAACACGTCACCGCCATTCTGTTCTGTTCTGTTCTCAGCCATCCTCGTTTCGAGGTTCGGCCGCATCATGAACAATATTCCTCCAGCGTCTCCTGTCTTCCGCAAGTCGTATCATTTCATCCATTTCCAATCCCGTCCAGTCCTTTATGTTCCCCAACCAGTTTGTTCTCGGTCTTCCTCTTTTCCGACTTCCCGGCATTGTGCCCTGCATGATGTCTTTCTCCAAGCATATTCCCTCTCTTCTCATGATGTGTCCGAAATAAATAAGTTTTCTTTCCTTTACCGTCCTCAGAAGACTCCTCTCCACTCCTGCGTTCTCCAGCACCCACTCATTCCTCCGCATTTCCGTCCAAGATATGTTCATGATTAATCTCAGACACTTCATCTCGAATGCCTCTATTCTTCTGTCCTCCTCCTTCCTCAGTGTCCAGCTTTCACAGCCATATATAGCCACCGGCCATACCAGTGCTCTCCACAACTTTATCTTTGTTATGTTTGTTATGTCATGGCTCTTCCATATCTTTTTAAGGTCTGTAGCCACTGCATAACCCTTTGCCAATCGAACTCTGATTTCCGCACCACAATCACTGTCCTCGTTTATCGTTGATCCCAAATACGTAAATCTGTCCACCTGCTCCAGTTCTTCTTGATTGATCCTGACTGTACATTTGGTTCCTGTTGTTGTCATGACCTTCGTCTTTCCTGTATTGATCTGCATTCCATATTTCTTTCCTGCCCTGTCCAGTCTCTCCATCAGCCTCTGTAGTTCTTCCTCCGAGCTTGTTAGTAGTACAATGTCATCGGCGTATTGTAGGTTTGTCAGCCTCCTTCCCCCTATTCGCACCCCACCGTCATACCCATCCAACGCCATTCACAAACGGTCAATTGCAATTTGCAAGATTCAAAATTATCTCCATTTGGAAAGCATGAATACTACTGTAACAATGCACAATGTATACGGCCTGAGTATTTCTTCATACCCGTGGCTGCCTCAGGGCTAGCTAAAGGCATTGCTTCGCCTCTTCCTCCTCCTCCTCCTCCTCCTTTTCCTCTTCTTCCTCCTCTTCCTCTCATTCCTCTCCCTCGTCGCCGTCCTCCTCTTTCCCTCTCATCGTTCTCCTCTTTTTCTTCGCTTCCTCTTCATCTTTTCCTTTTTCTCTTCCTCTTCTGCCTCCTCCTCCTCTTCTTCCTCCTCTCACGTCCTCTTCTCCCATCACCTCCTCCTATTCTTCGTCCTCTTTCTATTCCGTTCCTCTTCCTCCTCTTCCTCCTCCTCTTCCTCCTCTTCCTCCTTTTCCTACACTTCCTCTTCCTCCTCCTTTTCCTCGTCCTCTCCTCCACTTATTCTTCCTCCTCCTCTTCCGCTTTCCTTTCCTATTCCTCCTCTTCCTCTTCTCCCACCTCTTCTTAAACTTCCTCTTCCTCCTCTTCCTCATTGTTCTTTTCTTTCTCTTCCTTCTCCTCCTCTTCATCTTTCTTTCCTATGCCCCATCTTCCTCTTTTTCCACCTGTTCTTCGACTACCTCTTCCTCCTCTTCCCCTATTCCGACTACTCTTTATCCTCTTCTACCTCTTCCTCATTGTCCTCCTCTTTCTCTTTCTCCTCCTCCTTTTTCTTTCCTATTCCTCCTCTTCCTCTCCTTTCACCACTTCTTCGACTTCCTCTTCCTCCACTTCCCCTATTCCACCTTCTCTTTCTCCTCTTCCTCATTGTCATCCTCTTTATCTTCCTCCTCCTCTTTCTATTTCTTTCCTATTCCTCCTATTCCTCCTCTTCCTCTTCTTCCACCTCTTCTTTGACTTCCTCTTTTTCCTCTTCCCCTTTTCCAACTCCTCTTCCTCCTCTTCCTCATTGTCATCCTCTTTCTCTTCCTCCTCGTCCTCTTTCTCTTTCTTTCCTATTCCTCCTCTTCCTCTTCTTCCACCTCTTCTTTGATTTCCTCTTTTCCCTCTTCCCCTATTCCAACTCCTCTTCCTCCTCTTCCTCATTGTCCTCCTCTTTCTCTTTTTCCTCCTCCTTTTCCTCCTTCCTTCCTATTCCTCCTCTTCCTCTTCTTCCACCTCTTCTTGGACTTCCTCTTCCTCCTTTTCCTACTCTTGATCGTCCTCCTATTCCTCGTCCTCCCCTCCACCTATTCTTCACTTCGTCGTCTTACTCTTTCCTCCTCCTCCTTTTCCTCCTTCTTTCCTATTCCTCCTTTTCCTCTTTTTCCAACTCTTCTTCGCTTCCTCTTTCTCCGTTTCCTCTATTCCACCTCCTCTTCCTCCTCTTCCTCATTGTCGTCTTCTTTCTCTTTCTCCTCTTCCTCTTGTTCCTCCGTTTATTTCTTTACCTCCTCTTGTTCCTCATTCTCTTCCTCCTCCTCTTCTCATTCTCTTCCTTCTCCTGTTCCTCCTCTTCTTCCACCTAATCTTCTCTCTCCTCCTAATTCTTTTTCCTCCTCATTCTCGTCCACCTCGTCCTTCTCGTCTTCCTCCTCTTTCTCCTCTCTTCTTGCTCCTCCTCCTCCTCTCTCTCTTCTTCCTTTTCTAACTCCTCTTCCTCCTCCTCTTCCTCAGTCCTCTTTACTTCCTCTTCCTCTTCCAGTCCTTCCCCTCCCCGTCGTATCTTCCCATCGACAATAACAATTACAGGCCATTTTAATTATTGCGAACAGACTGAAAATATTCGTGAACTTTAAATTTTAAAGGCAACTGAATACCGTACCTTGATTTCTTGTTGTCAACTTTCAAAGTAGTCAGCAGAACGAATCTTGGCAGTGTCGATGTGGGATGTCGGTACGCCTACAGCTAGTATAGACCGATCTTTTATTATACGGACTCAGAAATTTGCATCGCTTTAAACGTGTACATGTATACATGGGCTTAATGTTTAAACAGTGAACACTGACGACTAACATCACGGAGTCTGTCGTGAAATCAGATTAGACACACAGCCTTAATATCAGCGCTCTGCTTAGAACAGATAATTATCCGTAGGATCATTAAGATCATTGGAGTCGGCCAAGCGTTCTTCAGGAACCCTTGATGTGAATCAGACCCCCCTTCTATAGATGAGCCTCTATACAGGGATCCGAGTTCAGGGCGTTACACCCTAATTACCCCCGCTGTGCGGACAGCCCGCTCCAACAGTGGTGCCATTAACAATCAAAAGCCCGAAGACTTTGAATCCAGGCGATATCTATAATTATAACGACTTTATCGACACCGGACACATGCTACTGTATGCATAGGTGTGTGTGTGTGTGTGTGTGTGTGTGTGTGTGTGTGTGTGTGTGTGTGTGTGTGTGTGTGTGAACAGACGTGTGACTAGGTATGTGAATGGGTGTGTGTATGTCTGCTTGCTCGTGTGCGTGTTTGTGTAGGTGTGTGAGGACTTTGAAGAGCAGGAGGAGGATCAGCATGACGAGGAGGACGAGGAGGAGGAGGAGGACGAGGAGGATGAGGAGGAAAAGAAACGAGGAGGAGGACGAGGAGAAGGAGAAGGAGGAGGAGGACGAGGACGTTGACGAGGACGAGGAGGATAAGGAGGAAAAGAAAGGAGGAGGAGGACGAAGAGAAGGAGAAGGATGAGGAGGACGAGGACGTTGACGAGGATGAGGAGGAGGACGAGGAAAAGAAAGGAGGAGGAGGACGAGGAGAAGGAGAAGGATGAGGAGGACGAGGACGTTGACGAGGATGAGGAGGAGGACGAGGAAAAGAAAGGAGGAGGAGGACGAGGAGAAGGAGAAGGATGAGGAGAACGAGGACGTTGACGAGGACGAGGAGGATGAGGAGGAAAAGAAAGGAGGAGGAGGACGAGGAGAAGGAGAAGGATGAGGAGGACGAGGAGAAGGAGAAGGATGAGGAGGACGAGGACGTTGACGAGGATGAGGAGGAGGACGAGGAAAAGAAAGGAGGAGGAGGACGAGGAGAAGGAGAAGGATGAGGAGGACGAGGACGTTGACGAGGATGAGGAGGAGGACGAGGAAAAGAAAGGAGGAGGACGAGGAGAAGGAGAAGGAGGACGAGGACGTTGACGAGGACGAGGAGGATGAGGAGGAAAAGAAACGAAAAGGAGGACGAGGAGAAGGAGAAGGATGAGGAGGACGAGGACGTTGACGAGGACGAGGAGGAGGACGAGGAAAAGAAAGGAGGAGGAGGACGAGAAGAAGGAGAAGGATGAGGAGGACGTTGACGAGGATGAGGAGGAGAACGAGGAAAAGAAAGGAGGAGGAGGACGAGGAGAAGGAGAAGGATGAGGAGGACGAGGACGTTGACGAGGATGAGGAGGAGGACGAGGAAAAGAAAGGAGGAGGAGGACGAGGAGAAGGAGAAGAAGGAGGAGGACGAGGACGTTGACGAGGACGAGGAGGATGAGGAGGAAAAGAAACGAAAAGGAGGACGAGGAGAAGGAGAAGGATGAGGAGGACGAGGACGTTGACGAGGACGAGGAGGAGGACGAGGAAAAGAAAGGAGGAGGAGGACGAGGAGAAGGAGAAGGAGGACAAGGACGTTGACGAGGATGAGGAGGAGGACGAGGAAAAGAAAGGAGGAGGAGGACGAGGAGAAGGAGGAGGACGAGGACGTTGACGAGGATGAGGAGGAGGACGAGGAAAAGAAAGGAGGAGGAGGACGAGGAGAAGGAGAAGGAGGAGGACGAGGACGTTGACGAGGACGAGGAGGATGAGGAGGAAAAGAAACGAGAAGGAGGACGAGGATAAGGAAAAGAAGGAGGAGGACGTTGACGAGGACGAGGAGGATGAGGAGGAAAAGAAAGGAGGAGGAGGACGAGGAGAAGGAGAAGGATGAGGAGGACGAGGACGTTGACGAGGATGAGGAGGAGGACGAGGAAAAGAAAGGAGGAGGAGGACGAGGAGAAGGAGAAGGAGGAGGAGGACGAGGACGTTGACGAGGATGAGGAGGAGGACGAGGAAAAGAAAGTAGGAGGAGGACGAGGAGAAGGAGAAGGATGAGGAGGACGAGGACGTTGACGAGGATGAGGAGGAGGACGAGGAAAAGAAAGGAGGAGGAGGACGAGGAGAAGGAGAAGGATGAGGAGGACGAGGACGTTGACGAGGATGAGGAGGAGGACGAGGAAAAGAAAGGAGGAGGAGGACGAGGAGAAGGAGAAGGAGGAGGAGGACGAGGACGTTGACGAGGATGAGGAGGAGGACGAGGAAAAGAAAGGAGGAGGAGGACGAGGAGAAGGAAAAGAAGGAGGACGAGGACGATGACGAGGACGAGGAGGATGAGAAGGAAAAGAAAGGAGGAGGAGGACGAGGAGAAGGAGAAGGAGGAGGACGAGGACGTTGACGAGGACGAGGAGGATAAGGAGGAAAAGAAAGGAGGAGGAGGACGAGGATAAGGAAAAGAAGGAGGAGGACGAGGACGTTGACGAGGACGAGGAGGATGAGGAGGAAAAGAAAGGAGGAGGAGGACGAGGAGAAGGAGAAGGATGAGGAGGACGAGGATGTTGACGAGGACGAGGAGGATAAGGAGGAAAAGAAAGGAGGAGGAGGACGAGGAGGACGAGGACGTTGACGAGGACGAGGAGGATAAGGAGGAAAAGAAAGGAGGAGGAGGACGAGGAGAAGGAAAAGAAGGAGGAGGACGAGGACGAGGAGGATGAGGAGGAAAAGAAAGGAGGAGGAGGACGAGGAGAAGGAGAAGGAGGAGGACGAGGACGCTGGCGAGTAAAAATGAAACAAATAATAACACAATAATGACTAGTAATTCATGTTTCGCTAGGTGGAGTGCACTTTGCTGGATAAGGGGGTGGCTAATTCCACCACTTTAAAGGTTAAGGATTGAACGTCATGCCCTTCGTGGCAATTTCCGCTAGACAGATCTTCTCCACGGGTAGGTTGGAAGCGATTCCACCAAAACTTGGTTTTAAACACCCCCGCTCCACCCAAAATTTTTACTGTGTATAATTTAGGTTAATTTTTGCCATGAAAACTCAATTTTCCCGGTATACCATGCAGTTCTTCACTACATTATAACAAGACAAAATGTTTTAAGTGCATTTATGTAAAAAAAACATAAACGGAGGAGAGATCCTAAGTATCAGTTATATAGCGCTATAATACAAAAGACATGTCAAGGGCCGTTCGATGAACCCATGGATGGAGGCGACCTGACCTGTAGGGCGTTGTTGCCAAACAAGCAATAAACAACGTGTTGTAACACCATTGACAGCTGATCTGATGGTTATTCTTGGACGACGGCGTCCATTGCATAATATGAATAAGTTAAAAACGTTTTAAAGGTGTTAAAGACGCGGGTTCTCTCGTAATCGAATCTTATATATATTTTAGAAAGGGTTTTGGGTTTTTATAGCTATGCACGGCCACAGTTTTTAAGCAATCGACCCCAATCCTTCGCAGGGGGGGGGGAGTCGCGCGGAGTCGAACCGATACAGATCATTGAGGGTTCGTCGAATCCCTGCCACTAGGAGGGGTTGAAACCATGGGTGCAATCACGTCCTAAAGTTGGGGGACCATAATGAATCACGTCCTAAAAGTTCGGGGGACCATAATAATAAAGTTAGGGCACCACTCAAAAGTTGGGGGGACGCGTCCCGTGGGTCCCATAGGGTGGTTGCGCCTATGACCATGGGGATGACCATGGGGCAAGGGTGAGGGAGACAAGAACCCTCATTTCTCTACTGGCCGTTTCCCTCACAGGCTTATAAGGGAGGGAGCGAGGGAGGGAAGGGATGGTGGGAGGTGGGATGAAGGGAGGGATGGTCGGAGGGAGGGATGGTGGGAGAGTGGGAGGGATGGTGGGATGGAGAGTGGGACGGAGGGAGGGATTGGCGGGGAACAGCCCGAATTTTAAAATTCCTGGGCAACGCCGGGTACCCCAGCTATTCTTACTATTAGTTTTCACTCGTTGTACATGCATGGGTAACCGTGGCACTTGCATTTAAAATTATATAATACTAGCTGTACCCGGCCACGCGTTGCTGTGGCTGAAAAGACCGTGCAACTCTCCCTCCATACCTCCCTTCCCTGCCTCGCTTCCTCCCACTGTCCCTCCCTACCTACCGCCATTCCCTCCCACTCTCTCCTTTCCCCTCCCGTCTCTCCCTTCCCCTAACCCTCCCTCCTTCCCTCCCTCCCCCTCCCTCCTTCCCTCCCTCCCCCTCCCTCCTTCCCCTCCCTCCCCTTTCCCTCCCTCCCCTCCCCTACCCCTCCCATCCTCCTCCCTCCCTCCCCTCCCCTCTGCCTCCCCATTCCCCTCCCGCTCCCCTTCCCCTCCCTTTCCCCCTCCCCTCCCATCTCCCTCCCCGTCGTTCCCCCTCCCCATCCCTCCCTCCCCCTCCGTCTCTCCCCTTCCTCCATCCATCTCCTCCCTCGCTCCATCTGTCCGCTCCCTCCCCTCCTTCTTCCTCCCGCTCCCTCCCCCTCTCTTCCTCCCTCACTCCTCCCTTCCCGACAGCTAAAACCCGTCCGCTAGAACGTTGTGTGAAAATTTGAAAGCAATCTTTCAAAGGTTTGTCATTGGTGACCCAGTTAAAATGGGCGGAATCCATATATATCGACAGTTAATATATATCGACAGTTTAATATATGCGCTATATAAACATGCTGTCGACAGCGCGCGCGAATGTTGCGACCTGTGACCCAGTTAAAATAAACATGCTCTGGACAGCGCGCGCGGACGTTGCAACCTCTTTCCCAGGTTTGTCATTGGTGACCCAGTTAAAATCTTTGGACGGTTGAAATGAAAGTGGGTCGAATCCATATTATATATACAGCGCTATCGACAGCGCATGCGTGAGATGACGGACGTCTGCGTGAGAGTTAAAATGTATAAACGTGTCAACTCGAGTAGAAAGTTGTGTTTTTTTGGTCTAAGAGATTTGTTTCTTTCCAGGATATCCTTTTACAAACACGATCGTGTTCGAACGGAGCGTTTTGCGAAAAATTTCAAAAGAATCGGTGATGAAGTTTCCGAGATAACCCATTAGGACCAAACTTTTTACATTTTTATTTATATAGATAGATGCGTTTTAAATTTATAATGTATAGGCATAGGTGATTAGAAGAAGAAAAAGGTTTAAAAGAGATACAACGTCGATTCTTACTAAAAGTAAAAAGAAACGATAAAAAATAAAAAAAACGATGAATATTTGGACTTTCTTATAGCCTGCATGCCCCGTCCCGCCCCGTGCATTGTGGGTGGGATTAGCCAACCACTACACCGCATGGGTGTTCATGGCCCTGCGTTGTCTCTCCCTACATGGGCGCAATGTTTCAGGTCAATGGCTGCGAAACAGTGAGTGTGCATTTTGGGCACATATACATTGTCCTATAAATAGATATTCAAAATTTTCCAAGTAATCCAATAGACATGCATGGGTAACCGCGTATAGTAAAACAAAAGGCTTGGAAAGATGACGCTTATATAATCAATCACCCTTGTCAGGAGGATGTCATTTTCATCGTATCACAAAATTACACAAGAATCTTAAATTAGTTGATTGGCGAATGTATCCCAAGTTTATATAACGTTTGTTAAGAACGTTCTAGCGGTGTCGAAATGCAACAGCGATCTAATTAATCGACTCCTGTTTCTTGCATGCATGCAATGTCTGTTTAATTGTTTCAACGGTCAATGTGCAACGACAATAAATTATTTGTCATAGAAATGAAGCACAAAGTCGCCCTCCTGATTTATTCCAATCCTATGACTGGCATTACCAGCGCCATTTCAGTCGCTCTCGCCTTACCTATTTGCAAAAAAGGTAAAAATGGCATCAACAGTGCAAATAATAGAGGTTATTATATATATATATATATATATATAATATATAATATATATATATATATAATACCCATTCGTATATATATATATAATATTCATTCATTGGTTAGATGCATTTATATAGCGCCTCTTTAACGGGACTACTCAGAGGCGCTCCCAACTTCGGCGCGGCTAAATAAAACTGTCGTAAGATGAGAGAGGAAAACCTGAGAAGGATTTTTATACCAAGAGAGCGGAGGGTCAGAGGAAGGCCATTCCAGGTAGAAGGTCTTACCACCGAGAGAGCACAGTTTGCACAGTGAAAGCGCGAGCAAAAGGGACTGTGAGCAGACTTTGTTCAGTCGAACGAAAGGAGCGGAAATGGTGAAAACTAAAAGTATAGGGCTACAGAGCTCACAAATGTATACATGCAGGAGCATGGCCTATATGCATGCAGCGCCAGAGTGCCAGACTATAGAGTAACCTGTGTGTGTGTGTGTGCGTGCGTGCGTGCGTGCGTGCGTGCGTGCGTGCGTGCGTGCGTGCGTGCGTGTGTGTGTGTGTGTGTGTGTGTACTGAATTCGCTGCTTGAGCGAGCGAGCAACATGCATGCAGCGCGTATAAAGTTGACGCATGCAGTTGGAAATAACAGATACACATTTACATATAATACTTAAATCAGCTATTCGTTTAGTTTGCGTCGAAAGCTGCCGCAAGATGTTGCTATGAGTATAAAATAATCAGGTACATTTACATTTTACACACCTTTAAAAGGTAACATACTCGTACTATAAGCTTACAGATTACGCAAACCGAATGCTTCAGTTTGATACAACATCATTATACATTTTAGGCACGATGCAACATGATTCAATATAAATCAATCAAGACTCCTTTATTGATCCTATAATAAGCCGACATAGACTCCACTTTGTGCATGCAGGGCGCGGTGGTGTATATATAGTAAGTATGTTCGTTGCCTTCCAGCCGGAAAGTTACAGGTTATAATATATAGAATCCACCTCAAGTCGCCGCGTATACATGTGTATATATGGACTTTGGGCAAGTCATTCACTGGCAAATGCTCAGCGCTTCGGCGTAAAACTCTGGGCCCGTATGCACATGAGCGCATAACTCGTATATTTGGCTTAAATCTGGCCTATACAGGAATACTGGGTTATTTCCGTATGCACGGCTTGAGATTAGCGAATGAAATTAGGTATAACGTTATTCCAACTTCGAGGTAGGTTTAAGCCGGCTACTCCCATTGTGAACAATAGACGGCCGACTTTCGCTGGACAGCGCGAACAATAGGCAGCCGTCCGATATTTCCCTACGGGCCGCTCTAGGTCTGATTCTGTTTACCCCACGCTGCCAACGATCTATTGAATTGGGGGAAGAGCAAGCGTCATGCATCGTCGGGTGCAAGGAATGTGTAGATTAGTTATTCTCGCGGCTATATTTTCTCGTGCATACGGATACATTCCAATGACTATATAGGGAATTGCTAAACGGAGTTTAGGCACTATATGTGATTACCTTATGCCGTGCCCTGTGCATACCAGCCCTGATGTATACATAGCGTCTGCGCTATAGTCGGGAACGCCTCTGAGTAAAATCTCGAAGGGGCGCTATAACACGTGCACATACAAAAAGACTCATAAAAATTACACGGGCTTAATGTTCAAGTCAACGTGTATAAATAGACTTCAAAAGAATTAATGGAATTCTTTAATCACTTCTTATAAAGAAGAGGGGGATATCAAATTGCGTTTGTTTTTTATTGGTAACATAAAGCTAAAGAATTTTGCCCGGATGTTTTGCCATAATTTCGGGAGGAGTAGTGGGCGTGAGCAACTTTCGGAGTATATGGTCTACGTGGCGATTGCTTGCAGGAATCGCTGTGATATTTCGTGTTATTATTCCTTCAATTCTATATATATATATATGCGGGAAAGAAGAGTTTATATATATATATATATATATATATATATATATACAGGATATTGGCCAAAGCTCTATAAGGGACTTTTCTAGACCACCCTGTATAGAGCAAACACAGCGAACAATCCTGAACATACGTAGATGGTAAAAACGATGAAAACTGAATAAAACACGAAAAAACGAGAAAATCAAAACGGATAAATGTTTAAAAACGGACACGGAAAAAACGATTTTTTACATCTTCAACTGCATTTTAAACTGTAAAACCCTGTTTATGCAATTTTATCTAAATCGGCAAATGACACAACTTTATTAATATAGGCGACAATTAATTTATATAAGTAACACTAATCTGCGATAGTATTTTCTTGTTATTCAGGTTTAAATAAGAAATTGAAAATCAAATTAAAAGTGTTGAAATCCTATCAAATATAAATTTTAAGCATAAATCCGCATAATATGCTGAGCAACATAACGCAGTGGCGTAGCTAGGGGGGGTCAGAGGGGTACACGTGTCCCCGGGCGCCGGGGTAAGGGGGCGCCAAAAAGAGGGCTAAAATTAAACATTTTACCCTTGTTTTTTAATTTTTTAGTAAATTTATCTTAGGTTATATAAATTTTTAAACTTTTATTTTGGCGCCCCAGACCTCCATTTAGATTCTCATTACTTACATGGCATGATTTTTGCGCCCCACTGAGCACTAATGTGCATCCAAACCACAGCGCGGCAGGGTTGGTAAGGCAGTCACAGTCTGGCTGCACCCAAGATATGTACACTCAGAAATACCCCCAGTCCAATTAATGAGCCATCTAGTACAAGGTCGTGCGGTCAACCTGTGAAGGAATCGTACGCCGGTGTCACGAAAATAGTTTACCCTAATAATCGCATCCCCAGATGAAGAGAAGTTGAAAAAAGCCATTTCGTGAATTTTTATTTTTGAAAATTAGCGTCCATTTGCTTGCTTTGAACAATGACACTAACTGGTATGTTTTTTCCTGCTAGATAATTTTGTTGGCTCTGCTTTTAGAAAATTTAGAACAGTTAGAACACTTAAGAGCATTCATTTTTAAAGACACAAAGAAAATTCCAGTTGCCTTGCCTTGAGCATTACTTAGTACACTTAGCCTAAAACAATCATAGTCACTGTAAATTTTGATTACAGAATAACTTTATCAATTAGCCCACAGCCTATGCATTTTTCAATAAAATGGATAGAATGGTTTACCCCTCCCCTAGAGTATAGGTACTTTATACCCGGTATTGTCCATCCCACGGATAGTTTTGGGGGAGGATAGAATATCCTGCGACACCGGTACCAATAATTAGTTGGATTCTGCTGCGTCCATTACTCCATTGCCCGATGGCCGACTAGAAGGAGGGTGAGGTATGCTGGCCCGTTAGGCCGAGTAGCATCTTCCCATATGTGGGCTGCTAGTGGGTGAGTCTGGCTTGTCTCTCTCTGGTCGCCCGTGACTGCATCCACTTTCCGACTTTGAAACTGATGCCTGATAGCAGGGTGTTCCAATCTCCCAGATATTTGTCTACTTCATTGGGTCAAGGGGTTAACAGTTTCAGTGGTCTTTCAAGAGTGCCTTAATAGAGGCAGGCCAAGATCAATCCACACAAAGAACCTTGTAGGCAGACGGTCTCAGTCACTTCTTTATTATCTTTGATTTCAATTCTGAAGCAATATTGGATAAAAAGAACAATAAACAATAATATATGTGATGGCCTGCAGTGCTGTTATTTTCTTCGGATGCAAATAATCAGTCTACTATTTAATTTCAAATAATAAGTTTGTTAGTTTTTTCGCTTTTATAACATAGTACAAATCAACTACGGTACCCGGTAGGTAGTTTTTCTTCTTTTATCGACAGCAGGTAAGCCTACGGTAATTATTATGTCAGGCTATGTGTTATGATAATGTCAGCCTATGATAAATCATAAAAATTCCGAATGATACATGGTCTTTAGTTTCATATTATTTCGTTGTGCTATTTGTATAAAACCGCATCATTAATTTTGGTATTGTGACAGGTCTAAAATAGCCTACAAACTGAAAAATTTTTAACTACAGAAATAATTAGATAATTATTCTTTTCTGAATTATTTTAGGGCCTACTGCTTAATAAATAAATCGATTTTTATAAGGTTATTATTTTACTTTAGCTACCGGTGCATTTACATTTGTCTATAAGGTCCAAATATTTAACAATGTTTTCAGTCGAGAGTTCCGCTAGCCCAGCTATAAGTGGCAACTGGCAAGTTGCAGAAGTAGGCTAAACGCAAGCGAGTGAGGTGAACTTAACAGGCAAGATTGAATTAAATGAGCAAACTGGCGTAGATCATTTGGGTGTCCGTTTTAAAGAGTAGGCTATACACTCAGTACATATAGGCCTAGTAAAGCAATGTGAAGAAATTAAAAAGGGAGGGGCGCCAATTTAGTAGTTCGTCCCCGGGCGCCAAATATCCTAGCTACGCCACTGACATAACGCAATTAAAATCTAATCAGAAGTAAAGAAGTTAGATGTGTACTAAATTATGTATTATGCAAAAAAATGTTATAGGCCTAAGAAGTTTATATCAAAGTAACTCTTATAAATTTTATCTTATAAATTTTAGTTCTTGTAGGCTTCTGTAATGCTACAATGATAACGTTAAATAATTCAATAATGACAATAGTTAGCTGAATCCTTCAGAGTACGGTGAAAACGTATACTATAGAGCCTATATATAGGCAGTGTGAGAATTGTGGAAAAATAACTGGGGGGTTGGCCTATGATAAACTTGGAATTGTGGTGTGAAAAACAGAGTTTACTATGGGGCACTAGAAAAGACTGGGGGGGTTGAAACCCCCAACTCCGGCAATTCTCACCCTGTATATAGGGAATATCAGACAAAACTAAAATTGACGAAAATAATAATAGACAGTAAATAATAAATAATGCTACATAAAATATATAACTAAACCGTAGAAAACGACAGGAAAAATGAAGAAATAAAAAACGACGTTTTTCGTGAAAAAAGCGTTTTAAGCAACAATGGCCCTGACCACTTATTGTACCGGTACACGAGAGATGAAATTAGAGTAATCTTTTATGGGTTTAGTTCAAAGCCATGCGGTGTGGTGCGTATAGAGCAGTGGTTCCCAACCTTTTTTGCCTTTAGGGCCACTTTTTCTAAGTTGGAAGACACGAGGGCCACTTATCGGTAGTTGAAGGACATGAGGGGGCCACAAAGCAAAATTTAGCTAACTAAAAGCATATAGAATTGTTGTAAATGATTCAAACTAGAATGTTTTACGCTATTTAGAGACGCTAAAATAGAATAATTTGTATAGAAATTAATTATGTGTTCTATTCTGTCCAAATTGTCAATTTGTTCATATATTTTTGTTAATACTTTGAGAGATGCGGGCCATTTTCTTAGGCCTGGCGGGCCACTTTTGGCCCGCGGGCCACAGGTTGGGAACCGCTGGTATAGAGCATTTCTTTACGCGATATACATGGGCTCCCCAGTTCATAGCCGTCAGGAATGCCACTCTCGACCCACCGCCACCACTGGCGTTGCGTTGAGAAATACCAAGAATTTTGTAGATGGAAAATTTTCTCTATGCGCGCATGAAATTTGTGAAGAGACCTTCTTGTGTTCTTTGGCTGGAAATCTGACGAGGTTTTTTTTCTTTGCAACTGGAATTTCTTATGATAATTTTTTGTCTTTTGGCTAAAAATATAAATTCATAGGACTTATTCTAATTTTTACAAATTTAACTGCTGGAGTTTCTGTTTTGTAAAATTACCTGAAAAACATCCGTGAGGAAAAAATCTAGATCAACGTGGAAAAAGTTATTAGTGGCAATTCTACAGGACAAACCTACTGTTTTTCCTGGCCCACGATACTTATTAAGTCGTCTGAAAATGTTTTTGAGGTGTCGAAACGTAGATTATATGCCAGCAAAAGTTATTAATCACTTTTGCTGGATTGATCAAATGTAAGTGACGCAAATTACTGTTATTATTATCGTTTTTAAAAATCAATAGGTGGAAACAGGTCCCGGAGAAGGCCATAATTATATCAGTGGTTCCCAACCTTGTTTGACTTTATAGGGCCACTTTTTCTAAGTTGGAGCCTGGAGGACACGATGGCCACTTTTTCATATATTTGAAGGACATTAGGGGCCACTAGGCTAAAATTTAATTAACCAAAAGCATATGAAATTGTTATAATTGATTCAAAATCTAATGTCTGTTGTTATTATAGACGTCAAAATAGAATAATATGTAATAGAAAATAATTATGTGTTCTATCCCGTCCAAATTGTCAGTTTTTTCATGTGTTTTTGTTAATTCTTTGAGAGATGAGGGCCATTTTTATGGCGCTCCTTAAGAAGCGCAAATATTCCATCCCAGAAGGAATCCTTAGGGATAACCAGGGAAGACGAAAAACGGTCAGACGGCGTGACACATATTCCATGGTCACATATATAGCTGGAGATGTAGCTGGATTTTGGTATATGCGGCCAACAAGGCGCGTTGCAGAGCGCAGAACGCAATCATGTGGAAAATCTTCAGCATCACATCTGGCAGCAACATCAGCAGGAACATGTGAGAATCTGCAGGGTAGCAGTCCAACGGGGGAAACGCCATCTGCTTCTCTTCCACATTGCCTTTGCAACAATGCTATGTAATACAACTGTATAATAATAGTAATAATAATATAATAATAATAATAATAATAATAATAATAACAACAACAACAACAACAATAATAATAATAATAATAATAATAATAATAATAATAATAATAATAATAATAATAATAACAATAGCAATAATAATAACAGCAAGATATTGATAAAAATAAGAATAACGATAATAATAAAAATAATAATAATATGTTAAGAAACCACAAAATAATAGTAATAATAGTAATAATAATAATATTATTACTATATTGAATTATATTACATTTAATATATTATATTATATATAATGTATTATATTATATTATATTATATTATATTATTGTTAATATTAAAAGAAATAATGATTCCCAAAAAATATATAATAATAATAAATAAAGAAATAATAATGATAATAAATAATTATAATGATTATAATAACACAAATTATTATTCTAATAATAATAAATTATAATAATAATAAATAATAATAATAATAAATACTAATAAAAATAACAATAATAATAATATTAATAATAGAAAAAGAAAAATAATATTATTCTATTTATTATTATTATTTTTAGTCCTACGCAATTATAGTTATTTTTGGTCTTAAATAAGCAACCGGGGAACCCCGAGAGTCAAGCTTTTTATTCCAGCGTACATGACTACGCAACGTTTTAACGCTGTGGTTTTCACAGGTTCCTTTATTAAGCCCTTAATTGATATGGATAAGGGTGGTTGGCTCGCTAAGACTGGCACAGTCTTTGTTCTATATGGAATATTAGTTGAAAAAATCTTCGTTTAATTTGAAACTGACCCATGCAGAGCCGAAAGATTACAATTCATAGTATGGCGGATGATCACACATTAGCCTACTATAATAGCCAACGGGCGCCCATCATGCATGTCCGAATATCGATTTTTGTCGTCGCCACCTGGCGAATGGAAGGATCATTAAACCTTATCGAGATGGTTGCGGGAAGAGATCCGTCTCCGTATACCGGTATACGCTTAGACTATAATCAGTGCTTAAAGTGTGCCAGGACGGTCATGGACGGCGTCCAGGCACTTATTTTCGAGGCTGGACGCCGTCCTGCCACTTATTTGGCCAGCACTGCCTGGACGGTCGTCCATGACTGCCTGGACGGCGTCCAGGCAGTCTTGGACGGGCGTCATGGACGGCCGTCTATACAGTTATAGTCTAATGGACGGCCGCATGTGCAACATACGTTTCCCTGCGACGTACAGCGTAATAGATAGCCCTTGTTAAATTGAGCCAAGATAATATTATAGACACCTTGCACAGAAAGTTTCAGCCTTGGTGCAGATTCAAAATTATATATATATATATAGTTTTAACTGAATCTGAATCTGTATCCCTGCGTGTATGTGTGTGTGTGTCTCTCTCTCTCTCTCTCTCTCTCTCTCTCTCTCTCTCTCTCTGTCTCTGTCTCTCTCTCTCTCTCTCTCTCTCTCTCTCTCTCTCTCTCTCTCTCTCTCTCTCTTTCTCTCTCTCTCTGCCTCTCCACCATCTGTCTGTTCGAGACTCTCTCTTTCTTCCTCTAACCTCTGTCCCTCCTACATGTCACCGATACTGTGCGCCTGTGTGTGTGTGTGTATGTCTGTCTCTCTCTGTCTGTCTCTGTCAGTCTGTCTGTCTGACTATCTCGGGTCTTGCCCCAATTACCTTAACCCCTTGCAATCACAATGAGTAATTACAGCTGTTTTCAGATCCAATGATGCGCTGGCAGTATAATATTATATTTAGGCGTCGGTTGGCTAGAGGCAAGCATCTATAGCAGCGGTTCTCAACCTTTTCACACTCACGGACCCCTTTTTAATTTTTGGTCCCGGTCACGGACCCCCACCGAAATTTGGCGCATTATCGTGACTGTGCGACTCTATAATCCTATATAATAGTAGGCCTATACATGTATGCTATAGCAGCTATACTATAGAAAAGGCCTATATATGCCCCTGCACTCCTGTAGCAAAATTTTATATTATATAATTATAAGATTATATGAAATTTATTAGAAAAAACTGTATTAATGTAGGCCTAAGCTTTGGGCATGCATTTTCGAGCACAGCTTATCTGCTCGAGACACTCATGCATCAAGCTAACTCTTGCATCTTCAATGTGTGCCTAATGCCATTTTTAATAGTCACTTCAATGATTTGATTCAATTCCGATGTTGGTAAATTCCACGAATCAAAGTTTGCAAGAAACTGACTGGAAGTCATCGAAAAACTGTGAACGTTCAAATTACCGAATTAGAAGTTGAACTTATCCATCTATGATTGACCGAAAATTAAATTAACAAATTTTGGTTGATTGATCCGAGCATTTCCTTATTTTTATGTGAATTCATGCAATTGATCAAATGTTTCAAAGTCATCTACCACTATCCGTTTAGAGCCAGATATCAAGTTTTTTTGTAAAAGCAGACACTTTATCACTAAAGGTGATTAGATTTGTCTGCATCACTTGCGTAGAGGAATTCAGTTTATTCAAAAATGCCAGCCAGGTAAGCCAAATTTGAAACTCATGAGTTGTTTATTCAAATGAATTACATGTGTGCTGTGATCTTTTTTTAAAGAAACTCTCAAAAGCATCCCGAAATCTAGAGTCGGTTGCAAACAAATCCATCTAAAACAATTGAATTTGTCATTAATCAGCGTATTATTAGGTTACCGGTACCGGTGGTTTCATGTCATCATTGAAAAGGAGAAATTTTGAAAAATTGACAAAGATTTATCTGTTTCTATGTTTTTAACTAAGAAATATATAATTTTCAGGACTTGCTCGCGGACCCCCAGGCAGATGGCCGCGGACCCCCAGGGGTCCGCGGACCCCCGGTTGAGAACCGCTGATCTATAGAATGGAACTGAGTCATAAAAGTAATCGTCAAATGTGTTTCTAATGTTGTTGCTTACTATCGGATTGCAGTCACTCGCCAGGGCGCAAAAATACCAAGATACGCAACTATAGCCTAATAATTATGATGCATTATCAGGCCTATGTCTACCCTCAAGACCAGGGCCGTAGCAACAAAGAGCGTGGCCACCTCCGAACATATGTCCGGGGTGGCGGGGCCCTTTACAATGCAGAAACTGAAATGTGGTATTTATTTTATGCAACATACAGGGTTTGTATTGTATAGACCTACAGCGTACACTCTTAATAATGCAAAGCCCGTTCTTCTATATTCTTACTCATTTCACCTATAAACCCAAGGTGATTATTAGCTTACTAGGGTTTTATCTGATCCAAGTAATTCTTCGTAGTTAACAATGCCTAGCTGATTCACCTTTGGATGCTTATGAGCGCCACCTGTTGGTCTGTGGTTGGAACAGCGATGGATCCCTTGTTGATGCTCGTACGTCCTAAGACGTGTGGAGTAACCCGTATACGCAGATGAACATTATCGCTTAGACAGATCTTCTCTGGCGATCGCTTGTCTCAACATAGCCGCCTTCTTTAATTACCTACTAGGCATTGTACATGCAGCCATAGACTGTGTCAATCTATCTAAACACCCATAGGTAATACTCCTATGTCATAAGACGTGAGAGGTAACCCTTATACGCAGATGAACATTATCGCTTAGACAGATCTTCTCTGGCGGTCGCTTGTCTCAACATAGCCGCCTTCTTTAATTACCTACTAGGCATTGTACATGCAGCCATAGACTGTGTCAATCTATCTAAACACCCATAGGTAATACTCCTATGTCATAAGACGTGAGAAGTAAGCCTTATACGCAGATGAACATTATCGCTTAGACAGATCTTCTCTGGCGGTCGCTTGCCTCAACTAACCGCTTTCTTTATTTACCCACTAGGCGTTGTACATGCAGCTAATAGACCTTGTGAACCTATCTAAACACCCATTTCTGGATAAACATATCCATAGAATATATAGCTTGCGTATTAGTTATATGAACATGGCCTCAGCTAGAGGGACATAGCCGAATTAACTCATTCATAGTATGTGTGCCTAGCCTACTATAGCTAGATCAGCATATAACATTAGAAGTGGCAGCTTTGGTTGTGTTGCTAATTTAACTTGTTTATATTTGATTAAACTTGTTTGCTAAAGCAGCACGTTATCACGATTTATTTACAACATTATACCGGTAAGTTGTAGCTAAAGCATACACACTGTGCTCAGCAGTCGAGCCTAACTAACTAATATCTACACCATGTACACGAAAGCCCGACTTAAATATATAAGCCTACATATTAGAATATTATTACACAAACGGGCTCAATGTACCAGAAACACTGTAATTTCAGAGGTTTCTCTGTGGTAATTAGACTTCTGTCAGCATATATTTAACAAAGTAAATAACTTAGGTCTATAGGTGACATCAGAGCTTGATGACAGTCATTGGAACATGTACTAGTCTGCCATGTACAACGCACATGTACAGATGCAGCTATGCTGCATTTAATGAATGTCAAATCTTATACAGTAACATATGTCACACAATGAATAGCACCTCATATTGCTGAAAAACAAGAAATAACAATATAATATGTTTTTCTCATATTCATTGCACAATTATAATCACACATTAACACAAAATTTAAAATGTGATGCCTGTCAAGTAAACTGTCTATTGATCAAGCATTTGACGAACAAAATGTTTGGCAATCATAATTAAGGTAACGCCTAATTAACACAGATACGCTCCAGACAGATAGCCAGGCTGAAAAATAAGTCCCGAGCAGATGATAACGGAAGTCAATTCAATGTCGTTGGGCCTATCAGAGAATGTCTGGAACTGCAAGCGTGAGGAACAGCCGGAGGCGCATGGGCCGTAGATATGAAGCTATTACTATTGAGACTGAATAGGGTCTAAGGACGTAGCTAAGGGGTATTTTGGGTGTTTGAACAGCCCCCAAAATGTGAAAAATAATAGAATGCATTTACGAGCACATGATGTAAAAACAACGAAAACACACCCGAAATGGAAAAAACAAAATTAATTAATTGGTGACATTTTGACATTCTGAGAAGATTTCGGCAGCATGACAAAAATTTTTTTTAAAAAGGTCATCAGTTTTTTGGAAGGGAAATTGGTGACATTTTTTGAAGATTTTGGCCGGATGACTAAAAAAAGGTCATCAGTTTTTTGGAAGGGAAATTGGTGAAACACCCTCAAAATCAAATCCTGGCTACGGCCTTGATAGGGTCCATTTCCTACAGGAATCCACACACTAAGATAATAAACATGTTCTGTTGTGGAAATGGATCCACTGCAACGCGGTCAGTTTTGGTAAGACCACTGATTAGAATGTTGAAGATGTTCTTCCCGCAAGGTATTGCTCCTGGACATCTCACTGCGTGCATTGGCGGCACCGAAAGATCTGAAAACACAAATTTTAATAAACATTATTAATTCAAATAGAAGATAAGTTCGCTTAAGCTAACCCTGAAGCTGCCTCAGGGCAAGCATGAAGTGTTAGAGACTTCATGTCTTAGTCTCAGAATTTCACAGCAGATGGAGAGCCAACTCATCATGTTCCCATCGACAGTGTACTATTGTGTAGCCTACTCAGCATAGCCGAGTTGGCTAAGTTGCATAGCTTGGCAGAAATATCAAAAATATTCTGAGATTTGAACCCACGACCTTGCATGACAGTCCAGCACACTAACCATCACCATTATTCATACAAATAAAGAACCCAATTTTAACAGCTTTAGTAATTATAATAACACAAAATGTATCGCTCGAAAAAACAATTGCATTGTATCTAAACATGTATATCTATAGGGTCATTCCATCTCAATTCAACAAATAGCTCCAAGTCGACCATCTCAGATTCCAATGAAAATTTTACAGAATGTTTATTATGGTATTAGAGAAGGGTCATTCCACGTCAACTCAACCAGGGGTGTACACCACACCCCTCCGGATTTTTCTGAATTTTTTACACAAACTACAGGGTGGGCCAAAAAAAAACCCTAGGTTTTTTGCCAATATCTTGACCAAAAGTAAGAATTTCGACATGAAATTTTACAGTCTTAAAGACAATTCATATTTACATTTGATGGTCAGATTTCATCAAAATATTTCACACAAACCAAAAGTTATGCCAATTTTAGGAAGGCCACCCACCGTTTTTTGACGATTCAAAAACGTAACGCTAATAAAAAGTAGGTTTTTGCCAATATCTTGGCCAAAAGTAAGAATTTCGAAATGAAATTTTACAGGTTTATAGACAATTCATATTTACATATGTTGGCCAGATTTCATAAAAATATTTCAAACAGAACAAAAGTTATATCACTTTTAGTGATGCCACCCTAAGTTTTTTGATGATTCAAAAAAGTCAAACAATCGGTGGGTGCCCTCAATAAAAGTGATATAACTTTTGTTCACGCATTTAAAAAAAATAATTTAATGAGTTAGATGTAGATTACCATCAGGAAATTAGTATCAATAAAAGGATTTTCTTCAAGCTTTCCAATGATGTGTGTTTGACTTGTTTATCAGGTGTCCCACATGCCCATTTGGTCAGTTGAAAGTGACCACTGTCACGGAGATGAAGGGTTTTTGGCAGGGTGTTACAGCAGTCCCTGTACACCAAAACACAAATAAATTACACATTTGCAACTACACCAGTAGGTGAATAAAACCACACAAAAATTATTCCTTTCTGGCATGTCTTGACAGTATGGTGTGTCTGCAAACATGACAAAAACTGGCTCGGCAAGAAATATTTTGACACTTTTCAAAAATTCTTATTAATTCCTCATATTAGAGAGAGCAAATGTTACTTGATCTTGCCAATCCATGCTATGCACAGAATTGAAAACTGAAAACCAAATGTGTTTAGCTGCTTTAGATCCAAAGTTATTGGCGTCTGAAAATGGAAAAAATTTCGCAGACGCAAATTCGCGTTCACTTTTCGGCCTACCCCCACCAACTTCAGGACCCCATAACTCGGTCAGTTTTCACTCTGGACACTTGAAACTTTCCAGTTCTTCATACCAGATGATAATTGATTTTTGGTAAAAAAAATCAGGAAAATCTGAGTCGGAGTGCGGGAGGCCTTGGTTGATTTGGCACGGAATGACCCTATAATGATTGCTTTGCTTTACAGACAATGCTATCGATGTGTGCAGAAAACCCCTATCTATATGAAAGCGTGACTCCAAGAACCTTAACTGCATCAACTCGTTCAATCCCTATAATGGGGGGAGGGCAGTCAGAAGTTTTGGAACGGGGACGCCTAAAGATGACTTCACATGACTTGCTGTTATTAAGGCGCAAGTTACAATTTCTAGCCCACTCTGCAATGTGATCAAGTTCAGCATCAGTAGTGTCAATATTAGATGCCGGAATAATCAGGTAACAGTCATCAGCATATTTAAAAAGTCTATTACCTGCAAATAGTAGAACTTTTTAATCCAGAAATTAAGGAAAGAAAGTTGACTGGCCCAAGATCAGACCCTTGAATGATGCTTGCATTAATGCACTTGAAAGAGGAGGTTATGCCACAGAACTTAGTACAATGCACTCGGCTTTGTAACAAAGCAAGAAGCCAGTAATAAACAAAGTCAGGAATCGGCATAGAGGCTAACTGTACAGCCAGACTATCATGCCTTACAGTATCAAAAGCCTTAGAAAAATCCAAAGATACCAAACGAACATATGGTTCACATTTAACTGACTCAACTAAATGGTGAGTTAAAGCTATAAGCGCAGCAGTAGTCGACCCAGAGGGTCTGAAAGCAAATTGGTAAGAATATATGCAGTTCTCATCAGGATTAGTCAGAATTGGATAGTAATATTTATGCACAACAAATTTCTCTAGAATTTTACATAATACAGGTGTAATAGAAATTGGGCGGAAATCAGCCTCAGAATCAGGACTTGACCTTTTAGGAATTGGTGTAATTTTGCTCTCCTCCCATTGAGGAGGGATATACGATTCAGATATTATTCCGCATGACAATATTTATGACTTGCAATGGTAGTCTGAGTATAGCAGGAAAAAACTAGTCACAAGTTTAGTCCGTAATCCGGGTGGGAGGTAATTTCCAAATGGAATGGAGGGACCAACCACGGCAAACGCCCAATATTAGGCAAGAGTAGTTCTAGTCCGGGGAACCAAAAGATCAAGACTATCTGCAGAACGCATTCAGCGAGACAAAAATGCAGATGAGGGCTTTTGCATACAGTGCGAGGTATTAGGCATTTCCAAGCTGTGATTTGTAGACCAGACAGAGGATCTTGTGTTGAATGCGTGAAGTGAAATTACATACAAATATATATGGAACACGGTGGAGTAGTGGTGGACTCGGTGCCTTGGAATCGGAGGATTCCAGGTTCAAATCTATCTCAAGCCCCTGTCTATACTTTGAGCAAGTCCTTCACTCGCAATTGCTTGTGCACTTCGGCTTCAAACTCTGATGCAATGTCAA
Organism: Lumbricus terrestris; assembly: GCA_949752735.1. NCBI lineage: Eukaryota > Metazoa > Annelida > Clitellata > Crassiclitellata > Lumbricidae > Lumbricus > Lumbricus terrestris. Next base: position 5,259,115 of record OX457039.1, read on the forward strand.
TGCTGTAGTCGGGAGTGCCCCTGAGAAGGGAGCTTCAAGGGGCACTATAGGAAAAGCAAGAAATAAATATAGAAATAGTGGTGAACACATACACAATTACACATACAGTAGAGTGTTACTACATGAAGAAAAAGTCGTATAATACTGCTGTTTAACTAATAAACATATAAATATTCTGCAGTTAACGCACAAGCCATTATCTATGGGCCTCTGGAATTAGGCCATTTGAAGCTATTGTGATGTCTAACCAACATCCTCGGTAACCACTATTGTATTACCAGTGACTATTGGCAACAGATATATCCGTCAAAAACACAAGGGGCAGTTAATGACAGAATTGTTACACAGTTCCTAGATAAAAGCTAAGCACAAGGAAAAGAAAAGTGCAAATAATCATATGTTGAAGTTAAGGTAGTAATTTAGACAAATTTATTTACCTCTGAACAATTTCTAATGTGTTCACACTGGTTTCAGGAGATGCAAGAGCACTGAAACAGAAATATACAACTACACAATTAACCACAGAAAATCATCACTTGACTCCGTGCAAGTCCTTCACTTGCAAAATTGTGCTCAACACTTCAACATGAAACTCTGATTCAGTGTCCTCACTATAGTCGGAAGCGCTTCTGAGTAGCTATCCTGAAGGGGCGCTATAACAAGTGCACATACAAAGAAAGAAAGAAAGAAACTAGTTTTCAAACACTGCCACTACAAATGAGAATTAACCACCATAAACATATACAGGGTGGCCAAATAAAACGTACCACCGGATAAATTGCGATAACTTCACAACCGATTGACATTTTTCCGCAAAAATTTCCCAAATTGCAGGGGAATGAATTTCCAACAATCTCGCAAAGTTTCACTTGAAACTTTTCATGTTTGCAAAAGTTACAGCTGTTTAAACTTTCAATTCCGTTTTTTTCAAATATCCGGATAATAATTTTCCAATACATGTGATTTCATTAAGAATTTTTTGCAAATTAAAAATGATGATGTCATACGACCTCACTAAGAGCTGTAAAAAAGCGGTTTATGAAGCAAGCTGCATTTTCTGTAAATATTAAGTGTAAAATGATTGGTTAGTTACACAAATAAATGATTGACTAGTTAATCATGCAGATACATTCAAGATTCACAAAACAGCCTATACAAAATTCTACACAGAAAGATTTCACAGGTTTTTTACCTCAACCCTACGCTGCCTGTCGTAATGGACTATCTTCTGGAAACTGACTTCATAGCGGCTTAGCATCACCACTTCATGATTGGTCGGATAGAAGTTGCTAAAAAAACAATTACATACATGTTGAATTTCGACAATACATGTTGTACCATATGAGCTTAGTATCTATACTCTATAGTACAGCAACACACTTAATAAATTGGTGTCATAAGAATAAAATAACTCTTTTCATCTCTGACAATAAAAGAATAGAAATATTCTGCAGTTAACTCCATAGTACCACACATCACCTCCAACACCTGCAACAGAGACCTCTAGAAGATACCATTGTGCGGTTAGTGTGCCCTTTAGTAGTGCACTCTTCTAGAAGCCAATTATGATACAAAATATCAATAGAAGAAAATATATGAAATAATTTATGTTCAGAAAACATGGATAGTTTACAAGTACTGCATGAATATTTTAATTATATAATGTCTTGATGAAACCAGAGCAAAAGGAGAGAATGTATGTTGCTCATACCTAATTAAGAACTATCCCTGTAACACTATGAGAAACAAAATGGCAGTACAAGTTCGAGACATCCTTGAAATGAATGCCATTTAGGAACTTTGCACCTTCATTAACAGTCGCTCAGTGACAGCAATTGATACTTATTTGCACGACAAAAGCGTTTCATAAATGCATAATAATAATAATAATGGCTATACTAACAATGCTATGAAAAAAGTGAAATACTAACGATGCTCTCCCAGACGTAAGCATTGCTTTTTGGCCATCAACTTGTAAAGCATTCTGAATTGCCAGAGTTCGTAGAATTCCTCGACTTCTACAAACACAATTATTTTCAGTCAGTCAAATCAGTTCGAAATTTTGCAACGTTTTGACAATTTAATGAGTATCGTGAATCCTTACCACTCAGATCAATAATTAATCGGCCCAAATTTGTCTGCGGACACATGAGTGGTAAAGGTCAAAGACTTCCCTCATCCACACTGGGAGCACTTCTGAAAGGCTCTTGCTGTGAGAAATGCTTTATAAATGGTCAGATACAACAGAATCTCTATAGCCACATTTCATACACTGTAATATGTGCTGCTCACATATTAAAAATGTCGTTGCAACTTGCAAGTGCATAGATTTGTAAAGTGCTAACAGACACTATACATATGTCTGTGTTAGCCAAATGCAACTAAATGTCATTATACATGCATGGATAAGGACACTAAAAAGAACACATTTCAAGTAGCTTCACAAAAGTGCTGCATGTATTAGGAATCATTATGAACCGAAAACTGACAAGTAGCAAACATTGCTCAAACATCAAGAAGAGCCTCAAACTGTTGAAATACTCGAGTAAACAAACAGAGCCAAACAAAAAGATGGCAAAAGTTTGAAGCATCTGTAAGGCCTGTACAGAAACAAATAGGCTTAGTAGCAAGATAACATATATAATGCATCACCACCACAACGACCACCAACACGTCGACGTGATGGACCTTAATAAATGCATAAAAAATTAAATAATGACGACAATTACATAAATATAATAATTAGGGGGAAAACATGAAATACGTACGACGCAGGTCTGTAATGTAACAGTTGTTGCGTGTATTTTGACCGTTTGACAGGTGCTGTCACCCTTCTCAAGTTCCAGCTTTTGAAAAACTGCATAGAGTCCTAGAAACAAAATGATTTCATTCAGCCAATTCCCAGAATTTCCACAACCCTACATTGCAAACCAAATCAATTTTGAATTAAATAAATTCTAAAAAATTCCTAGATGCACCATTTCTTTCACCTCCATCAAACAAAAAGCAATATACTTAAGTAGCAACATAACAAAAACTGACTCTTTCAACACCACCACCAGCACCACCAACAACAGTAATAATAGTAAAAGCCATTGAAGACCAGAAGAGCACTGCAATAAGCCACCTCTCCATTAAGCCCAGCAGTCAATGGCAAAGAGTGATAGCAATAACTAATAATAATAGTACCAATAATAACACTAATAAGAACACTAAGAATACCAACAGCAACAATGTCTCCAATAATTTATAATGCCACCAACACTACCATCGGCACCACGACCAAAAAAACAAACACCAGCATAATAACGACCTACAACACAAACAATAATATAAGCAGAAGAGCACTTCATTAACCCTGTCCTGATTGGGTTATGGGTTAAGAAATGTTAGCAACATCATTTCTCAACCTCTGCACTCAAGGGTAGATGATCAGTCTTCTCACCAAAAGTGTACTCAGTCAGTGTACTTTTTATAGATTAAATAATGATAATACCAAAAATATAATAATTAAATAGCGGTTCACACATACCAGAAATATCAATCAAAAATTCTACCAACACCAATCACCTGCATAACAATAATAATAGCAGCAGCAACAACAACAACAATGATAGTAGTAATCATAATAATTGACTAGCCATCCCAGTAAATGCCATCCTTAATTTTTTCTAAATCCTATGGATTACATGAATCTCTAGTTCAAAAATAATAATATTCATTCCATCATTCTATAATTTGTATAGCGATTCTTCCAGGGGGCTACCGATTCTAGCAGAATGGAGCGATGGTGGCCTTGGATACTTGAGCAATAAAGAAAGCTCTCTCAGGCAGTCTTGTGAAATACCAAGCTGACATTGCCGAACTAGAGCAGCGATCCCATTATAGCATTCATTGGCGTTCATTCTCGGTGGTTGGTCCAACAACCTGGAATGGACTTCCCTTGACTATATGACACCTCCCAAGCTGTTCTCAATTTCACAAACTGTTAAAGACTGGTTTTTTTCTCGCTTGATCTCGACCGGGAGCGCCTCTAAGTAGCTACCTTGAAGGGGCGCTATAAAAATTGCGATTGATTGATTGATTGATAGCAAGTCGTCATTATGAAAGTGACTAGCTGGGTTACCCCGCATTGCCCGGAAACTTTAGGATAACCCTTACACTACCCCTCTCGAAATTGTAGTGGGTCGGCATAACTAGCGCTCTTACCTGACTATGCACAAGCATTTTCTGAGACGCGAGTTTTCATTGATAAATAGCTTAATAATAACTGAAATGGTTATTTTGCCTGAGATGGATATATTTTTTATCTGCTAAGGAGGTGTCATTAACCAGACAGAAAACAGTAGATAAGTACAATTGCTTCATTTATTTATAGCGGTAGGAAAATAAATAAATAACTGTAAACTTCTAGAATGGCTCAGTAGAAGTAAACAATATGGTGACCACAGATCAGCGCAGAATAGAGCACTGTCACGTGCTTCGATCATTAGCCCAATGTTTACAACAGTGTCCGCAAAAAATAAGCACGTCGTTTTATTAATTTAATAAACAGTTTTAGCAATGGTCAAATGAAAGTTGGACTGAAGACAATAATTCTTGTTAAACAGAAGTCGGATTGATGAAAATCATTTTCGTAAAATAGAAGTTGGAATGGTTACAAGTTTTAGAATTTTCACAAACGGAATAAAGAGCAATTAAACACGTGTTACAAATTATACGTATTAGATTGATGATTTTAAGTCAGGTATTTCAACATGTAGGCTATTTTGGTTAATCCAGCTTCGATTTCAGGTCTCAAAATGCCTGTATCCAGCTTCCAATTTTAAACACCATTTATTTCCTATTTCTAAGTACCTTCATTTTAATTATTTACTTGCTTAATTTACGTGCTTACTTTCGCGGAAACATTGGGCTACTTATTGAGCTATTGATCACCGCACGTGACAGCGCTCTATTCTGTGCAGATCTGTGGCCACCATATTGTTTACTTGCTACCGAGCCATTCTAGAAGATTACTAAACAACTAGCCTACCGAGTCTCTGTATCAGCCCGAGAACACGGTACCAAACTGGTGTTAACGGAGCGGAAATGTTGCTGTGTTTCTAAAAATAATATTGAATGTGAATATCAAACCAAATTCAGCTATGTCTAAACGTTAAACCAAAGTAAAACTCTAATATCTTTGGTTAAACTACAGCCGTCACATGTAATTTATAAATTATATGCCAAGGAGATAGTTCAACAGGTTACTTGCATGGCATTTAAAATATTCCATGTTTTACATTGCTTTATTATGATTACGATACTTACGCTGGAAACAGAAATTAACAAATTTGCCTCTTCGACTCGATAAAAGACGATGACTTTGTTCGCACAATGCTGCAAACGGCTCCGCGGCAACTTCGTCTTAGCGCCCACGCCAGATAGGGTATTCATACGCTCCTATACGCATCCCAGTCCTTCCAAGATGGATTGAAAGAAACATAGTCCTGATTAAAAACCTAGAACTTGCGAATTAAAAATAATTGAGTTGCCATAGAATTAATTCGACGCAATAGTTAGTATCTAAACTATGAACTGTGTTTCAAATATATTGGTTTGGCCGCAAGTAAATTAAGATATCTTAACCGCGCCGTTCCACCTTATTAATATTAATAACCTCACGGGCAGAACTATTTACACACCGCTGAGATCTTCCTTTTTAAAGTCGCTATTAATACGACAATCAGGCTTTCGGAATTTTCACATAATATTTACGAAGTAAAAGCATCCAATTAATTATAGTCATGAAAGCAGACTGACGACTAATTATAATTGCACAGTAAACAAACTGCCTTTAGAAATTTAAAACATAATCTTTAGCATCAAAAACCGTAACACGGAGTTCTTAAGTGGGGCGACATCTATGGCTGAGAGGGATATATATATGGACGGAAACAAAATGTTCACGATATCACAGTTCTATAATAAAGTGCCATTATTAAGCCAAATTGATTTATCATATAGCGCATTTCAAAAATAACTACTCAAAGGCGCTCCCAGCCAACGACCTTGCCCAGCAATGTAGTTATAACAAAGATATTTAAGTTTCACTATAAGGTCTTTGGTTATAATATGTTACGCGTCGGGGAGAAGGGAAATATTACCTGCATATGCTCTGACCACTGACGGTGTCTTCAGAAAACACCTTAGACCTATAGTTGCACGTTTCCAGGTTTTAATATCCAATACAAAACGGTTTCCAACAACGGTGGAAGGAAGCATACATCCATCACGCGATGGGCTTTTCACTTAAAACCGTCTTCTCACTTATTTAAGTGTTTTTTCTTGGACTAATTTCTTTAGCGCCAATTTACGTTCTGAATTCTTAGCATAGCCTACATGCACATTAATAACTCTGTCAACCATCCAGCACCGACAATGTAGCCTACATAGACCCTTCGTGGCACTGTCTGCACTGAACAGGATTCTGCAGTCCCTTCTGGATTCACATTTTGTGACCAACAGATTAGGCCCTAATTGTTTTTAAAATGATGAGATGTTACATTTAATAGGTCTTGCACTATAAATCGTTGGTTAAGGTTTTGGTTGGGGAACTTATAACTTACCTTTACAGATGTAATGCAAAATGACTAAAAACCGACAAAGAGACGAACAGACAAACTCGATGGATGAATGAATGGATGAATGTATGTATGATGGATGGGTAATGGAATGGATGAATGGATGGATGAATAGATGGATGATTGAATGAGTGAATGGATGGCTGGCTGAATGAATAATTGGATCAGTGAATGGATGGATGAATGGATGAATGAATGAATGGATTAATGGATGAATGGATCAGTGGATCAATGTATTGATGGATAAATGGATGAAAGAACGAATGGATGGACGAATGGATGGATGGATGGATGGATGGATGGACGAATGAATGGAAGGATGGATGGATAAGTGAATGGATGAGTGGATGGGTGAATGAAAGGATGGATGATGGATGAATGGATACGTGGACGGACGGACGGACAGACGGACGGACGGACCGACGGACGGACGGGCGGGCGGGCGGACGGATCCACGGACAGACAGACAGATAGATAAACAGACAGACACACAGACAGATGGATAAATAGACAAACAGAAAGACAGACAGAAGACGGACAGACAGACAGAGGCTTTTTTAAATTAAACGAGGGACGGACATGACTGCTAGCCAAACCGGTTAAGGCCATCAGATCGGCGCATGCGCGATTCAGCTTCTAAGGATCTTTGTCTTGTGACCTTTGACAGAGTAACCGCTGAGCCGCCAAACCTCTGCAGGGTCTGGATATCAGAACAAAGTAGGCTAATCTGCATACATGACTCATCCCCGTACTCGCTCCACAATCCTAGACCCACCATTATTCTTTAGACTATTCACAATCCCAGACCCACCATTATTCTTTAGACTATTCAATAAGGTGTTGGAGATATTTAGGCATTTCCCATTTTCTAGGGATGATAATGATGATGATGATGATGATGATGATGATGATGATGATGATGATGATGATGATGATGATGATGATGATGATGATGATGATGATGACGATGATCACCATCATGATGATGACGACTATGAATATGATGAATGATGGCGATGATGATGATGATAACGCGACGATGATGATGATGATGGTGAAGGTGGTGGTGATGATGGTGATGGCGATGACACGACGATGATGACTGCTGATTATAACGAATCAACGATGAGTCGTCGTCATTGCCATCATCACCACCACCATCGCTAAAATAATTATTATCATCATCAGCAGCAGCACCATAACCACCACCACCACCACCACCACCACCACCACCATCATCACCACCATCACCAACATTATTATCATCATCATCATTATCACCACCAACATCACCAACATTATTATTATTATCATCATCATCATCATCGACATCGCAATCACCACCATCATTATCATTATCATCACCATTATCATCACCATCATCATCGTCGTCGTCGTCATCGTCATCATCATCATCATCGTCATCATCATCATCATCATCATCAACGCAATATTATGGGAGAGGCACCATCGTGCAGCCTACTTTTACATAGCTAGTCAATGGTGTTCAAATTTGGCGCAGCTAAATGTATCTGATTCTTCACCTAAATCCGTTGTTGATGTGCCAATGGTTTATGCGGTAACTGCAATGAACTCCATGGCTGTTTCAGCACTGGTGGCATTGCTATATCAGCGACCCTTCATTGGAGGCACACGTGATGGGAAAAGCTATACAGACAAACGTCTTGCTGGGACACCTTAGAAAATAGTGATTTCTAGTGTGCCAGGCAGCTAGGCATTCCTAGCAGAATTAGCAAAGCGCAACTTACTTGGTGCAGCTAAAATTTTCTGACTGATCTAAATTTTCACTTGAGGAGGCTATTTGGTGTATTTAAATGAACTCTGGAGCCGTAACAATGCATATCGTAGTAGAATGAACTTTGCAGAATTAAGAGTGTAGCCTACATGAAGGCCCTATATATATTCCGTACTTCTCGGTTTTATCAGTAAAACTGACATGGTATGTGTAATAGCGTCAATAAAATGTCAGCTATCTATAGTTATACCTTAACTTTTTGCGACTTTTAGGGGCCCCCCTTTTCCGTGCGGGGCCCCCTTCGGTCGGAGGGTACGGAGGGCGGTCGCTACGCCTCTGCTCAAGACACAAGAATAGCTTTATATTGGGACTTTTAAAAGTGGTGGCGATAGTCACTATTTTATTCTGTAAGTAAATGAATTATTATGGTTTTGAAACATGAAAGCATTTGGCTGTCTATCGTATTCGTATGGGCTGTGAATTCATGCGTATAGCCTAATTAAAATCGCAAATGGGGCAGAGCTGGCATTAGTATATATACACATACAATGTCATATATATATATATAAGGCTCTGGAGTCGTATACATCCTGAGGAGGGAATTAAGGAAAGGAAAGAATTTCCATCCCCACTTTTGAGCTTGAGGCGGGAACGTGAAGGTATTGCAATCCCCTTCCCCTAATCGCTATCAGTGGCGGCGCCAGGATTTCAGTTTTGGGGGGCTGAATTTGCGGGAGAAAATTTTCCGTTTTCAGTCTCCAAAATTTCTGACGACCTTTTTTTTAGTCATCGGCCAAAATCTCATGAAAATTTTCCATTTTTTAGTCATTTGGTCGAAATCTTGGAACTCGGTCCTTTTCATGTCCGCCAAAACGTCTGACAATTAAATCTCGTGCGTACCCCTTTACGGTTCATTTGGGGGGAGGCTAAAGAGGGTTAATTGTACAAATATTTAATTTTTACATGGGAAAAAATGGATGGCCTTTTTAGGGGGTCTTAGGCTCCCTAGACCCTCTCCTAGCGCCGCTACTGATCGCTAAGGCGAGAGGCAGAGACACGCCCACACAACTCTGGGTTCATTTTGTTACTATCAAAATATCATTGCTGGTATCTATAGCCTATAATTATAGTGGAAATTCTATACTCTTTATGCCTAAATTCAACTGAAAACAAACGACATAATTATGATAAATTATAGTCGCTGACAGATATATGCGAGGGCAGCGAGGCCGGAGCATGCATGGATGGTGGAGCAGATACATTGAATGAGAGCGGGGAAACAGAGAGGCTGCACAGGCCTCTAGCTCACTTTTTCTCAGGACGAAACCTATCAACTTAGTGTGCAATGGATTATTTATAATTTTAAATAAGTAACGTAAATAAGCAAATCACTTTGTCTAAAGGATCGCTTTTGAAAGTATTTGAACAATGTTATCCGTTGTTTTCCATGTCACCAGCTGTGATGGTAAGTTCAACTAAGCAGACTAATAATTCTGTATATATGAGTGGACAACATTCTGTATATTTAATTTCTTCTATACAAACAATCGTTTTGGTAACAGTTTCTTGCTTGGAGGCTAATCGCAGATGTGATCTGCAGATTTCTGCAAACGCTCAGTTGCGGGAAAACTAACAAAATAATTAGGCTACATAAAAACAAAAGTCGGCAGACAGCCAAGGCAAAGAATCAAATGGTCAACTGTGCTATATTGCATGGTGTTCAGAATTATATACAGTGTTTATTATATATATATATATATATATGTATTACTAGCTGGGGTACCCGGTATTGCTCGGGAATTTTAAGACTCCCCCGCTCCTGGCCAATCCCCAACGTCCCCACCACCCTCATTTCACCCTATCCCCACTCCTACTCTCCATCCCATACCCTCACCCAGTGTTTTTCTTATAATATATTTATTATACACGGTGCGTTGGCTTCAAAGATATGGATAGAGATAAAGAGAGCTCGCGCGCGCGCGAGCGAGAGAGAGATGGAGACAGACAGACAGACAGACAGACAGACAGACAGACAGACAGACAGACACACACACACACAGACACACACAGACAGACACACACAGACAGACAGACACACAGACAGACACACAGACAGACACACAGAGGATGGGTAGGAAGGTAATTAGGGGCGTCCAGGCACTTCTTTTTTTACACTTTAAGCACTGACTATAATAGGGTGTTAACCACATCCATGGACCAGCTTCTGCAAATGATTGTTATTTCTTACAAAATCAAACGTCGCCTTGTGACATCAGAAGCTGTTCACATACAGTCCAGATATATAGAATTGAAACTGAAATTTGCCGCCCCCCAACCCCACCTCCTACGCCTATGATCTTATGGAAACAAAGGACGCTTTCGTTCACTTATATCAATTTTGCAGTGCAGCAAGCAGAGCTTTAAGTGTGCTTGGACTATGGTGGACGGTGTATACATGGGCTCTTGTTTTCAAATCTGAACGCCGTCCTGAATGCATGCCACTTATTTGGCGAGCACAACATGGAAAGACGAGGAACGTACAGGCACTTCTTTTTCTGCACTTTGACAACAAGAATATCAGTGACACTTTATACAGGCGTCTTGGTAGTCATAATAATCTTATACCAAATCAGATGTAATCTGATCGCAAAGCTGCCAGAGCCATTAAACAGGAAATTTTTGTGTGCTAAATATGCATATATATATATCTGTTATAGCACGCACCAACACCCACCCACACACACACACACAAACACACGCACACACACACGCACGAACGCACGCACATACACACAAATATATATATATATATATATATATATATATATATATATCTTTGATGCATTCCTGTGGTTATTGGTTTTGTTTGTTTTTTGCACATAAAACGTTGTTCGGAGTCGAAACCTCTTATGCTGTCATGATTGTACCATGCAGTATAGCCTATATATCGTCTGTTTAGAGTGCAGTGGTGCTAACTCCATGGCTAAATGCATTGGAGTCAGAATCATTGCACTCCAAGCAGACGATATATGTCAGTCAATTCCTACAGTTGATATATATACATTATACAGCACACTGAAGCGACTTCGCTTGAATAGACAACTTCATTTAGACACCTTTAAAACGACTATTGCCGAATATTCATTAACTGAGCGTGATCATTTTCGTTACCTACTTGCGCTGCACTAAAATCCTTGCGGTCGTTGCTATTGCTGTCAGTGTTGCCACTGAGATTTTAGAAATAACCCCAAATTTTCATCCGAAAAACCTCAGAAAACTCAAGACTATTGATATAATCGATTTTAGACCCGCTCTTAAAATTAAGTTGTTCGGATGGGGGTTAACAAAATTTTCGTCAAACTAGTTGAATAAAATGAAATTGGAACTTTAAAATATCAATTGTTTAGGTTGTCATAGAGACTGGGCATCCATAAGCTGAATCGACAATAAGCTGAATCAATATATTCGTGCGCATGCGCATTGGGTCGAGTCTACCAGAATTGCGAATAAGCTGGTCTCCTTGACGTGGCTTTTGTGGGCGCTGAGAAATTCTCGAAGATTTACATTTACATTTGCATTACAATTGTAAACCCATCACGCGTGGCTAAAGTATGCGAGGTTTTAAAGTTGTCCGAAGGTTTCCGGCAAATTTTCTTAATACAAAAAATCCAACGTTTTAACCGTGCACCTAGAGCATTACTAAAGCGCAGGGCGGCTATTGGAAAAACTGCAATGAATGGATTGGGGAAAAATATGGAAGGATAGGCATGTGAGTATAGACACGAAAAAAGGCTGGTGATGGTTTTGATAATACCGACAGTATTATATTGTTGTGAGACTTAGACAATGACCAAGAAAATGAGAAAAAAGATTAACGCTTGCGAGATGTGGATTTGGAGGAAAATGCTGAGAATATCTTGGATGGAAAAAAGGACAAATGAATGGATACGCATAGAGATTGGTATTGAAAACGATTTTGGGGGGTGACCCATGGTCGGATTTTGTCCGATTTTGGATATGTTATTCAGCAAACGATTCTGAGCAGGAAACCGTTTAAAAACCTTCTGAAGCAATTTTACCCAGGTCAAACTGTAAATAGCCTGGACTAGATGAGTCGCTACAACAAACAGTGCTAAGAAGAAAGTTGGGTTTCTTTGGTCATGTTATGCGTTCAAATGGCCTAGAAAAAGATACAGACGACACAACAAGTAAGAGATTTCGGCTCAATTAAATGTTTAAAAGCTAAGCATTGAAAGCGACAGAAGAGATGAAGACGGTTAAGCCCAGTGGCCGAGTCTGACACTCGAAATGCTTTTATATCCCATTCACTAAAATACAATGAAACTATATCTAATGTTAATGATTGACAGATAATCCCATCATTCCCATGTGATCAGTTATCTGTCGACAGATGTATCTGGTTTTGACTCTATGAGTGGCGCGCTCAGCTCGGTTCTTGGAAATTAGTTGCTTGATAGCCGTGACGAGATCTATCTTCAGATTCAACCAAGGAGGGAGCATGGCTGCTTCCAGACTGCGCCCAGTCATTACAAAACTGGGGTATAGTCATTAGTTGGGGAATTCGCAAGATGATAATTGACTGTAGAATGGATAGATGGCAGATTGGTTGTCGTCTGCGCACAAAGATATTGACCGCTCGTTGGAAAAAAGATGAGTCATTAAATTAAATTCAATGACTTAGCCTCCAGTTAAACACGTAAGCTGATGCACTTGCTAGCAAAATTTGTGCGCGAAAATTTGAAATTGCTGCGCGGCATTTTCTATTGAGCTGCACGGACGCGCAGTATCGCAGCTTAGAGAGAACATTGACTTAGTAGATGTCAATGGGCATGCAGTCAATGGACTGGTTTCCCTTTTAACGATGGTGGAGTAATTGACGAGGGCATAAACAGGAACTTCTTCTTCTTCCTCCTCTTCCTCTTCTTCTTCTTCCTATTCCTCCTCCTCGTCCTCGTCCTCCTCTTCCTCTTCCTCTTCCTCTTCCTATTCATAACAAAGTTCGGTCATATATCAAGTTCTATACGGAAGGAACAGCACTGCATGGCAGAATATAATATACAAATTATATATACACTGTGAGCCATAAAAAACCGGGCCACTTTATGTTTAGCTATATCTCTGCCATTTCTCTATCGATTTTTACACTTTTTGCATTTTTTAAAACAGGAATCAATACTCTAAAGAGCAGAAATAAACATTATCGATTTCATCCTACATGTATGTTAAACTTGTCTTGCGAAACTGAAGACACTAAAAAACACGTGAGAATCGATCAATGCTGCATTTTTACTACGGTACTTAAATGCAAACAATTTTTCAGTGCCTTTATTTGTTTAAAGTTTGTGTTCAAAATGACTTCCTTTTTCACGTACACATTTTGCCAAGCGAAAATGAAACCGACATCCGATACTGAGAAACGCTGCAGCAATTGTCTAGCTCGTACCAAACGAGATTGTCGATTCACGGTGGTCAGTTCCTGAACCCATCGTCTTTTTAAGCATTTCAGTTCCAAATCGTTATGAATAATGCGTCTGACCGTCGTTTGTGTAAGATTCAGCTCTCTCGCGATTTGTCTGGTTGAAAGATGTGTTTTAGGCTTGTCTTCCTTGCTGTGAACCAATTCATTGACAGCGGCGATATTATCTTCAGTTCGCGACGATTTTGGCCGACCACTTCCCGCAGCGCGTTCAACTGAACCGGTAGTTCTCAACTTTCGCAGAAAGTCATCTAATGTTCTTCTTTTCCAATTCTTGTTCGGAAACTCCTTAATTAATCGTCTAGAAGAATAATTTTTGCATTCCCGCAGATTTTTAATTAAAATTTTATCTTCAAAGCTCAACATTTTAAAATTTTAACTCAAATTTTCAACCATCAACTTTATTTACATTATGCTGCGAAACGGATATGACGTCATCGCGCAAGTAAATAAGTAAATCGTAGAGATTTAATTTTTCTTTCAAACGACACAAAAATTATAAAAATTGTTAAAATACCGACCGAGATATAGCTAAAAATAAAGTGGCCCGGTTTTTTATGGCTCAGAGTGTATATATATATATATATATATATATATATAATTGTACATGCACAGAAGCGTATATATATATATATATATATATATATATAATTGTACATGCACAGAAGCGTATATTGAGTTCAAAACTTTAACTACAATGAGTCCGATGCCCATGCAAAATTGGCTATATGGCATGCAGGCCACAAGCACGGATTTATATAGACCTTTGTGAGTCAATGCAATCCTTTCTATAGGTCGTAGATTCCTTCACCTCGCAAGGTGACCTGATTGTCCTTTTGGCTTTAACTTCCACACCATTGCCTATATAAAAGCTTCGCAACGGTCGGTTCATCTGTCATGAAATAAGTTGCCTAATATACTCTCCGTAATGAAATCCTTGGTCTTTCTTTGCCCCCTTTCCGCAAGCGTTTGAAAGACATTCTCTTTGATTGTCCTTTGTTGCTGTCAGCTCGAGAGCGCCTCTGAGTAGTTTCTCTTGAGGCGGAGGATCATAAGCTCATGATTGTAATTACGACTATTACTGCCATGCACTATATATATATACTTACAGTGGAACCGTTATACTATACCACTATACTGCTGCCACCACTACTATACCGCTACTAATATCACTATTACTGTATACCACTGCTATACTATATATATATATATATATATATATATATATATATATAGCACTACTGCGATGGCGGAATTTTGCAAGATGGAACGGATCTAGATTTTAACGATATAATTGTATTATGACACCATAGCAAAATTAGTCGGTTACTTTGTTTGTTTGTATGTGCACTTGTTATAGCGCCCCTTCAAGATATTTCTACTCAGAGGCGCTGCATCGGAGTTTCACGCCGAAGCGCTGAGCAATTGTGAGTGAAGGACTTGCCCAAGGTCCTTACGCGGCGAGGTGAATTTGAACCTCCAACCTTCCGGCTTCAAGGCAACGACGCCACCACTACACCACCGCGCCCCACTTTGTTGTTTCGTGACACTGTGCCGTATACTAGCAAAGACCGCTATAGGTTTTGAATCTACACTATAGCAAAGTACTTATTTTATAGGAATTACTGTGGCTTATTATACCAAAGTTTAATGTCTGATAACACTGTAGCAAAACCCAGTCGACGAATACAGCAGACATGACGAGATCGCAGCGAAAACAATAAACTTATAGCATTCGAATAACACAATAAAAGGTGTCTAAATGTATTTTGGCAATCTCGCTGGCATCAAGTGTCAACAGCGTAATGTGAGGGCGCGTTGGTGTAATGGTGTAAAGCTGGAGCCGGAAGGTTCGAGGTTCAAATCCACCTGAAGTCACCGCTTAACAAGTCCTTCACTTGCAATTATTACTCGTGTGCTTCGGCGTGAAACTCCGAGTAACTGTCCATGCTGTATTGCCGTGAGCGCCGCTGAGTTTTGGGCCTGATGGGATGCTATAGAGGATATGCGAAATTAAGGAAAGAAAACTGATGCATATAATTATATATCAGGGAAAAGTAAATTTTGATTCAAATTTAACAATAATTATGATACTGCCGTTTGTCCCACACACAATAATTTCTGAAAGTTGCACGAAAGGAGCAATTTTGGTTACATATTATGTGTTCGATAAATATATTTATAATTACAATAGAAATTGTTATTAAATATTGATACATTAAACACTTATTTTATTTTGAGACACTGTTGAGACACTAATATTTTATCAATCTGCAGTTTCAAAGATGACGTGGAAGCATCAACGTAGATGCAACGCCGATTTCATTGATATTATTATTATTATTATTATTATTATTATTATTATTATTATTATTATTATTATTATTATTATTATTATTATTATTATTATTATTATTATTATTATTATTATTATTATTATTATTATTACAAAGGCAATGTGGAAGAGAAGCAAATGGCGTTTCCTCGTTGGACTGCAACCGAGATTCTCTGGAAAAGGTAGCTTGTCTCGAGTCTGTCTTGTGTCGCCTCGGTCAGCCTCCGTCCCAAGTCTAGCACAAAATCAAGTCCTTCCGAACTCCAGGCACCGCTCGATTCCAATGCCACCGCCACGAAGGCATGTGTCCTAGTGATTGCGGTGTACTTTAATCTTTTGGCAACAGCTGCCCGGTTTGCGGCTTCACCTGCTCCTGTTGATGTTGCTGCCAGGTACGACGCTGCAAAAGTGTCTGACATTATTATTATTATTATTATTATTATTATTATTATTATTATTATTATTATTATTATTACTATTATTATTATTATTATTACTATTATTATTATTATTATTATTATTATTATTATTATTATTATTATTATTATTATTATTATTATTATTATTATTATTATTATTATTATCCTTTTAATATTTTCAACGAACAACATCAAAACATTATTATTATTATTATTATTATTATTATTATTATTATTATTATTATTATTATTATTATTGTTGTTGTTGTTATTATTATTATTATTATTATTATTGTTATTATTATTATTATTATTATTGTTATTATTATTATTATTATTATTATTATTATTATTGTTATTGTTATTGTCATTGTTATTGTTATTGTTATTATTATTCCAAGGTTTAACGTCGTCCTATATGACAGCAATGGCCGTTGACGACAATACAGAAAATATATAATGCAATGAATACAAATTTCTAGCATCCTAAAAACACCATCAACAGGTATCTGAATGAAGCTTCACAATTTCCCCAATGTTTAATCACTATTAAAGAGTTCATCATACAATCTCTATGCTCATTATAGACTGTGATACCAAAATCTAATGCAATTCAAGCAACATTGTTTTTTATCAGTTTTTTTCACATAACTAATTTATTTATAATTATTGCTTATATGTCATCGTATAATATCACTTTATAAAGGTGTCTATAGGATTGCGCTCCAATCAGCTTTGATGTTCAACAATCATGTCCGTAACCTAAATTCATTCTGCATTATATAATGTAGCTGGCGTTATCGAATTTAATGGAACGCTAAACATTTTAATTATAATTTTTAAATATGTGTGCGTCACGCACGAAGATATAATGGATGCCGCAAGGCAGCTTCTCTGATAATATGTTGTTAAATCTGGGACCATTAGATACTAATATTGGATGGTCGCGGATCGTTATCGCCTACCACCGCAGCTTGTATGCGTGGTAATTTGCATCCATAGGTGTGGGAGGCGGGGGTCCATGGGGGGCAAATGCCTCCTCAAATTTCGAGCAAATGTGTTTTTCGGGCAAAACAGGCATGGGTGATAAAAGAATTTCGGACAATTTTTTCGGACAAACAGGTATACGGGAAGCTTTTTCCGGTGCACAGGAGTGAAATATGATTTCTGATTGACTGACAGATTGCGGCTTCATATCTTGTCGATATCAGTCTCAGTTTAAATTGATAAAACAACATTCATAACAGACTTTCTTTTCGAACTCAACAATGAATAGCGAGCATTCTGACTAAATTTGATTATAAGGGTGATTTCTGTGAATTGTAATAAGTGCATCGGCCCAATGAATATTTATTTTTATGCTTGTATACATGCGCCTCATTACATGGTCACTGCTAGGTTTTTTCCACAAGATCTTGAGTTTCTCCGACCTTGGAAAACGTATTTTTTTCGGGAGGAACTTGGGGTTTTCTGACTGTTGTTGAACACGTTTTTGACATTTTTGACATATTTGGTGACAATTTTTAAACAACAACCAGTAAAAGTGATTAATGTACTAACCCTCGGGCTACCAAGAGGGGGGAATCTACCCACTCCCTAGGTTTTTCGCAAATCAAACGTGTTCCGTTTGGAATAAAATTTTGATGTTTTCGGTAGCTGTATACAGGGTTCATTGGCACACATTTTCAGCTAACATTTTTGATGATTCCCCTTATACACGTATATAATACCGTTCAAAAGTTACACCCGATACCCAAGGTACCAGAGGGGTGGATACCACCACCCCTTAGATTATCGACTATAACCTTTGCTTCCTTTAATATGAAGAGACACAAATAATACCATTCTATTGAGTTGTCTTCCGGAAGTGCTCAAAATAAATTAAAATGTATATAAAGGTGTTTTATTTTCATAAAATGGTCATGATTTTTCTATTATGACAGTACTTATCCATAATTTATTTTTTACTAGAAATAAATTATGCCATTCTTTAGAGGACATTTGGGGTTATTTTCCAATACTAAATAATTTGTCTTTTGATGACCGGAAGTGCTCAAAATAAATTAAAATGTGCGAAAATTTTGAGTTTTTTTACAACGCAAGCGTCTGCGTAAATGTTTTTCAGCAGCTACAACTTTTGTTTTGTTTTGAATATACATAAAACAGACTTATTACTAGTTTTTATAGTTGAACATTGGACTTTATTATATGTAAACTATTCTTGTATATATAAATCATGTTTAAAACACACAGAATCTAATACCTTGCTTATGCCTCAGTATAGGTTTTGTGGAATCGACGGGTACCCATGGTAAAAATGCACAATTTCGAGGTGCATCTATATTTTATAAACCTAAATATACCGTTTTGTGCAGAAATGAATGCTGAATCCATTGGTGTATTACAAGTTATGATATCGCAAACCAAACCCAAAATCCAGGGGTGGTAACCACCCCCCCCCCCCTTGGTAGTCCGTGCTACAAAAAAGCTTGGTAGCCCGAGGGTTAATTGAATCATATAATTTGACCTAATAAATCATGTTTTGTCGCCCAAATCATTAAAATCACATAACATACTTACTATTTGTGCAACGTGGCCTATGCTAGATTTTAGAATGTAGCTCTAAACTAGACTAAACGCACATTACCTCATTGAACATTTTCAGGAAGTTATATATTATATATATTTGAGTAGAGTGAATGATTCAAAATTTCAAATGAACGTTGGATTTTTGTTATGCGACTTTGCGAATTTCGAAACAATGCGACGACTGTGTTTAGGAAGGCCCGTAGAATTCTGTATAGGCATTAGTGTGGTCCTTAGCAGTACAGGAAAAAATAAATGTTTGATTTCTTTTGGTAAAACCCCTCAGATAGGTTCCAATTAGTACAGAATTATCTCCAGTCAAATTGTAGGTGAATATTTTAACATTTAGAGATAGCTCACGAGACCTTAATTTTCCTTGATTTCTGCGAAACCATGAATTTTACATACAAAATTACAAATTAGATATACATCTTAGCCAACTTCAGCCAGGTAAAAAAAATTAGCCATCTTATTTGTAGAGAGTCTATGGGAAGCTTGATTACAGTCCTTCAGCAGAGTTCCTATCATGCAATTGTCTATGAATTGCATGGTAGCGATCTTGAAGTAAAGAAATCTTTTCTGTAAGTTGGAAACAGTCGACGATGTTCCTGGACGACTTGAAGCAAAAACTGTTTTTGATTTTCTTTTTTCGCGATAATGCTGTTGTACTCCTCAATGAGGGCAACACCTCTTTCAGCATTGTCATTGACAACCCTCAGATGTTCAACAGTCTTGATGGCATCCTTATAATCATCTTGCTGTGGCCGTAAGTCCGGATCGCAATTCAGAAATCCAGCCGAAATGCCAAGCCGGCAGAAGAAATTCATTGTATTTGTTGTCACGAAGTCTTCAATTCGCATGTTTTGACATTTCCTCATTTCAATTTTGGCGCGTTTGGCAGGTTCTTCTGTAGCTTTCTTTCCATTAATTGCCTTTACCATTGCTCATTTGGATTCAACAGACACTGATGCATCAAAAAATCAAAAAAGGCAAAGCCGATGAGTTCTTCACTCTGGTACCATGATAGGTGATCAGCAAATTTCTTTTGCGTGGCATTGGCTATAGATCTGTTCACTGTTTCGTACTGGTTCAAGAGCTGAAGGAAGTTAAGATCATGATTTGAAGATGCAATATAGATTTGAAGCCATGAACCAGGCTCTGAAATAGATGCGAACTATGAAGATGCACATATTCTTGAGTCCCTTCTCTTCTCTAGCGACAAGTTTAAATTGACCACGGAACATCCATATCTTTAAGGAGTACAGTGCTTTTGCCATCCACCTATATCATGGTGTGTGGCTCCAGGAGCCCTAAATGATATTCCGCGTGGTGGTACACCTCCAAGGAAAATTATCACAAGCTCTATGTTTTCAACAAGGCCCCAGTTTTCTATCAAATGGGCTACAGCTGAGGCCTGAGCTTCACCTGTACCGGAAGTCAATTTGGGAGCACCAAGTAACTGATTCACTCCAGCTCCCGCAACTATTACTGGCAATCGATCAACAAGTTCCTTCCAAGTAAAATCTCTCAGGAGTTTGCCATCCCAGTGAACCTCATGTGAGACATTTCCTTGAAACTGTTCTTTAAGCTGTGAAGCAATTTCCGCTCGATAGTGCTCTCTAGCTCTATGGATTGACGAACGATTGACATTTATCTCTGGAAGGACATCATGGCCAAGGCTTTGAGCAATTGTTACTAATACAAATGTTGCCTTTCTGTCACTCAGTTTCGTTCTATCCAGGACTACAGCTAAACTGGGTGTCATGATGTTCAGTCACGCCCTCTTTTTGCGGCTTGCAGGTACTGTGAGTCCACAAACCTCTTCTTGGTTTTCTCCTGAAGTGCTGGAATTGTCATTGCTTTCATCAATATTAGAGGCTGACTTGATTCTACATTGTAATAAGCTTAGGCCTATCAGCCTTTTCCTTCTGTTTATCAGCTAGCAGCTTTCTGTTCATTGCTGCCCGGTTTCGTTTCGCTACTCGCTGTTCCTTTGCTGTAAGCACACTGTCTACAGAAATCATGCAGCCACGACGACCTTTCTCTCTGGGCAATCAAAAAGTCTTTATCTTCTTGGATTTTAATTAGGCTAAAAGCATTCATCTGCGCAATGTCAAACTATGGAGGATTGGACGTAAGCATGAAAATAAGTATCACAATAATAAAGTTTCCTGAATTTTTGTATTGATTTTTTCATTGATAACCAACTATGGAATATACCAATAAACCAACTATGGAATATACCAATAAATTCAACCTTCTTGAGCTACCTCTAAATGTTAAGCAAATGGACTAAATTTTTGCACGAGTTATTACTTTGTCTATTGGAACAGGTTTATAGGGTTCGACTTTGAAAAATCAAAAATTTTAAAATAAGGACCACACTAATAGGCATGCAAAGAAGTTACTTTCAATTGCGGATAGAAATTTCCACTAACAAACGTTATTGGATTTGCAAGTGGCGATTACTTTGCCATGATGGTTCTTCACAAGCAGCAATATACCACAACTCTCGTTGTGCTGGCGCTATTTCTGGGAAGAACGTTTATCGTGTTATTAAAATTTCGAAAAAACACGAGAGAGCTTTAAAACAACAATTCATTGTAAAAACCGTCTTAATTGCATTATAATATTATCATGTGTAATACACGATGTATCACGGTATAATACTTTTAATGTTTCAAATATTTATGGAGAAACATGAACTTGGGTTTTCTTGGTTTTTTGCCCTTCTAACTTGGGTTTTCCATTTTTGAGAGTTGTGGCATTCCACGGTATTGGAGTCCCTGAAGGTCAATAACAAATATTGGAATCATAAATTGTTATTAATTTCTGTTATAGGTCGATGGTTCAAGTATATATATATATATATATATATATATGTATATGTATATATATATATACGATTCCAAAAGAATTTGTCGACCTTGCTTCAGAGTGGCAATTTTGATTTTTTTGGTGTTACGGACTCTACATGCAATTTTTAAATGCTAAATTTCTAATGTAAATCCAATGTCGAATATTTTTAGCTGGACATCATGACCATGGTGAGAGTAAGTGATAAATACTTCGTGATCAAAAAATTCACCTCATCTTGTGTCCAGATTTGCTCGAGCAAAAATTGCGTTGTAGAGTCCGTTACATTCTGGGGCTTCTAATATGTTCTTCAGGCATTTTGAATCGAGAAGCATACTTGTTATCTCCATTCCTCTGATCCCCCATTGACACGACATTAATTGTTTGCAACGATCACAGAACTAAATATCGTCCTTATAATTATTTAAAATAAAAATTTAACCATTTCTTTAATTTAATAAGAAACCCTTATATATTCTGCTATTTCATGATTCTCTGTTGACGCTTTCTGCCATGCGTACATCTTTATAGTGGTATAGGCCTATTTTCGGTTAATGATATATACTCTGTGATAACAAAGGTAATTTATCGTCGCCCTCCTCCTTTATCAAGCTTTGGGACTGGCATTTTGGGGGTGAAACCAGCGGCGGATTTGCATTGTACAATATCCTAAACTCAACGCCTATATATTTAAACTAAAATATAAACTTATGCCTCAGTGCATGTGACTGTTCACGATTTGTTGATAATTAATATTCACTTTCATTATATATATATTCATGACCATCAATCAATCAAACTTGGCAAGGCGTGGTCCCTAAGCGAAAGAGAAAACGGACAAGCCAGTACGCATGGCAACAAGACCTTTGAAATTATAATAATAATTGCGTAATTGCCGCAGAGGCAATAGCAACAGAGATAAGCTTAAAAGGTGCACTTCAGACAATGTCGTCAAATATATACAGATAATTTTATTATGACGTGTATATCCATATGTATATATTATATATTGACACCTTTAAAATGGTAGGAATTAGTTATATATAAATATATATATATATATATATACAGGGTGGGCCATAAAAAAAGACCCTCCCTAGGTTTTTTGCCAATATCTTGACCAAAATTAAGAATTTCGACATGAAATTTTACAGTCTTAAAGACAATTCATATTTACATTTGATGGCCAGATTTCATCAAAATATTTCAAACAAACCAAAAGTTATGCCACTTTTAGGAAGGCCACCCACCGTTTTTTGACGATTCAAAAACGTAACGCAACAAAAAGTAGGTTTTTGCCAATATCTTGGCCAAAAGTAAGAATTTCGAAATGAAATTTTACAGGTTTATAGACAATTCATATTTACATATGATGGCCAGATTTCATAAAAATATTTCAAACAGAACAAAAGTTATATCACTTTTAGTGAGGCCACTCTACGTTTTTGGACTTTTTTGAATCCTCAAAAAACGTAGGGTGGCCTCACTAAAAGTGATATAACTTTTGTTTTGTTTGAAATATTTATATGAAATCTGGCCATCATATGTAAATATGAATTGTCTATTAACCTGTAAAATTTCATTTCAAAATTCTTACTTCTGGCCAAGATATTGGCAAAAAACCTAGGGGGGTCTTTTTTTGGCCCACCCTGTATATGAAACACAGGCTGATCATTAAATTTTCACCAATGACGACACAAATGACGAACACATCGCAGTTTTAAAATAGAAATAGACTATAGGCCTAACAAGTTTTGGCAATGTCATAATTTTTTACTATAATTTTAATTGCATCGAATATTATAATTATGTATTGAACATTTGCGACCAAAACTGCTTGTTGCCTGCAGCTTACATAATTTTGACGCGTTACCTTTTATATATATACAGCACGCCAAAACTATTAAAAAGGTGTGTTATAGGTTCCAGTGTTTTTACTGCGCTGCTGGCTATGAAATAATCATGGCATACGCCTCGATACGAATTAAGTTAGCTGTATTATATATACCGAACAGTTGTCATTTCCACACTATTTTACCGGAGCGAAATGTGGACATGTATAATACCGCATGCAGACATAGCAAAGCTATATAGACCAGTTCCATCTTCGCTGTTTGCCAAAAATTGTTGGTATTAAGTGCAATGGCATGCAAGACACGATCTCAAACACATCTGTTTTTGGAACGGCATATATAGGAACACCTGAATTTTGAGGCCATATCGATCTCTGTACAACTGCGATGGTCCGGACATGTTGCCCGTTTGGAAGACATGCACTCGAATACCAATGCAAGTTTTCTATGGTCAGCTATAGCGGATGGATCGCGGTCCCATGCAGGGTGCGACATTCAAGAGATACAAGGACGACCTCAAGATATAATCTCACAGTTTGCGGTCTCAGCAATGCGCAGTTTGAGGCAGATGCGCTATAGACAGGGTTGGATGGCGCAGGCTTTGTCGGACTGGAGTGGAGGGTTATGAATAGCGGGAGACGGAGGATGCAATGGAGAAGCGACGTATACGTGCAAGGCTAGCGCAATTAACCCGGTGCAGCTATACAACAAAATTTAAACTAATGGCGGTTGGACAGTTCCTGTGTGACATTTCTGTGGTCGTGTTTGCGCTTCAAGGATCGGTCTATAGGTTACTCGCACAGAGCAGTCATGCATTATGATTTTTACGCATCTTAACACAGTGTAAGAATTGTGGAAAAATAAATGGGGGGGTTGGACCATTATCCACTTGAAATTTGGGTGTGAAAAACAGATTTTACTATGGGGCTCTAAGAAAGACTGGGGGGGTTGAAACCCCCAACCGCCCCGGCTGCCGGGGCTGTTTTTAAGGAATTTTTAGAACTGCACATCCTCTTCTCTCCTTTCTCATCCTCCATGGTAAATTACTCCCAATCTGAGAAAAATTATCTATTTTTTACTAGTTTTAACTGCACGGAACGGGGCGGAAGTGCTTCTACAACTGCACGAAACCATTTAGAACTGCACATTTTGTGCAGAACTGCACGTTAAAAAAGCCCTGCCCCGGCAATTCTCACCCTGTCTTAACATTTTAGCTTAAGCTTCTCAACTTCAACGTTTTTCGTCGGACTGCTGCCAGCTTCGCACTGTTACAGGGTATAGAAACATGTACCTGTTAAGTTGCATCTCTGATATGTTGTGATGCATTACATCGCTGAATCATGGCTTGACTACAATATTGCTCTTTTCTAAACTTTTGCAGCCCATATATATAAGCTATAGCCGAATAGCATGTCAGAAAGATCACGCTCGTAAAAAGTAGATAAACATAGCAAAAATAGACATTCAGTATCCAATACATAATATTTGTACTTTACTGAAATCATATTCCTAAACATGTGTTATATACAATGTAAGATAACACATTTACCAATAAGCTACTAGAAGATAAATGTTTTTGTTGTATGCATATACAGGTGCATGCTTCAGTAATTAATATATATAATCTATGTAAATAAACAGAAGATTCTGTGTCTGTCTGTCTGTCTGTCTGTCTGTCTGTCTGTCTATCTTTCTCTCTGTCTGTCTGTTTGTCCGGGTTGCATTTCGACGGTTTTGTACCTTTTCACTCTAAACGATCACCACTGTGTCCGTCTCGGGCCTCTCGGCATCCATGGGACACCCAGTATATATGGGTTTGCGAATCTCCTCCACCATGGGACCAGGGTGGGGGCAAAACATATAATTTTCGCTACTTTTTCAACCGCTGCCATGCATAGTTTCACACTTTTTTGTATTGTATTGTATTGTATTTAAACATTTATAAAGCGCCTCTAGTAGGGTGAACCGTTCAGAGGCGCTCCCAGTGCGCAAGGCCCCGCGAGAAGAAGCAGGTTTTGAGAAGAGACAGAGCAGAGGAGAGACTGACAGACAGAAGTGTAGAGCGAACAGAAGGAGAAAGAGCATTCCAGAGAGAAGGACCAATTGAAACAAAAGATCGAGACTGAGCCATAGCAGTTCTAGACCGAGGAACCAATGGGTCAAGTCTGTTGGATGAGCGAAGCGGATGATGGGAGGAAGCTGAGTGAGGACGAAGTAAAACATTAGTCAGATATTTTGAGGATCTTGAACTAGCTTATAGATGGGCTGCACCATGGAGAAACGTTGCAGCCAGACAGATTTTTTATACGGGCCATCTCGCCTCCACCCAACACGCACCGCGGCCAGCTGGGGCCGGGTGGGGCAGAGTAGGCCTATTGTTGGGGGAGGGGTGGAATTTTTCCTGAAAATCCAAATTTCACGGGTAGCGTACCGGTTGAGGTCGGAGTGTGGTGGCGTTGGGGTGGGGTGAGGGGGTGGGGTGGGGTTGGGTGGAGTGTGGTGGTGGGTGGGGAGGAAATCTTTCCTTATTCACTTTAGAATCCGAGATATAGACATTTTAATTTTCGCCGTGTTTTATGCGTTATCGCTGCAATTGCGACGCCATATTTGAATCGCTGTGCAATAACAAATGCACGTTGCTTTTGACGTCATTTTGACGTCATTTTTCGCCAAAGCTTAGCATGGAACTCGAGCCCTCTCAGCGCAACCACCCTGGGAAAGATTATGCCTTCGGCCAAGGAGTATATACACTAAGAGGAACCCCATGCATGCAGAAATGAGTTTAACCAGCAGAATTGGGATAGACTTTCGAAGCCGAGGGGCATAAATTACCATTTGTAAACCCCAAATAGGTGTAGTGGCGATGCCGCCCCACACGGACGAGTGGAGCTGGGTTTGGGGACGAAAAATCTAAGTTTCCCGGGCAACGCCGGGTATACCCCATGCAATTAGTATAAGATAAGCAATCAGTTATGTTAGGCCTTTAATAGTCGTTGTTCTTTATACACTATACGTGCATGCATGGCGCCC
The DNA here is from genome assembly GCA_949752735.1 of Lumbricus terrestris. NCBI lineage: Eukaryota > Metazoa > Annelida > Clitellata > Crassiclitellata > Lumbricidae > Lumbricus > Lumbricus terrestris. Next base: position 5,286,073 of record OX457039.1, read on the forward strand.
GCATAAATGTTATGAGGGGCAAATACAATGGTCGGGTAAAGGCTTTTTTGGCATGTACTTGAAAAAATATGAAGTCTATAGCTTATTCATATCATGGGTAGTTCCTATTTTCAGAGGTTTCTAAATGCAAATTTTCAGTCTCATTAGGTGTATATATTAGTATGTAGGTGCGTCATTATAGTGCAAAGAGGCGTCTTGAAAATCAAAATTGAATAGTTAAAAAATGGTCGTCATTTTTCCAGGAGCACGGGCCTCGTTTATTCCTACATAATATGTATCATCATATATATGTATGCATGTTTGTGTGTGTGCGCGCGCGTGCGTGTGCGTGAGTGTGCGCGTGTGTGTGTATGTGCGTGTGCCCGCGCTCGCGCGCTTGTATGTGATTGCAAAAAGTCTCATTAAACACTGTAATGTGATGTTTTGCATAAACACCTTCAAACACTTTCCATCGAATTATATAAGAATTAACTAACCTTTTCTTTTGTAACGGAAACGATTCTCGCCATAATTATAATACTCTAAAGATGTATACGCGCGCGGTAACTTATAGTAAGTTGATAAACTCTGCAAAAACAATGTGTGATGACTTTACTACGTGCACGACGCGGTTGCGGCTATGCCATGTTACCGTAGTTTCTGGAAGTTTTGAATTCAAAACGAAGAGGAAGACAATCTACTCAATTGATTTTGTCTTAAAGTATATGCGGCGTTTTCACCAGCCGTATCCCACCGCCACCATGCACTCACATGTTCACTACAAGAACCATCGCAATCCTCCTGTATACAAAAGACAGCAATATCACCACCATCATCAAAACTGCCACCGACAAAAACAAAGACAACGACAACAACAAGAAAACAATACTGCAAACAGCAATAACCAGCCATAATTATAATAATTATATCAACTTCACCTTCTTCTACATAAGATATTTCATTAACCCTCGGGCTACCAAGGGGGAGTGGTTGCCACC
>OX457039.1:5289549-5297049 GCA_949752735.1 Lumbricus terrestris
CCAACTCCCGACGCCGATTTGAAATATTCGTGAGTTTGTCAAGTTTATGGTTGTTTAAAATGCAGCATCGAAAGAATGGAACTTTCAACATGCAAAAGGTGAAAAGAAGTGGAATTCAGCTACATATGGTGTTCAAAATGTCCTCCTTGTTCAATATGGTGAACGATACCTATATAGTCTGAAACTATTTTTAGGTAAAAAGAGCTTAAAAGTTATCGCCGATTACCCACATAGTCTAGGTCACCCTAATAGTTCAAGGCAAAGTACGAAAGCATGAGAAAAGACAGTAAATTAATGTGACACAGGGGCTCAAAACCCGTCACATGTCGAATTTTGACCTATTTTATTTAGTCATAATGCTACAATGGCCATGCTCTAAAATGCTTTTAACACAAAGAAATTATCTTTTTCTATCAAAAGTTGTGCTCGTTTGATTCTTTCATTAACTTATAGTGAAAAAATAAAATAAAAGTTACTGAATATACGTGTCATCCAAGTCTACTGAATCCACTAAGTTATTATTCTGAAAATTTTCTGGGCATATATTCTGAATCAGATAACCCAAACGGCATCAAAATCGGTTTACCACTTCGCAAATTAGGGCGAATTCACAGTCATATACTGAATTGAAGAATAAACTGCATTCTTTACCCCTCTCGCCTATTTCGGCGTCTAGCGCAATATCTAGGAAGCGACAAGCGACGGGTTTCGAGCCCTTGTGTCACAGTTAAAGACTGCCGAAACTAAACGTTGCTCTTCACAACGTCTAGTTATTGTCATGGAAAACTGGAAAAGTACAGAAAATATTTAGCTAAAAAGTTCGGAAACATTTGGACTTCGGGACCCTGGACCTTTTACACCTCTGTTTATTATGGTTGTTTGATTTTGAATACGCAAACATTTCCGTTTCTTAATTAAATATAATTTTCCACATTATATTTGAATGTTACAGCATTGGTTAGGTCAACAGTTTATTCGGCGCGTTCGCTATTACGTGCTTTATTTTAGGCGAAGAGCAGAGACGAATCCAGAGGAGCCAATCCGGCCATGGCCCCCCATTTCAAAAGTGCATGGGACATGCCCCCACCCATTTGGGTGTCAGCAAGCATTAAATCAATGGCTTACATAGATGCATATAATATTATAATTATAGACTTCGACTAGATGACTGATGACTAAAGAAAAAAGGTCATCAGTTATTTTGGCAGGGAAAATTGGTTCTATTTTCCAGACCATTAATTTCGTCGACCAAAGGACTAAAAAAGTCATCAGAATTTTTTCTGGAAAAGATCACCAAAAGTTTTTGCTCCGCCCCTTCGAAAATTTCTGTATCTGCCCTTGGCTGAGAGGGAATATTTCCGCGTGGTCCGCAAAATATGTCATAATTATTTGTAGAGACTGTGGCCTACAAAGAAAACATTGTGGCCGATCCAGATTGGAATGAAATGAAATAGATATAGGTTGCTATGAATTCTTAGTGCCTATACGCATGCTAAACTGATAATCTAAAGCAATCATTTCAGTGCAAGAATGACGGGTGTATGCATGCTGTGAGAATTCGCGACACACAATTTTTCTTCGTGACACACCAAAGACACACCAACGGTCTATTATAATCATAAAAAAGTAATTAATATCACGGTATGTTATAACGCTTCATGTAAGACAATGATGAAAACAGAAACGGGAGCGCTTCAGAGTAGTTTGAAGGGCGCAATATCAAGTACGCATACACACTAATAGAAAACAGACAAAGGGGGACATACTTCAGCTATTATACAATGCTCAGACTATATATGTACTCGTGCAGATATAGGTATTTACATAATTATTAAGTAACAATACAGCAACGCAGCAATATAATAATATAATATGTTGTCAGTATAATGAATTTATATTATATATATTTATATATATATATAATCTCACTGTATACGACATAATAATGAATTAGCAGTATAGAACAATGTATGAAATTAACAGTATAGGCCTATACATGTGTAGAATTTAGTCAATTATCCTACGCTAGTTGATATGTTTCATCCTAAAGGTTTTTATTGGGTTATGAGCGAATTATAATTTCTTTGGGAATCAACATAACTTTTACTTCAACTGCATATATAATATATATGTGTGTGTGTGTATATACATATTCTGTTCATATTTCTATTCACTTCTAATTCCGAGCACATATTTATATTAGTACACAAATACATATTATATATAAATATATAAATCGTTATATGTATGCATATGTATGAATAACATTGTATATATATATATATTGTATACAACATATATATATATATACATCCACATGCATGTTTAAAAAACTGAATATATCAACATTAAGTAAGACTCTAAAGCACACACATGTAGGCCTACACACAAATATATTATTGAAATAAATGAATATAATTAAATGTGTTTAACTATTATACGTAAGCTTATGCATACATAATTATTCTAATACACTGAGCACCGAACCATGAGGCTTATATCATGCAGACACGTGCACTGTTAAGGGCATGCAGTGTCTACAGAAGGAGGATTATATATATATATATATATATATATATATATATATATATATATATATATATATATATATATATGAGATCTCAGTATACTGATGTCGACACATTTACCGGAAGAAATGTCTGGCCAAAGTAGCTTAGCTTCGTCTAAAAAATAATATAATCCTTATTGGATTTTGTTGCATGGCTGATTTATGCCAACTATATATACAGGGTGGCCCAGCATAAATGTCCCGACTTTGCGCGCGTATAACTTAGCCAATATTTAACATTTATTTATACTTAATGCATCAAATTAAAGGTATTTCACCCTAGTATTGACTCTAAAAAAGTCGAACTGATTTTAATTATATATTTGGAACAGCGCTAGCTACCATTTTTTGTCATTACTGACGCATTATGACGCCGTTTCCCCGGGAAATTCTATCGTTTTTTGCTAAAACGCGCGTAGACACGATCATTTTGGGTGTTTGCAGGGTCCCTACCATGAATATCTTCTAATCGCAAAACCACGCAAAAAACCACGTCCTTTCAATTTTGTCAACAGCCGTGCACTGCCATGCGCTACTTCAGACGCTTGCACGCTGCCAGCCGTTTCTTTGCGTAAGAGCTGGAGAGTTCGCTGGACTTCTCGTCGACAAATTACTTTAACTTTAGGTCTATAATCTTTTTCAATACGTTATTCAGTGCTTCTAAGACTGCCTGTTTTGCGCTGAATTTGCATGCAGGGCCTGCCCTGGTCATTGTCTTGACTGCAAATGTACGCGGATACACGAGCAATGTTAGCGGATGTGAGCGCCGTGCGCTCTGATTCCCATGGTTTGCGAGTAGAAAGTCCTGTTTTATAAATTTTCCGTAGCAGATAATACAAGGTATTGTTTATTCCATCCTCTGTTAGAATATTCGTTAATCATTTCAAACGAATTAAATCCCTTATCAGTTCGTAAAATTAAGATCGAAACGCGATCATCGTCTGTTAACGGCGCCAGGTTGCGTCACAAATGACAGCAAAATATGGTAGCTAGCGCTGTTCCATGCGCATAATTAAAACCTAAACTAGTATCAGTTCGACTTTTTTAGAGTTAATACTAGAGTGAAACACCTTTAATTTGATACATTAAGTATATATAAATGTTAAACATCGGCGAAGTTATACGCGTCCAAAGTCGGGACATTTATGCTGGGCCACCCTGTATATATCTATATATATAATTATATATATATATATATATATATATATATATATATATATATATATGTAGTTGCTGATGTTCAGTGGCGTAGACAAGGGTGGCTTCGGGTTTAAAAAAAAACTAGAAAAAAATTGCTTGTAGTAACAATTGATTTTCTTACTTTATTCCCTTTGTTACTTTGTTCCCTTTTTATTTACTGTAATACTGTTGGGTTGGTGTCAGAAAGGGCATTCGGCCAGGCCATAAAAAACCAAACCCCAACCCGCCATCATAAATTCCTGGCTACGCCACTGCTGTTGCTTCAGACCTGTTTTCAGAATAAGACATTGGCCACAGAGACTGCGCTCTTTACGGGGCTGCTGATGATGTTTACGAACTCTGAAGCGACAATAATTTAACACTACCGGGGTATACATAGATTGTCGTCACGCTAGCTGCATGGGGTTTTATTTCATTCTGCCGTATTTATTTTAATTTATTTTCGTCTTTAATTTCTCGCAAGAGCCATAGGCACCCGGTCCTTATATCCGTGTATGCTGTCACCATTTATTTTTCTCCGACTTGTCTTTTAAAGTTAAATGCAAAATCATTATCAAGGTGCCCATGTATAGTTTAGTTTGCCTACGTCTTAAAGATTTCTAAAAAGAGCGATGTTTTATGAAGACGCTAATTCCTGACGTAACAACGTAAGTAGTAAGTAAGTGAGTATATTCTTTAATGTACCAGCTGCAAAAGAGAAACGCCAGGGATGCCACTCTAACCTCAAAAAGGGTCAGATCCGGCCGAGAAAAGCTAGAGAAGTTTGGATCGGAAATTTTTTGAAAATATGTCGAATTTTTATACTTGAAATTTCTGAGGACCTCTTTCTTAAGTCCTTCAGGGTTCTAAAAATTTATGTTCCTGCTTTCAAATTTACTGATGATCTTTTTTTAGTCATTCGCTCTAAAATCAGAAATTTTCTTTAAAACTTCCTTCTTTTTACTACTGTTTCGTACATTTCCCCCAAAAATGTCTAGATTTCGGGAAAATGTAAGAAAATCCGACGTCGAAAAAACCTAGATCCTGACATAAAACCTAGAAACCTAGATTAAGCCAAAAAACCTAGATCTATATAGGTGGTAAAAGCTGTGAGTGGCATACCCTCTATAACCGTTTACAAGCATATAACAACACGACAAGTAGAAAACATGAATATTTCGAAAACTGCAAATGATCGCGGTGTTTTCAATTATGTAGATCGTACGCATTTGTCATAAAGGTGTCTAATTAGAACGGTGTATAATCAACATAACTTTGTGACTGCATTATTAAAGTTCACCGTACCAAGCCATAGCATCTGCAGGATGACAGCTTATTTCACAATAAAGTTAACAAGGTCATCAGTTCAAGAAGTAAATCCAGAATTAGAGCAATTGCATGGTTGCTTGGATCGCTGACCTTTGAACTGCATGGTTTGCTTTGCGTGCAAAGAACAAAAGCAACTTTTAATGGTGCATTTTATAGGAACCGGTGTTGCCAAGCAGAGGAAAAGTCTATGTGTAGCATATTTCAGAAAAGGTACGGTAATTCAGGATTAAGTAAAGGGTGCGTTGGGAATTTAGAGGTGTGCATGGTAAATCAGGACGAGGTATATAATTGTACGGATAGATATTAGGCCTATGTGAGACAATGTCAAAATAGCGTTCATATAGTTATATCGATTTCTCGCGCATTATGAGAACGGTGAAATATATATAAGTGGGTTAACTGGCTGTAATTAGTATAATCGAAAGAAAAGGACATGGCCACTCATTCTCTTGTGCCAAAGCGACGAAAATAATGTCGTAAATTACTTCATAACGCGGTGTCCATAACGAAATTCATTCCACTGAGGTTCGTTATGCTCCGACTTCATCTTATCCTTGTCTGATTGCACCTGCCTTGCAACGCTGTATCAAAGCCGGATCATTTGCTTATATAGCGTTGCCCTCCTCCAGTGGCGGATCCAGAACGTTTCGAAGGGGGGGCCAAAAAATTTTTGGGCTGGGGTCGGAGAATTTTTCGTTGATCTTTCGCTGAAAAATCTCATGAACTTTTTTGGTCGTTTTTGGCCGAAACCAGAGTTTAATTAAGCCCCCACCTCTGGGGGATTGAGGTTTCCTGAGGGGTAGATAATTGACCGTCTGAAGACAATCATGAGGCGCGCAGCGCCGAGAGTGGTAGGGGAGGGGTGTGGGGAGGGGATATGCCCCTCCCCACCAGAAACTTTTTGAATATTCACATTGCAATGGTAGCATTTTAAGCTGTTATCTTAACAAAATAGCTGTACTTTTCAGTGCTTATAAGAGTGCCAAAAGGACTCAATAAATATAGACTTTACTTAAAAACTTCTTTCCGGAAAACTAGATGTTCTTTTTTAACCCATTTACCGCCAACGTTGCGAAAACGCAACATACTACTTAAAAATTGTGAAAAAAATTAACAACGTGAGAAAACCACAAATCCATTTTTTTATTACTTAATGGGTGTTTACTAAGTATGATGTTACTAAATATAATATTATTTATTGTCATCTTATATTTTTTGGAATTTCTCAAAATTTGGTCTTTTTGGCGTGTGCTTAGGGGTTTTGTTCAATAATTTTTTTCTCATAACACTTAAATATTTCCGAGAAGCGAAGCTGTCCGATTGTAATACTAATGTGAATAATTAACGTCATTTGTTTATTAAATGTTTATCTCAATATATGCTGAAACCGCAATCTGCGAAATTTTCATGTTGCGTTTTCGCAACTTCGGCGGAATGCGCTATGCGAATTATGTTGCGTTTTCGCAACTTCGGCGGAATACGCTACATGTATTGACTCATATAAACTTATAATGAACTTTCGATTACTTACACAAAAAACTACCTGGGGTACTCGGCGTTGCCCAGGAAATTTCGGGTTTCCCCTCCCGTCCTCCACCAGCCCCACTAGAACCAACTACGGGGCGGAGTGTCACACACCCAGCCTCCAGACAGCCCCTACCTCTCTGGAGTATCCGGCGTTGACGCAACTAGGAAAGCTTCGCAACTAGGAAAGCTTCGCAACTTCGGCGGAATACGCTACATGTATTGACTCATATAAACTTATAATGAACTTTCGATTACTTACACAAAAAACTACCTGGGGTACTCGGCGTTGCCCAGGAAATTTCGGGTTTCCCCTCCCGTCCTCCACCAGCCCCACTAGAACCAACTACGGGGCGGAGTGTCACACACCCAGCCTCCAGACAGCCCCTACCTCTCTGGAGTATCCGGCGTTGACGCAACTAGGAAAGCTTCGACTTTCTCCGCCCTCGCCACCACCCTTTACTCACTACCCCGCCCTCTCAACCCCATCCAGTTCCAGGCTCTCCCACCCCCCCACCACCACCCCATTTCGTACCCATCCAACCCCAGCCCTACCATCTACGCCTGCCCCCGTCCTAACATGCTTCCACCGCTCTGGTGTCAATAGTGTTATTCCGTACATTTAGGTTTGTGACTACTAGCACCAACCGCCATCCCCCACCACCCCACTCCACCACACCACCACCCCACGACACCCCACCGCACCAGTCACCACCTACATCGCTCCCACCCACGGAGTCCCCATCCTCTCCTCTGAAGTAACCAGCGCTACCCAAGACATTTCGAGGTAGAAGTTTTGGTTCACCCAAAAACCCAGCGCCCACCGCAACCCTTGGTGGGCGGGATGTGTCCTAATGGGCGCGAGGTCACCGTGGGGCACTCGGTCTAGCTGTCAGATT
>OX457039.1:5308601-5343601 GCA_949752735.1 Lumbricus terrestris
ATATGTATGTATGATCGCGCAGGTGTTTTATTTTATAATCTTTCCACGTAGTCCACACAATCTTGGACTTGATGCATGGTCCACATTTTCCTGTGTGCGTCATCGGAGTCTGATTTTCTTTGTTGACGCTTGTTTTCTCACGGGCCACTGGGGGGAGGGGGAGGATGGTGGTGGGGGGGGGGGTAGTAGGGAAGCATGGAGGGCAGCTGAGGCAGGTGGTCTGACCCCCGGTGCACTGGTGAGATGTGGACCAAAGTGACACCGAATGCCTGTGGTGGCCGAGTTTTAAGACAGAAGTGACCCAGATACGACCGGCCAATGTCTCACTGCAGTCTTTATCTCCTTGCGCTCTGCTGTGCGGAAAATGCGCTATATAAACACTCAGGATACATGTATGCATTCTCTGGATGTTCAGAGTTATTTTGGAAATAGGGGCTACACGGTTCTTTTGATGTGGACGCACATACTTACCTGATTGCGTGCATGTATACATACATGTATTGTACATACAAGCGTACAGACATACATAAACCTACATATATTATGTATATTTTTAATATATACATTTATATATTATATACATACTTAAACACTGGGAAACTGCGCACGTAATATGATATACAAATTTTGATACGTACAAAGCGCACATGCATGCATATATACATGTATAAATATATGCATGGATTAATGCATGAATGTTATTATGCATGGATTAGTGCATGAATGTTATTATGCATGGATTAGTGCAGGAATGTTATCTTGCATGGATTAATGCATGAATGTTATTATTCATGGATTAGTGCAGGAATGTTTTTATGCATGGATTAGTGCATGAATGTTATTATGCATGGATTAGTGCAGGAATGTTATCTTGCATGGATTAGTGCATGAATGTTTTTATGCATGTAACAGTGCATGAATGTTTTTATGCATGAATTAATGTGCCTATTTATGCACGTCGTCTATTCCATTCATAGGCCTTATGCGCGGAGTAATGTGTGCATACCAACAGCCGTGCACTAATACTTACATTCCTACATTTATATAGATTTTTTAATTTTTATATTTAAGTATATATAGGGCGCATAGTATAGTATGGACAGGCAGACAAACATACTGAAGACAGACAGATAGACAGACAGTCACAGACAGACAGTCAGGCAGACAAACTGGCAGATATCGGTAGACAGAGGATTTTTGGAGCCTCAATGTCGACCTCGCACATTATTTAGAAGACCTCAATTATCGGCTCGAATGAAAATCCAATATCTGTGCAATTAGTTTGATTGATGCTGGTTCAATGTTCATTATGGAGGAAATTATTCTTTGAAATATTAATAAGTTCATCGTTGGCATTTTTTAAATCTTCATTGTCATCAGTTATGACGCATTTTTACACAATGATGACACATACAAAACGCATTTGTTGATTAGAACAATTATTTTGTTCAACAAAAGCACTCTCTGCTTGTTGTTGTTATTATAGTCATTTTCAGTCTATGGGTGTTACCATTCGACTATGATTGTTAAGCTAAACGATAAAACAAGTGGACATATAGTTTTAAGGGTAAGCATGGTTAGATGATTTGCCTTTATGAGAATACTTAATTATTATTATTAATGTTAACATACTTATGAGCATACTTAATTCTTATAATTGATAATGTTATGGACTCTAGTAGTTATCAGAGGAGCCTTTTAAGTACGCACATTATGATGCCTGCATATTATAATCGGCGTAGTGGCGTACTTACATAGCTTATGTCTTGAAAGTTGCATATTTTTCAAGCTCATGCATATGTTCTTCGCGCTTTCGTGTGTTTTACATACTTACGTTTGTTTTTTTTTAGCTACACGTGATGGTTGAAAAATAGAATAAGCTGGATATTTTCTTTACTTAACTCTTTGTGGTTATGAGAAAGAATGAATCAGAAATGTCTGCAAAACCTTTCCTGCACTGGTTGCTAGAAGGAATGAAACAAAACTTTCAAAAATTGTACCTGCTGTAGTTGTGCAACAGAATGCACATGAGATCATTTTTCAATCTTTATCTATTATTATAGTTATTAAAACCAGAACGAGCTAGAAATATTTCAAACGGTATCTGGATTAGTTATAAATATACAATGAGCCAGAAACTCTTTAAAGTCTAAACATTACCTGCTATCGTTGTAAAAATAGAATGGACTCTAAACGCTCCAAACCTTACCCGCTATCGTTATAAAAATCGATATAAAAATAGAATGGACTAGAAACTCTCTAAACCTTACCTGCTATCGTTATAAAAATTGCTATAAAAATAGAATGAACTAGAAACTGTCTAAACCTTACCTGCTATCGTTATAAAAAAAATCGTTATAAAAGAGAATGGACTAGAAACTCTCTAAGCCTTACCCGCTATCGTTATAAAACCGTTATAAAAATAGAATTGGCTAGAAACTCTCTAAACCTTACCTGCTATCGTTATAAAAAAATAGAATGGACTAGAAACTCTCTAAACCTTACCTGCTATCGCTATAAAAAATAGAATGGACTAGAAACTCTCTAAACCTTAGCTGCTATCGTTATAAAAACCCTTATAACAAAATAGAATGGACTAGAAACTCTCTAAACCTTACCTGCTATCGTTATAAAAATCGTTATAAAAATAGAATGGACTAGAAACTCTCTAAACTTTACCTGCTATCGTTAAAAAATCGTTATACAAATAGAATAGACTAGAAACTCTCTGAACATTACCTGTTGTCGTTGTAAAAATGGAATGGACTAGCAATTCTCCAAATCTTACCTGTTATGGTTAAAAAAGAAGTAGTTAGAAATTCTTCAATTTGAAGGTTTATCTGTTGTGATTATGAAATGGAGTTTCTCCACTTTGTGCATCATCTGTTTTCAGCAAAGATTATTTGGAACTCGGATATCTTATTTATTTTTTCGTTTGCAGTTATTACATTGGTCTTTTATAAACATCTTTTAAAAACTATCTAAGGTTTATAGATGTTAAATGTGCTTTCCTCTGCTTGCCAAAAGGATGTAGCTCTAAGCTACCTCGAAGTTCATTAATAAACAAAATGTGCTCGACTAACAGGAAAATTTCTTTATTCAATTTCATGAGTGTCGTATAGGCTACGACTGGAAAATAGTTGTTTTTCTGCTTTCTAAGCGTCACTTGTGTCTTGGAAAACGTCTAGTGTAGCCTATTCCATTTTATAAACACATTGTAAACATGGAAATCTGTAGTGTATTCTTCTTTTAAGATATATTAAGAGTTGAAAATTTCTTGTTTATTCCATTTCGAAAGCAGACAATAGGCCTAATATGCACACAATTTACGCACACACCATAATTACATAGTCTACACGCACTATATGTTTACATAATTTATATATAATTATATTATGCATAGATACTTATATATATATATATATATATATGGTATGCATATATATGTATATAGTCTAAGCATATGGCATCTGTTTGAACATTTATAGTTTATTCTTTTTCATGAGTTGGTATTGAAAATATTAATACGGGAAGATGGATATTTTACTTTATTCTTTATCAAAGCATGCATAGTTGCATACTCGTAATTTTATGAGAAGATGTCTATTTTTCTATTTCATAATTATTGCATTTCATAAAAAACTTATTGTTTAATCCACTATTATACACATAGAGCGAATAACGTAAAACTTGCAAAGATTGGAGCTTTCTCGTGCACTTTATTTTACGAGCCACAACTTTTTGTGCACGATAGTCTTGAAATACCAGAGAACCATCTGCAGCAATCACGAAACCAGACACTTCTTTGTTTTCTACATCACCACAACAGCAGCGATTATTCTCCGCATTTTTCTTCTTCCTGCCTTTCTTATCACTCGCTTCATGAAGAGATGTGGCTCGGGTGAACGAACGCCCGCCTGCCAGCCTGGCTGCCTGGCTGCGCCGCATGACGGACTATCCGTAGGTGCGAGAGCAAGTCTCCGCGGTCTCGTCCACCATTTATTCGTCTCTCGCAGTCTCCCGGTCTCGATAGCCGCGATGCGATAAGACCTAATGTACAGCCATGCATCATCGATCTTACGGATGACAGTTCCAATCAGATCAGAGCCAGAGATCAATGACTCCCAACGGATGGACGCACCAACGCACACACACACGTGCATATATATATATATATATATATATATATATATGCATATATATAATTATATATATATATATGCTCTGACTTAATAGGATACCGGTAGCTGGTAAGAAGGCGTATCGACAGTAATTAGACCAGGAATTCGTCATCAGAACATGTACATATGTATATATATATATATATATATATATATATATATATATATATACATAATATTACACAATACACTTGCATATACATATTATAGTATTAGTCTATATAATATGTAATCATGTTCATATTACAATTTAAATATAATATAATAATTATTGTGTGACGAGTATTACTATTCATGCATGCATGCGTATACATAATTATAAGAATTAACTGTGTCTAATCTTGCATGGGCATTTTGCATATAGGGCCTACGACTTTTATAAATGTGGCTGTTATACAGATAATAATATACTCTTTGAAAATCTCTAGCAGACCGGAATTATAGCCTATCTGTTTTAAGAAGTGTTTCGCGAATTATTGTAGGCCAATATTGAAAATATTTTAGGACATGAATATATCCAGCGCATACTTTGTATCGCATTGTAATCGTTTAGGTGCTTCATAACTTTATTCTGTTATTACAAGGGATTCGAATTTTAACGATTGATTATTCGATTACTATTCGATAACTATTCGATTACTATTCGATTAATATTTGATGACTATTCGACGACTATTCGGCTTGCTAGATCAATTTTTACATGCTTTCATGTAAAGTTCCAATTTCATGAGTGAACAGTTTGGCGTACACTGAAATGTGAAACTTGTGAGCGGACAAATTAAGAGATGTTTTGCTTTTAATGTGAATTTTTAAGGTTAAAGTGGAAGATGGGGACAAAGTTGACTTTTCTTCTTTGAAATGAACAGCTCAATTGAAGGTTTATTGTAGAAGGAAAGTGCTCAGTTAGTATACTATAACTAACTCGGTTGCTGCATATATCTGATAAGTGTCTCACGTTTAATCCAATTTAATTGATTATTCTAAATTAACTTATGAAAATTGATCAATAGAAATTTGACTGATTAGTCACTATCGGCAATAGGTCCTGTGCATAGACATATGGAATCAATCAATCGATTAATCTGTAAATCAGCAATCAATAAATCCATCAGTCAGTCAATGAATGTCAGTCCGTCAGTAATTCTATCAATGATTCAGCCAGTCAGTCAACCAATCAATCAATCAGTCAGTCAACCAGCCAACCAATGAATAAATGAATCAGTCAATCCATCGGCCAGTCAGCCAATTAGTCAGTATATCAGTCTGCCGGTCGGTCAGTCAATCAATCAATCGATAAATGAGCCAACCGGTCAACATTTAGGCCTACATAGCACCATAGCAAGGCAACAGTGCTCTAACCAATTTGGCAACCATGTCCAGTTTTATGCTTATTTGATTTGCTTAGAGATTTTCTATTAATAATAATATATATTATTTGATTTAATTTATTGTGAGATAGAAATGATTCTTTGTGATACCATTTGAAAAAGTACTTAGCCGAGTGAAGCCTGAAGAGAATGATGTGCTCAATGCTTATGCATGCATGGCTGAAAAAAGAAGTTGATCATGGTGTGCAAACAACTACACATAAGTTTCGGACAGATTCGGATCAACTCAAGTAAGAGAGTGGCAGACAGACAGACAGCTAGATAGACAGACAGACAGACAGACGGACGGATGGATGGACAGACAGACAGACAGACAGACATACTGACTGACTGACTGACTGGCTGGCTGACTGACTGACTCACTCACTCACTCACTCACTCACTCACTCACTCACTCACTCACTCACTCACTCACTCACTCACTCACTCACTGACTCGCTGACTCGCTGACTCACTGGCCCACTGACTCACTGACTCGCTGACTCGCTGACTCGCTGACTCACTGACTCGCTGACAAAGACGGAAACAGAGACACAGACAGATACGTAGACAGACATACACAGTAACTGGCGGACATGGAGAGAATGACATGTACCGATAGAGTTGAAGTGGGTTGGTGGGATGGGTGGATGGATTGTGTGATTGATTGATTGGTTAATGAATGAATGAATGAATGAATGAATGAATGAATGAATGAATGAATGAATGAATGAATGAATGAATGAATGAATGAATGAATGAATGAATGAATGAATGAATGAATGAATGAATGAATGAATGAATGAATGAATGAATGAATGAACTTTGTTTATTGCACACACACAAGACAAACAGTATAAACATGCCTCAATAAACATAGTGCAAAAGGAATCAGGAAAAGCTAACAGCTTATACAACCCTGACCCCTACCTCCAAGACTATTTTAAGTGCAAGTCAGTATTAATACTTAACTAATACTTAATTAATTAGAACATAACTGAAAGTAATAGGGATAAACATACAATGCAATAACGATAATAATAATAATAATAAAATTGTCAAATTAAATCATATTAATAAAAAGTAATAATAATAATAATAATAATAATAATAATAATAATAATAATAATAATAATAATAATAATAATAATAATAATAATAATAATAAATAATAGAAACAGCATATTATTGCAGCAGTAAATCCTCACAATCTACAAAGGATTAGAGACTCGGAAACATCATAATAAACAGTCAGGATACTAACATACAGTGTCTAGTTGCTGCGAGATAAATGCAGGTATAAAGACCAAATTGACTGATTGATTGATGAAATGGATGCACGGGCGCATGGAAGGATGGACGGAAAGAAGAAGGAAGGCAGAAAATGGATGGATGGATGAATGGAATGATGGATTGATGGATGGATGGTTGGGTTGGCGGAAACCTGCTCACTTGGATCAATAATCGCATCAAGGGATCAGTGAAAAGATCGCTACTGCTGTGGGGAATCAGTTTAGGATATCATTAAATTTTGGCAAGCAGATAGAATTTGTCTTGTGCCTGAGGTATGATGCTACGGAAAGACCATGTGCATGGCTATAATTATCAGCTCATGTTTAGATTGTTCAGCCATTGTTTAACGGCGTCATTTCAAACAATCATTTACTTTGTCGTCCTCCCCCTCTTTAGGCCAGACGTTTTGAGTCTACTTGAGGCGCTTTCTATAGCTAGTAACAAAATTAGTGCTTCATTTCTGTGGACACCTTTGAGGGATGGATGGAGTCTGCTCTGCCTGCTTGTTACATTTTAACGACACTGCCATATCAAAGAAGATTAGTGTCGCCCTCCTCCTTTATCCAGGCTTGGGACTGGCACTGGCAGAGAACAACTAGTGGCGGAGTTCTGCTCTGCTCTCCTCCTTTGCATTTCTATTTTTCTAGGCTCTTCCCTGCTCCTCTATGCTCTCCTTTGACAGATGCTCTCCACTCCATTCCATCCCATGCCTTTTTCCTTCCCTCCAATCCAATATGCCTACCAAATTCCACTCCACCCACCCAACTCCACTCCACGCCTCTCCTCCCCTCCATTTCACTTTACCCCACCCAACTCCAACTCCACCCAAGCCACCCGACCCAACTCCACTCCACTCAACCCATACTTTCCTCTCCTTAATTCCCTCCGCTCCCCTCCACTTCACTCCATCTCTCCTCTTCTTCCTTCACTTTTTCACTCCACCTCACCCCACTCCACTCCACTCTATATTCCACTCCACTGCATAATTTCCATGGCTCCCTTCCTTCACTCCCCCCGCCCCAATTCCCCAACCCATCAAACTCCGCTCTAATTTTATTCTCCTGTCCAGTAACTGCCCCTCTTTTCCTACGCAGTGCATTTGCTTCTGTTATAATTATCTTCCCCAATGTGAGCAACAGTGGCTTAGCGCCTCGTAACATCTCACCTCACCCCAGTTTTCCCACCTTGCCTGTTGTACACAAAACTAGCCTTGTTACATGTTTAACGACACTGCCATTTCAAATATGATTAGTGTCGCCATGCCATGTAGGTCCCCGTGGACGGACCGTGCTAGCCCGAGATTTTTGAATCTCTTAAATGGTCACCTTCGGGAACCGAACCGCGGCCCGCACGCTCTCTTTCACAAAAACGCGTACAGACGCGCGGCGAGCGCTCTTACCGATGTAGCTAAGCAAGCCAGTGCAAAGCTAGCCTTACAGCTATTCGAAATCTGTACCTGAGCAACGGGATTTGTCGTCTGCAGCGTTCCGTGGGGAGGCGTTTATAACAGCGTGGAACAGCCGAACCTATAAATAGGGGGTCTTTCTGGGTTTTTCACGAACCATCGGCCTCTAGCGAACACCATGTTCACTAAATCAAACTGTCACAACCCTCTAGTGAATTAATCGTCTCTTTACGCTGTGGATTATTGTGCGAGGGTAATCTAATCTAATCTAATCTAATCTATTATATTCTAATCTAGTCACCCTCTGATTAAAATGTTCACAACGCATGGCTAATTGAGGGATGTCGGATGTCCGCTGAAATCCTTTCGTATTAAACACCTTCTTTTGACACAGTAAGAATAATATATGAAAATTCGATTGAGCAACGTTTTCAGATTTTTTTTCATTTCACAGGAACGAGCCTACTTTTACAACTGCACAACAGTGCACAAGGTCATTTGCAACTGCACGTTTAGTCTATAACTTTGGTTTTCAGAGATTTAAGACGTTTGATTTTTATCCTGCAATGGATGTATAGGATTGTTCCTCTCTCAATCAATGCTGATTAAATCTATGTATGGATCCGATTTGACCAGGGTCTATGACAACAGAGGCCCTGGACAGAAATTTGCTCGGCATATTACAGCACCTATAGAGCTTTTTATTTGTTATTTGGATTAAATCTAGTCAAACATAGTGATTTATATAGCGCCTAAATCATATTGCCAGGTCATCAGTGGAGCGCCTGTTCTATTGAAATTGCAAGAAAAGTCACAATACAGCGGATTCCGATGGATGAAAGAAACCACACTGTTAAAAAAAATCGTGGATATTTCCACTAAAGTTGGTGGTCCACAAACAACACCCTAGGGTGGAAATATTTCCACCCTTTAACAAGGGTGGTCCAGTTCCACCCTTGACTTTTGGTGGAAAATTCCACCATGTCTGGGAAGTTTCCACCGCATCTGAAAGGTGGAAAATGCCGTCCCTCTTAGGAAATTTCCATCTTTGCACAGTGGTGGAAAAAGCCACTCCATCTTTTGGAAATTTACACTTTGACTCAATCGTGGAGAACACCATTAATTCCTTGGAAACTTCCATCCTTGCTCAATCGTGGAGAAAACCAATAATTCTTTGGAAATTTCCATCTTAGCTCAATCGTGGAGAGAACCATTAATTCCTTGGAAATTTCCATCTTAGCTCAATCGTGGAGAAAACCATTAATTCTTTGGAAATTTCCATCTTAGCTCAATCGTGGAGAAAACCATTAATTCTTAGGATATTTCCATCTGGGTTCATTGGTGGAAATAACCAATAGTTCTTTGGAAACTTCCCCTTTGGCTCAATGGTGGAAATTGCCACTCCTACTTTAGAAATTTCCACTTTGGCTCAATGGTGGGAAATGCTACTTATTCTTTGGAAACTTCCACGTTGACTCATTATGGAATATGCCATCCCTTCTTTAGAAATCTCCACTTAAGCTCATTATTAGAAATTCCCACTCATTTGGGTGGTGGTGCTATAAAAAATTTCAAGGGTTTGCCTAACCTACACGTCAAGTATGCAAGAGAAATCATATTCACAATATTTAATGACAGAAAACGGTCATAGCTGTATAATTTGAAAAGCTCGATTACAAAAATTAGCCTGCATGCACAAAGGGGGAAAAACGAAATCCTAGTCCAGAAAATACTGTAAAAAATTAAACTGTTCAAAGGAATTATGCTGCAGCCATCATACAAAACCATCATCTGGCTTAAAACTATTATTATTCCACAAGTATTGATTATGGCATCATACAATAAATATTACATCTTATCGGGTACCCAGTGGATAATCCTATAAGACACATATTTATATGAATATTGAGGAATAATTAGATATGATTCTGAAATGGTGCCATGCATCATATCATTTATCAATAAACAAATGACAAAACGTTGCTGAATAATTATTAACAAATACCTTCCCCTAAAAAAATAGGAAATTTCTTACATGTACAAAATATTTGTACATCATGTGCAGCACACGTGATTTTTAGAAATTCATCACGTACTACTCCATTACAGTCTTTTTTCAAACTACATGTAACTAGTGAGGAAATGAAAATACGATTTTAAACTGTAACATCAACTAAAAAACTGGCATTTGTAGAACGAAGTCAATACTGTCGATCCATATCATTCAACAATGTAGCATACTGCAAGGCTATTAAGTCCAAAACTTCTATATTGTCATTATCATAATGCATACAACAAGAATAAAATTCAGTCAGAAATCTGAAAACAGGTGGACAAGTTGAAACAGAAGCGTCTTATTATCAGCTCTGAATAATATTCCGACTGAGAGAATGCACAATCAGAGTGGTGTATACAGTTCATGCTGCGGAAGATTGCTTATTGTCTGCAACTTTGACGTGAAACTTGAAACAGTTGATGGAGAATTCCGGCCCTGTGATTTTACGTTTTTCCTCACGTGTTGGTAAGTCCTGCAGCAGAAATACCAACACAACAAGTCAGTCACGAACATCATGGCTGTAGAAAATTCTCGCAAAATCCACCACTTCAAATGTGGCATAACAGTAATGTTATCCGTAAGAATACTAAACTTTAATAGACTTATTAGCTCTATGTATGAAAGTGGAACGCAGCATCATAATGATGGTAGGTTACAGAATAATTTATAATTTAATTTACTTTTTACAATGCTGATAATGCAATGTAGTGTAATTAGTAATTCCTATAGCACCGAAGAAAAAGAGAGCCATATTTAAAAAACAGGACTTTGTGGTTTATGAAAAAGCAGTAGATAGTTTATTTGGGGAAGGCTGCTACATGCACTGAGACGAAATGGGAATACTTTGAAATGATAAGTCCTGCAGCCTCAGAAGTTCAATTGAAAACTTTTATATCCATAGAGCAGGAATCAGTTATATTTTATAGTACAGGAATCAGTGATATTTTAGTTCCTATGGTAATTTTCATTCTGGTTTTTATTCAGTCCTGTTGACGTGATTTCACTTCTACGTCTACTTCTAATTCTCAAATAATTTCACTTCCAGTTAGACCTTAGACATAATTTTACTTATCCGTGCACTTGTCAGTTTTTCTCGCACTTGCAATTTGCCAATTAGCCTATATTCACGATGATAGACCTATAGCCTTCTGAGTGAAAACACTTTCCGGTAGTGCTTTATTAGAAGCTTGGAATTTAAGGCCATGATATTATAAAAATATAAAGCTTCAAATTTGTGGATTCTTTCTGGGGATTAAACTCCATGCCTGGTACCAGTTTTGTCGAATACATGGTTTTCCTTGCCAAGAGCCGACCATTCTCCTTTTCATAGCCAGCCTCACCATGACAGAGTCTCCCTTGCCCGCAGACAAAAGGTTCGTTGACTGCTTGTGTTCAGCCTCAGGTGCCTGAATCTTGTCTCTCCCTATTCACTGGCCAACCATAATTATACATAATTCCTTTTGTCACCCTGCCGGTCGGCCCTGGCTTCCAACGACGACCGGTGTTATCACCTCAGCCCTGCATGACACCAATTTGCATTTAAATACAAGGCCGTAGCAATGGAAAATGTAAAAAATTATTATAATGCATTTTTGAGCACATGATGTAAAAACCATGAAATAAAACCATGAAAGCGCCTATCCCCCAAATGGAAAATTGTGGGGAAAAATAGAATTAATTTATTGGTGACATTTTGTGAATATTTCAGAAAAAAGGTCATCAGTTTTTAAGAAATTATCGAAAGGTAATGACAACATTAGATATTTATGTGGAAACAGCAGGAGCAATTTATGATAGAGTTATTACATAGAATCATAGATGCTAGATAAACCGGAGCATAAGGAGAAACTTAGTACTGTTGTAACGAAACATTTTTCTAAGTTATATAGCAATTGATAGGAAATTCTATTCACAATTGAACAAATTCTAAGGTGTTCATGCTGGTTCCAGTATATGGGAGTGCACTGTAATAAAAACACACAACGTCACAATTAACCAAAGACTATAATCAATATTGTTTCCCAACACTGGCACATCAAATGAAAAATAACCACCAAGGGCATTTCACTGAGCACGCTTGATGGCAAGTGCAATCAATGTAATTTTTAAACTTCAAGTTTTAGGCACTAGGGTATGTACGTGTGAAATCACCGAAGACCATTAACTGACCCATCTCAGATTTAGCTATATTTTGCTTTGTTGTAGTCTGCTATATTTTTGCATAATCATACTGAAATCTTTAGCGGCCTATCACAAAGTAGGCTATCTGTATTTTGTGGCTGACAGATATAATAATAATAATAATAATAATAATAATAATAATAATAATAATAATAATAATAATAATAATAATAATAATGACAATTTATTTGGCGCCGTAACGCGGCCATACCGCTACAAGGGCGCCTCACAAACGGCCGACTGCGGGATACGCCTTAGCAAACAGATAAGTTTTAAGATTTGTTTTAAAAGAGTCCACTGAGGCGGCCAGTCTAATGTCCGGTGGAAGACTGTTCCAGCATCTGGGACCAGCAACCGAGAATGCGCGGTCGCCGAAACGTGTCCTCATCCGCCTTACACGAAGGTCGGTCTTCCCAAGCGACCTGAGTCGCAACCCTGAAGCGGAGGAATGGGTCTCGGAACAGTACTCGCGGATGTATTCAGGCGCTGTCCCATGAAGCGATTTGTAGACCAGCAAACTGAGCTTGAACTCAATTCGGAACGGGACAGGCAGCCAATGTAAGACGTCGCGTAGGAGTGGTGTAACATGATCGTATTTCCTCCTATTACAAATGAGCTTCGCCGCGGCATTTAGCACCGACTGAAGTCCGTCCAAGAGACACGCAGGTGCTCCGGCCAGCAGACTGTTACAGCGGTCCACTTAAGAGATGACGAAAGCAGCGACGGCTGCTCTAGCGGCCTCGAAAGGCAAGGACTTGATACAGCTCCTGATGAGACGGAGCTGGCGTAAACAGTTGCTGACCGTCCTAGCCACATGGCGCCTCATGGATAAGTCAGACTCCAGCACAACGCCCAGATCACGCAGCGAGGTCGAAGGCGTGATTGAAGCCCCGCAGACGCTGAGCGCACCGGTATCAAGATGAGGGCACCGTCTGCTGGTTGCGCACCACAGAAAGTCTGTCTTCTCGGGGTTGAGCCTCAGTCTGTTCGATCTCATCCACTCTGCGATCCGCTCAATACCAAGCTCCATTCGCTGCCGCTGTTGTACAACCGTTGATGGAAGTCCTGACGTGTAGAGCTGCGTGTCATCGGCGTAGAAGTGTGATGACAGGCCGAGACTCGTAGCAAGCTCTCCCACATCGGCGGTGTAGAGTAGGAAAAGTAGCGGGCCGAGCACGGAGCCCTGAGGGACTCCACAGACGAGGGAGCGGACGGATGAAAGAACCCCGTCGAAGAGCACTGACTGCTGGCGACCAATGAGGTAAGAGTGGAGCCAGTCGAGCGCGACCGATCGGATCCCGAATGTTCTTGATAAGCGCTCAACCAAGATGTCATGGTCGATGGTATCGAACGCGGCTGAGAGGTCCAGCAGACCGAGCAAAGCGTGGTTACCTGCGTCGATCGCCTCGATGATGTCATTGACTACCTTCAGTGCGGTCTCTGTTGAATGACAACTCCGATAGGCCGACTGATTGGCTGGTAGAAGACCGGTCGACGACAGGTACTCGGTCAGCTGGATGCTGGCTACACGTTCGAGAAGCTTTGACAAGAACGGCAGGTTTCAGATCGGTCGGTAACTCGAGAGATCACAGCGAGGAAGCGTCGGCTTCTTGAGGCGTGGAGTGACGTACGCGTCCTTAGATATAGAGGGGTGTGAAGAACTCACGACACTTTTAACGTGACGACTTTTTCAGAGGACAGTATTTCATGAATGTCAGCCCTACATAGTTTCAATATAGGGTGATTTTGTAAACTTTATTATAACTGTTTACACAATTCACAGATAAAACCAGAGCATAAGGAGAAACTTTATATATATATATATATATATATATATATATACTAGCTGTACCCGGCCACGCGTTGCTGTGGCTGAAAAGACTTCCCGCCTTCCCTACCTCCCTACCCTGCCTCCCTCTCTACGTTCTTATGTACCTCACTACCTCCATACCCCTCCCCTCCCATTCCTTACT
Organism: Lumbricus terrestris; assembly: GCA_949752735.1. Taxonomy (NCBI): domain Eukaryota; kingdom Metazoa; phylum Annelida; class Clitellata; order Crassiclitellata; family Lumbricidae; genus Lumbricus; species Lumbricus terrestris. Next base: position 5,323,058 of record OX457039.1, read on the forward strand.
CCCCTCAATTTCCCATCCCATCCCATCCCCTCCCTCCCTCGCTCCCTCCCTACCTCCCTCCCTCCTTTCCTTTCCTTTGCTTCCCTGCATCCCTCCCTTCCAATTTTCTCCCCTCCCTCCCCTCCCTCCCTCCTTTCCCTCCATCTCTAGAAATATGCGCTATAGAAATACTCGCGTATATAAGCGATAAAACGCGGCCGAAAATGGACGGACGGATGCGTGAGAGTTGAAATCGCATTGAATCGAATCCATCGTCGTATATCGAATCGAACCAAAAGTTACATGTTAATATGCGTTGTTGAAACACCGCGGATGTGCGTGATAAAACGCGGCCGAAAACTGGACGGACGCCGTTGGACGGATGCATGAAAGTTGAAATCGAAATGGGTTGAATCCATTGACGTATAGGCTATCGAATCGAATAGAAAGTTGTGGGTTTTTTTCGAAAAGATTGCGCTTTTCCACAAAAATCATTACACAAACTCGCTCGTAGTCGAATGGAACGTCTTGGTAAAATTTTCAAAACAATCGGTGAAGAAGTTTCCGAGTTCATTGATTAGACACAACTTTTTTACACACACACACACACACACACACACACACACACACACACACACACACACACACACACACACACAAATATATATATATATATATATGCTTCATGCGAACATACGAAAATGCAGCTTAACTGCAACAACGGGACCTGTCCAGACCCCATTTTTCGGATGTAGGTCATTCGTAAAGAATCATGCGTCAAAGTTAAGATATCAAAAGATAGGAAATTCTATTTACCATTAAACAAATTTGAAGGTGTCCACACTGGTTCCAGGATAATCGAGTACACTGTAACGGAAACACAACGTAACAATTAAGCGCAGATTATCATCATTATATATTTTCCAAACACACACAGCATATGAGAATTAAATACCATAGGCATTTCATAGAGCCCGTTTGATGGCACGTGCAATCTATGCAATTTTGAAACTTCGAATTGTAGATATGGCGAAATGTGAAACCTCAGCAGTTACCACTGTCTATCACGTGCAATAGGGGTCAAAAATGCTATTGTGCGATTTTTGTGATATTCAAAGAGCTAATATTGTTTAAAAAGATGAATAATAATAATAATAATAATAATAATAATAATAATAATAATAATAATAATAATAATAATAATAATAATAAGAGGAAAAAGAGGAAAAGGAGGAATAGGAAAGAATAATAATAATAATAATAAAAATAATAATAATAATAATAATAATAATAATAATAATAACAACAACAGTAATAGTGATAATAATAATAATAATAATGATGATGATGATGATGATGATGATGATGATGATGATGATGATGATGATGATGATGATGATGATGATGATGATGATGATGATGATGATGATGATGATGATGATGATGATGATGATGATGATGATGATGATGATGATGATACTTCATTGCAAGTCTAATCTCGCTATCATCATCGATAAAAAAAGATGTCCCAGTTCCAGCCATGTCGCGTATCCAGCGTGTTAAATTAAGCTCCTTGAATAAAGGAAGAAGACGGTTATGGATGAACAACGTGTCCAATGTCCCTACACAGTGGCTAGAAGTGGATTCGAACCTGCGACCGTCGGTCACAAAGTAGCGAACATACCAACACGTCACCGCCATTCACAAACGGTCAATTGCAATTTGCAAGATTCAAAATTATCTCCATTTGGAAAGCATGAATACTACTGTAACAATGCACAATGTATACGGCCTGAGTATTTCTTCATACCCGTGGCTGCCTCAGGGCTAGCTAAAGGCATTGCTTCGCCTCTTCCTCCTCCTCCTCCTTTTCCTCTTCTTCCTCCTCTTCCTCTCATTCCTCTCCCTCGTCGCCGTCCTCCTCTTTCCCTCTCATCGTTCTCCTCTTTTCTTCGCTTCCTCTTCATCTTTTCCTTTTTCTCTTCCTCTTCTGCCTCCTCCTCCTCTTCTTCCTCCTCTCACGTCCTCTTCTCCCATCACCTCCTCCTATTCTTCGTCCTCTTTCTATTCCGTTCCTCTTCCTCCTCTTCCTCCTCCTCTTCCTCCTCTTCCTCCTTTTCCTACACTTCCTCTTCCTCCTCCTTTTCCTCGTCCTCTCCTCCACTTATTCTTCCTCCTCCTCTTCCGCTTTCCTTTCCTATTCCTCCTCTTCCTCTTCTCCCACCTCTTCTTAAACTTCCTCTTCCTCCTCTTCCTCATTGTTCTTTTCTTTCTCTTCCTTCTCCTCCTCTTCATCTTTCTTTCCTATGCCCCATCTTCCTCTTTTTCCACCTGTTCTTCGACTACCTCTTCCTCCTCTTCCCCTATTCCGACTACTCTTTATCCTCTTCTACCTCTTCCTCATTGTCCTCCTCTTTCTCTTTCTCCTCCTCCTTTTTCTTTCCTATTCCTCCTCTTCCTCTTCTTTCACCACTTCTTCGACTTCCTCTTCCTCCACTTCCCCTATTCCACCTTCTCTTTCTCCTCTTCCTCATTGTCCTCCTCTTTATCTTCCTCCTCCTCTTTCTATTTCTTTCCTATTCCTCCTCTTCCTCTTCTTCCACCTCTTCTTTGACTTCCTCTTTTTCCTCTTCCCCTTTTCCAACTCCTCTTCCTCCTCTTCCTCATTGTCATCCTCTTTCTCTTCCTCCTCGTCCTCTTTCTCTTTCTTTCCTATTCCTCCTCTTCCTCTTCTTCCACCTCTTCTTTGATTTCCTCTTTTCCCTCTTCCCCTATTCCAACTCCTCTTCCTCCTCTTCCTCATTGTCCTCCTCTTTCTCTTTTTCCTCCTCCTTTTCCTCCTTCCTTCCTATTCCTCCTCTTCCTCTTCTTCCACCTCTTCTTGGACTTCCTCTTCCTCCTTTTCCTACTCTTGATCGTCCTCCTATTCCTCGTCCTCCCCTCCACCTATTCTTCACTTCGTCGTCTTACTCTTTCCTCCTCCTCCTTTTCCTCCTTCTTTCCTATTCCTCCTTTTCCTCTTTTTCCAACTCTTCTTCGCTTCCTCTTTCTCCGTTTCCTCTATTCCACCTCCTCTTCCTCCTCTTCCTCATTGTCGTCTTCTTTCTCTTTCTCCTCTTCCTCTTGTTCCTCCGTTTATTTCTTTACCTCCTCTTGTTCCTCATTCTCTTCCTCCTCCTCTTCTCATTCTCTTCCTTCTCCTGTTCCTCCTCTTCTTCCACCTAATCTTCTCTCTCCTCCTAATTCTTTTTCCTCCTCATTCTCGTCCACCTCGTCCTTCTCGTCTTCCTCCTCTTTCTCCTCTCTTCTTGCTCCTCCTCCTCCTCTCTCTCTTCTTCCTTTTCTAACTCCTCTTCCTCCTCCTCTTCCTCAGTCCTCTTTACTTCCTCTTCCTCTTCCAGTCCTTCCCCTCCCCGTCGTATCTTCCCATCGACAATAACAATTACAGGCCATTTTAATTATTGTGAACAGACTGAAAATATTCGTGAACTTTAAATTTTAAAGGCAACTGAATACCGTACCTTGATTTCTTGTTGTCAACTTTCAAAGTAGTCAGCAGAACGAATCTTGGCAGTGTCGATGTGGGATGTCGGTACGCCTACAGCTAGTATAGACCGATCTTTTATTATACGGACTCAGAAATTTGCATCGCTTTAAACGTGTACATGTATACATGGGCTTAATGTTTAAACAGTGAACACTGACGACTAACATCACGGAGTCTGTCGTGAAATCAGATTAGACACACAGCCTTAATATCAGCGCTCTGCTTAGATCAGATAATTATCCGTAGGATCATTAAGATCATTGGAGTCGGCCAAGCGTTCTTCAGGAACCCTTGATGTGAATCAGACCCCCCTTCTATAGATGAGCCTCTATACAGGGATCCGAGTTCAGGGCGTTACACCCTAATTACCCCCGCTGTGCGGACAGCCCGCTCCAACAGTGGTGCCATTAACAATCAAAAGCCCGAAGACTTTGAATCCAGGCGATATCTATAATTATAACGACTTTATCGACACCGGACACATGCTACTGTATGCATAGGTGTGTGTGTGTGTGTGTGTGTGTGTGTGTGTGTGTGTGTGTGTGTGTGTGTGTGAACAGACGTGTGACTAGGTATGTGAATGGGTGTGTGTATGTCTGCTTGCTCGTGTGCGTGTTTGTGTAGGTGTGTGAGGACTTTGAAGAGCAGGAGGAGGATCAGCATGACGAGGAGGACGAGGAGGAGGAGGAGGACGAGGAGGATGAGGAGGAAAAGAAACGAGGAGGAGGACGAGGAGAAGGAGAAGGATGAGGAGGACGAGGACGTTGACGAGGACGAGGAGGATAAGGAGGAAAAGAAAGGAGGAGGACGAAGAGAAGGAGAAGGATGAGGAGGACGAGGACGTTGACGAGGATGAGGAGGAGGACGAGGAAAAGAAAGGAGGAGGAGGACGAGGAGAAGGAGAAGGATGAGGAGGACGAGGACGTTGACGAGGATGAGGAGGAGGACGAGGAAAAGAAAGGAGGAGGAGGACGAGGAGAAGGAGAAGGATGAGGAGGACGAGGACGAGGACGTTGACGAGGACGAGGAGGATGAGGAGGAAAAGAAAGGAGGAGGAGGACGAGGAGAAGGAGAAGGATGAGGAGGACGAGGAGAAGGAGAAGGATGAGGAGGACGAGGACGTTGACGAGGATGAGGAGGAGGACGAGGAAAAGAAAGGAGGAGGAGGACGAGGAGAAGGAGAAGGATGAGGAGGACGAGGACGTTGACGAGGATGAGGAGGAGGACGAGGAAAAGAAAGGAGGAGGAGGACGAGGAGAAGGAGAAGGAGGAGGAGGACGAGGACGTTGACGAGGACGAGGAGGATAAGGAGGAAAAGAAACGAAAAGGAGGACGAGGAGAAGGATGAGGAGGACGAGGACGTTGACGAGGATGAGGAGGAGGACGAGGAAAAGAAAGGAGGAGGAGGACGAGGAGAAGGAGAAGGAGGACGAGGACGTTGACGAGGATGAGGAGGAGGACGAGGAAAAGAAAGGAGGAGGAGGACGAGGAGAAGGAGAAGGATGAGGAGGACGAGGACGTTGACGAGGATGAGGAGGAGGACGAGGAAAAGAAAGGAGGAGGAGGACGAGGAGAAGGAGAAGGAGGAGGAGGACGAGAACGTTGACGAGGACGAGGAGGATGAGGAGGAAAAGAAACGAAAAGGAGGACGAGGAGAAGGAGAAGGATGAGGAGGACGAGGACGTTGACGAGGACGAGGAGGAGGACGAGGAAAAGAAAGGAGGAGGAGGACGAGGAGAAGGAGAAGGAGGACGAGGACGTTGACGAGGATGAGGAGGAGGACGAGGAAAAGAAAGGAGGAGGAGGACGAGGAGAAGGAGAAGGATGAGAAGGACGAGGACGTTGACGAGGACGAGGAGGATAAGGAGGAAAAGAAAGGAGGAGGAGGACGAAGAGAAGGAGAAGGATGAGGAGGACGAGGACGTTGACGAGGATGAGGAGGAGGACGAGGAAAAGAAAGGAGGAGGAGGACGAGGAGAAGGAGAAGGATGAGGAGGACGAGGACGTTGACGAGGATGAGGAGGAGGACGAGGAAAAGAAAGGAGGAGGAGGACGAGGAGAAGGAGAAGGATGAGGAGGACGAGGACGTTGACGAGGACGAGGAGGATGAGGAGGAAAAGAAAGGAGGAGGAGGACGAGGAGAAGGAGAAGGATGAGGAGGACGAGGAGAAGGAGAAGGATGAGGAGGACGAGGACGTTGACGAGGATGAGGAGGAGGACGAGGAAAAGAAAGGAGGAGGAGGACGAGGAGAAGGAAAAGAAGGAGGACGAGGACGTTGACGAGGACGAGGAGGATGAGGAGGAAAAGAAAGGAGGAGGAGGACGAGGAGAAGGAGGAGGACGAGGACGTTGACGAGGACGAGGAGGATGAGGAGGAAAAAAAAGGAGGAGGAGGACGAGGATAAGGAAAAGAAGGAGGAGGACGAGGACGTTGACGAGGACGAGGAGGATGAGGAGGAAAAGAAAGGAGGAGGAGGACGAGGAGAAGGAGAAGGATGAGGAGGACGAGGACGTTGACGAGGACGAGGAGGATAAGGAGGAAAAGAAAGGAGGAGGAGGACGAGGAGGACGAGGACGTTGACGAGGACGAGGAGGATAAGGAGGAAAAGAAAGGAGGAGGAGGACGAGGAGAAGGAAAAGAAGGAGGAGGACGAGGACTAGGAGGATGAGGAGGAAAAGAAAGGAGGAGGAGGACGAGGAGAAGGAGGAGGACGAGGACACTGGCGAGTAAAAATGAAACAAATAATAACACAATAATGACTAGTAATTCATGTTTCGCTAGGTGGAGTGCACTTTGCTGGATAAGGGGGTGGCTAATTCCACCACTTTAAAGGTTAAGGATTGAACGTCATGCCCTTCGTGGCAATTTCCGCTAGACAGATCTTCTCCACGGGTAGGTTGGAAGCGATTCCACCAAAACTTGGTTTTAAACACCCCCGCTCCACCCAAAATTTTTACTGTGCAGAATCTATACAATTAAAGAAGCCCCCTAGCCAGGCTTCCTCCGGAGGTCATAGCCCCTGTAGAGGTCATAGCCTTGCAACTGCATGCTATGGGACCACAGAACACAGCGTGTAGGGTGGGAAGAAAGTTTGCAGACGGGAACCAACTGTGTCCATTAGTTATCACACACCAGTTTTCACACACCCAAGGGCAGACACCATCTAGGTCGATGGCATGTGACCGGTACCTATATATCACTCCAGAGCCGTCTTTCAAGCTTAGGGAAAGTCATAATGCTGTTGTGACATGTATAGGGAGAGGGGTATTCATATCTGGATGCTTGAGGCTACAACCTGCTGTCAATCAAGGTCGAATGACAGACAAACCACGCCCACATTGGGAATACTCATGTTTGTTTTTGTACATAATTCATGTGCCATTTTGCTACGACCTTGGACAACTCATCTATTTTTTGCCAATCTTAGACATGGGAGAAGGACGAAGACGACGCTGATAAACAATAGATAATTATGTTCAATCTGATATATTGGACAAGACGCTCAGATAAAAACTGTTCAAGTTATAAGGCGTCAAAAATGTTGCATTTCTACGGGCCCACCCTGTAGATCTATATCTTTAATGTTCTATAGGAAACTTCGCCAGCACTGGCTCTCTGAAAGTGCCAGTCCCAGGCTTGGATAAAGGAGGAGGGTGACGTAATTAACCTTTGTTTTGACATAGTGTCATGAAACTGGAACAACCTATACTGTGCTATATATAGAAACGAAACTCGAATGATATGCACGTTACATTGTCCTTCGACCTTGACCGGGCAACTACTGTACTGCCTTTCAAACTTAAGGGTTTTTCTGATTGGCTAAGAGGTGTGTCAGTCATCCGATAAAGGCGGGGCTATGCAAATAATTTCGGCTGAATGAGGCATTCGAGTGATTTTCAAGAAGTGTTGACCGTGACCTACTTAGTCTACCTTCGAGTTGATTATTTATCCGCAGACCACAGATAAGAAAAATGTGTATAGAGTCTGCATATTATAATGACGTCAGGGTTCGTACACCATTTATCATTTCTATGTTTTTATTTGGTTAATTAATTTACCATGGTTAATTGAATAAATGTTTGTATGCAGATAGTTTTATGCTTCTTGTTTTCCCTATTTTTATATATGCAATTTCAGCTAATACCTATGCACGAGTTGACCTATGTGTACGTGTGCATTATTATATATTATGTATCTTTAACATTCATGTATATATATATATATACATACATATCTATCATAATGTATATTATGCGTTATGCCTCATCACATTCACATGATGGAAAGCATTTGATGATGTTGATCTATATATAATGCATGCATACACATAATACTTGTGCGTGGATGTGCGTGCGCGTGCGCGTGCGCGTGTGTGTGTGTGTGTGTGTGTGTGTGTGTGTGTGGAGCCTTTTAAGTACTCCACAAAAGGATTTCACATAGACCACTAATAATTATAATCAAATGCCTTCCGTGTGTGGTCGGTAATCCTTGCTTTGCGATAGGAGATTCTGCTTCAAAAAATCCTTTTCCATAATTATATCCTCAAAACCTGTTAGTCCTGAATTCATAAGTTTTTTCGACGCACAACAACAGTTCCCATTCATGAATCCATCGTTTTCTCCATTGCACATTTTTCAAAGAGCTCTGTGTTTTTCACGTTATATAGGCCTGGCCTACATTATTGCAAGATTTTTCTTTCGCCCATCCGTTTCAACTATGCAATCAATGTTCTAGCTATTTCCTGATCAATGGTTTTGTTAACTCATTCATATTAAAGATTTCTCCTTTGAAAAACTGTTAAATTGGTATACGCTTAGCGTTTTGCCCTGTGGACACTTTTCAGGAATTTTAGAAACTGCAAGCTCCTTTGTTCCCCTGCATGCCAGTCCTCCAAAGTCAATGACTTCCAATCGGATGACATTGACAGTTTTTACTATTTTAAACTGCACAGAAGTACTTCTACAGGTGCACAATTCCATTTATATAGCTGCGCATGTTTGTTTAGACATGCAAGTTAAAAAAGCATCCGTTTTATTCGCGTGTATTGTATACAGAACTGCAGTATACTTTATCTGATGTAGGCTATTCTGATTATTGTATTGATCAGTAAACTTACTTCACTTTTATTATTACTAATTAGTTAAGCATGTGCGCCAACAACCAGAGCGTAATCACATTTACTATCCGCGTAACAAATACAAAAGTAAAAATATATTATTTATATATATTTATGTATGCATACGTGCATATATATTAAATAAATATGTACATATATGTATGCATGTATTTATATATATGTTGGTATATATATATATATGTATATATATTATATATATATATATATATGCATTGCATGTATATACCAGCGAGTCATTAAGAGCAATAAGCTTATTTCGAAGCCAAGTGAAAGCGGAAGATATACGCTTGCGTTGTTTGACGAAGCAGTATTTCTCTGATAATTTCTTCATGTGGGTATTTACTGTATACATCTGGGATTAATGGAAGTCCTGTTGATTTTATCACTCTGATTGATTTTGTATTTGTCATGCCATGCTTGTGTAGCAAATTGCGGCCGTTTTACAACATGTTCAAATGTAGATATACTTACTTATCTGCTTACTTTAATTTCCTATACTTGTTATTCCTTTTTCACTGACTTTTACGACTTTATATAAAATGCTTTCTAGTGATACCTTTTCTAGTCCATGCAGACTCCAAAAATAACCAGTTTCTTATTTGAAATAAATGAGAAAAGCATTGTTCATTACTCCGCATTTGTTTTAGGGGCAACATTCCCTGATAATTATTATTGAAAAATTACACCTAACCACAGGATCAAAACTACAATTGGTTGTTTGTTTTGCAGACAAATTTTTTGTATGTTTAATTTTGATTTGATGTTTATAACGATGCAAGGAAATTTTACATAAACTGCTCAAATAGCTTGTATGATTGATTGATGAAAGCAATGTTTTGTTTTTTCCAGCACACAACTGCGGCGCTAGAAATCGCGAGACAGCCAATATAGACTAGATCGGCTACAATACAGGTGTCTTATACATTAACACGTGTAAAATCAAAGTATCTACAGTGTAGCTGAGCAGGTAAGCTATTATAGAAGAACTACACTTTGAATGGAACTTTACAGGGAGTATTAATAATATTGTGGACATAATATTAGGACTCTGTATTAACTTATTCTATTATTCAACTAATCGAATTGATGCTACCGCTTTTAGAAGTTATATCAAGATATGAAAATGATCGTAATAATTGATGACGTAATTGTATTTTGATCATTAAAGCTAGTTTGTCTAGTTTACAATTGCGTAAGTAAGAAGTGATTAAAGTGTCGTAATTAATGTGTCATAATATAGTTCCACACAATCATTAACGTAATTGTTTATGGTGTAACCGTAAAAAGCGCTATTGTATGGCGTAGCGATTGACGTAAGTAATGTTGCTCGTAAAATTTATATAACGTTGCGAGTTAATAACTGTTGTTATTAATGACATATAAACTAGGTTTGCGTAATAATAATAATAAAAATAATAATAATTAATGTCAGGCGTTTGCACATCTGCACATGTGTTTGCACAGTTTGAAACGGAAATAAATGATAGTAATAATAAAAAAATTAAAAATAAAATAATAATAATAATAATAATAATAATAATAATAATAATAATAATTATAATATTTTGTATGTATACGTGTATCATCATCATCATCATCATCGAAATCCTTGGGCTAAACGCCCGTAGGTGTCCGGCACCACTCTCTGTTTGAGTCTGTCTCGCTGCCCATCTTCAACCTGTCCGGTCTGCAGGTCCATACCATTAACATCTTGAACCAGCTAGACCATCTTGTCTGATGAAGAGAATATGGGGAGAGATGCACGAAGGACAACCTGGGTCAATGCCCGTATGTGTCCAAAGCTCTCTCCCCCCCGACTCTCTCCACTGGTCTGTACTGACCGGCCTGTGCGTGTCAGCTCCACATCATGACACCTTGAAGCATCTGGGTCGCTATGTCACTTGTGTCGTGGTTTTTTGCGGATTTCTATGGTCTTGGTCTTTTACTGCCAGTGTATCGCCACCCATCTGGCAAACCTTCCTCATTTTATCCGGGCTTAGGACCGGCACAGGGAAGTTGCTGGTTCCCTGTGGCAGAGGATGGATGCAGTTTAACGTCGTGCCCAGGACCATACGTGTATAATATATTAAATATATAAATATATAAAATATTTTTTTTGACCACTGTGACCAATTGCAGGCTGTCTGTAATGAGATGGTCAGACGGTGAGGCAGAGGACTGGCCAGTGGCCACCTATCCTTCTGTGCCAGAGGCTAAGTATGTACATGTGTGCATTAATTATTGTGACCGTCTGCTCTGTGCACGTCTGTTCATAATAATAATAATAATAATAATAATAATAATAATAATAATAATAATAATAATAATAATAATAATAATAATAATAATAATAATAATAATAATAATAATAGTAATAGTAATAGTAATAGTAATAGTAATAATAATAATAATAATAATAATAATAATAATAGTAATAGTAATAGTAATAGTAATAATAATAATAATAATAATAATAATAATAATAATAATAATAATAATAATAATAATAATAATAAAAATAATAATAATAATAATAATAATAATAATAATAGTAATAGTAATAATAATAATAATTAATCAAAATATCAATCATAGTATTTATATATATATATTTATGTTTGCATACGTGTATATTATATTAAATAAATGTATGCATATATGTATGCAAGTATTATCAATCATAATATTATTAATAATAATAAGATTAACAGAGGTAAAATAATAACAATAATAGCGAAAATAGTAATGATAACAACAATGACAATACTAATGGTTATCGTTATTATTCCTATTATTATGAGAGCAATAACAGTAACAATGATTAGGTTATCTCTTAGAGCTTGTTGTATCATTTCTACCTGCGGCCGTAAATTATAATAATAATAGCATGATCTATGATAGTAATTTACATTATTTTTGGCTTACTACTAGTTACTAGTAATGGATCATTAGACAATTTATATAGCGTCTTAATGCAGCCGAGACTAAAGAAATGGGCGCCGTACATCAGCTTAAAAATCTTTAACAAGAGAATACCGATTAAAGCTGCCTCATTGTTCAAATGTTTGAAGCTGGCAAAGGTCCAAAATTTCAACGAAAACGAGGTTCAACTGGCGCTATAAGAATTACACCCGCCCGTGGTGGGGGAGGGTAGCGGTGGCTACGTTTACCCTGAAGAACCGGACAAGTGTTGCCCCAATAAGCACGGCCCTTTCTTCAGGGTCAACGAAACCACCGTCAACAGAACCCCCCAGTTACCCCACCGACAACCGGGGCAACGTATCGATAACATGTCTGTATAATTATGTATCAGTTGTACGGTCTATGCGTGTGTGTACGTTGGTGTGTATGTGTGCATGTATGCGTATGTTTGTGTATGTATGCATTCGTGTGTATATATGAGTGTATGCAGGAATATGTGTATGAATATGTGTATGTATGCTGTGAATGTATGAGTGCATATATATTTGCATGTATGTGCGTATGCACATGTGCACGTATGTGTGTGTATATATTATATGTATGGGCAAGCAGGTTTGCATGTACATGTGTGTATGTGTGTGGATATGTTTCTCTGTTTTTTGTCGGCTTGTATGTGTGCATGCATGTATTTTTATGTACATTTGTATGTTTATATTTTCATTGGACCTATACGACCTAGGCCTATGTCCTATGATGTATTTGTATGTATATGTATGACTGAATGCGTGTGCATGGCTATTTTTTATGCATGATTTTGTGTAATAATGCATATCGGTAATAAGCTGGTACATGGGATAAATAAATAATTATTGGCGAATATTAATAAAAATGAGCATTAATATAATTAAAAAGGTTATATGAATAAAAGGGGCATTAATATAATTTAAATAGGTTATATAAATAAAATGGGCATTGATATAACTTAAATGGTCGACGCAGTCGGGGACGACAGGAGAAAAGATGGGAGGACGTGATACAACAAGACCTGAAGCTGCTCAAATTGAAGAAAGAAGACACCGGAAGCAGAGACAAATGGAGGAGAAGGATCCGAGTGGCTGACCCCTCGCCAGAGGGAATAATCCTAGCCTGAAGGGAAAGAAGATTGATATAACTTAAATAGGTTATATGAATAAAGGGTGCATTAATATAATTTAAATAGGTTATATGAATAAAAGGTGCATTAATATAATTTAAATAGGTTATATGAATAAAAGGGCATTAATATAATTTAAATTGGTTATATGAATAAAAGTAGCATTGATATAATTTAAATATGTGCGTAAGAATAGAAAGAGTATTCGTGAAATCTAAATATAGGCGAATATGAATAAACGCGAGCACTAATATAATTTACATAGGCGTTTGTAAGCAAAATTTGAGCATTAATACAATTGATACTTTATCAAAAAAATCACACTCAAACTGGCTCGATGTCCAGATAAGGCGATATTCTCGTATACGGTTGGGAATCATGAATAAATGGACCCATCCATGTTTGATTACAACGGACAACTGGTTGTAAGTGAAATCTGCAAGCCTGAAACTGTGAGCCTAACAAATTCCCGTGGCGCAAAAAACCGAAATCTTCTTCTTCTTTCCCTTCGACGTCCAGATAAACCGAAATCTAGTTAATTAAATCGTCTCATCTGCTTTTGTCCATGAGACTGTTTTGAATACACAGTCGTCTTGCCAAAGATTTCTACATCCATGGTAGATTATCTGCCACATTATCTATCTAATTATTATCTATCTATCTAATAAAGATAATGAATCGTTTTATAGCGGTGGGCAGACTGGTCTGGAAGGGGGTCCCACATAAGCTAAGTCTGCTTCTTGTGGCTCTTACTGAAACTTTTTGTATTCAGCTAAAAAAAACTGTGATTTTTTGTTGTGCTATAGAGTCAGGAGCGCTTCTGAGTCTCTCTCTCTCTCTCTCCCCCCCCTCTCTCTCTCTCTCTCTCTCCCCCCCCCCCTCTCTCTCTCTCTCTCTCTCTCTCTCTCTGTGGATGCGCTGTATAAATTCTTCAATGGTTGAATTTTTATCGCGTGGATGTTATGCTAAGTGCATATATTTAAATACACAATACAAAGTATATATAGGCTATATATAATCTTACATGTGAATTTCAGACATATAATTTTACATGTGAATTTCAGACATATAATTTTACTCGCGAATTTCAGACATTGACAAAATGTTTTATGAAGTTTTGAGATTGGAGAGATGAATGCACATTATATATGGCACGTATATAATTATGTGCATTCATCTTTCCAATCTCAAAACTTCATTGTATATAATACTATATATAAATTATATATATTATATGTGTATCATTGCGGAGATTGTGCTTGCACGATTTTTATAAACGGTTTATAACAGTGATATAAATACATCGGCGATTAGCATAAAGCTGTCTTCAATTGCCCCATTATTGCCGATGGCATTTTTCATAGCGGATATATCTCAAGGATATTACCCGCAGATGCTTTCGACCCCATTCCATTGGCTAAATCCGCATGGCTATTCTGAAATGTGTACTGGTAGTGCTTGAGAAAGACAGGCACCAAGTGGTGTTTCACTTATAAACTCTTTTTTGAGCTTAAAATAAAAAAAACTGATTATTGAACTTTTTTTAGATATTAAAGCAGGATATTTCGGAATACGATTACATGTGCGCGTAGTATTAAAAGTCGCTCTGTAGGAAAACGCAACCTATGAAAATAATACCAGGAACGCTTGCAACAGGATGCAGGAACTAAAAGTGTATGTACTCTGGATAAAATGTTTCTTGTACGTACGTATGTGTGCATGTATGTATATGTGCATGGATATATGTAGTCAAAAATGTATATATGACATTGTACGCATTGTACATATATAATTGGGTAAGTAAGATTATGTATATATGCATGCACGTACGTATGTATGTATATGTGCATGTTTGTATGTGCACTTGTTGTATAGCGCCCATTCGCGCTCTCTACTCAGAGGCGTTCCCGACGACAGAGCGGACACTGCATCGGAGTTTCACGCCGAAGCGCTGAGCAACTGCGAGTGAAGGACTTGTCCAAGGTCCCTATACGCGGCGACTTGAGGTGGATTCGAACATGCAACCTCCGACTGCAAGGTGACGAACATACCCACCACCACCGCGCACCATGTATGTATGTATGTATGTGTGTGTGCGTGCGTGCGTGCGTGCGTGTGTGCATGCATGGATGTATGTATATATAGGCAATGTATGTTTCTGCCAATATAAAACGATTTTCTAAATTTGTCTGCTTATATATAGGGCGTATACACTCTGATATTCAATCATTTCTAAATCTTATTTGGATCTATTGCCAAATCTCCTGCGGGCAATCTACAATTCTACATGTGCGTAATTCAAGCACGGTGTATAAAAGACATGCAGAGAAAATCGTCATTGATCTTTTATCCTGTGTTTACACATACATTAAATGTTGCATACTGAAGCGTTGATGGTGTCAGCATACATTGACATTGACATTGACGCATACACTGCAGTAGATACACGTGCAAAACACGCAATGCTTTTTCGAACATCTTAAATCTCAGTTAAATCAATGTAGGTTTGTTTTAGCAAAACGACACGGCTATGTTTCCATGCGAATTGTTTGCGACCTCCACGTCGTCAAATACGCACTGCAATCTGCACTGGCTTCCTGTACTCCAGAGCGTGCACTCAGTGTTTAATCTAGTCCCCCTCCTCTGGGGGGGAATTGAGGTTTCTGGGGGGGGAGACAATTGAGCGTCCAAAGGACGCTCGTGATGCGCATAGCACCGAGACTGGGAGGGGGAGGGGTATGGGGAGGGGATGTGCCCCTCCCCAACAGAATCTTTTTTGAATTTCCACATTGCAATGGCAGCATTTTAAGGTGTTGTCTTAACAAAATAGCTGTCCTTTTTCAGTGACCCATCAGAAAATTTTTGAATTTCCACATTGCAATGGCAGCATTTTAAGGTGTCGCCTTAACAAAATAGCTATACTTCTTCAGCGACCCATTAGAAAATTTTTGAATTTCCACGTTGCAATGGCAGCATTTTAAGGGGTCGTCTTAACAAAATAGCTATACTTCTTCAGTGACCCATCAGAAAATTTTTGAATTTCCACATTGCAATGGCAGCATTTTAAGGGGTCGTCTTAACAAAATAGCTGTACTTTTTCAATGGCCCATTAGAAACTTTTTGAATTTTTACATTGCAATGGCAGCATTTTAAGGTGTCGTCTTAACAAAATAGCTGTACTTTTTCAGTGACACATTAGAAAATTTTTGAATTTCCACATTGCAATAGCAGCATTTTAAGGTGTCGTTTTAACAAAATAGCTGTACTTTTTGAGTGGCCCATTAGAAACTTTTTGAATTTCGACATTGCAATGGCAGCATTTTAAGGTGTCGTCTTAACAAAATAACTGTACTATTTCAGTGACCCATCAGAAAATTTTTGAATTTCCACATTGCAATGGCAGCATTTTAAGGTGTCGCCTTAACAAAATAGCTATACTTCTTCAGTGACCCATTAGATAATTTTTTGAATTTCCACAATGCAATGGCAGCATTTTAAGTGGTCGTCTTAACAAAATAGCTATACTTCTTCAGTGACCAATTAGAAAAATTTTGAATTTCCACATTGCAATGGCAGCATTTTAAGGGGTCGTCTTAACAAAATAGCTATACTTCTTCAGTGACCCATTAGAAAATTTTTGAATTTCCACATTGCAATGGCAGCATTTTAAGGGGTCGTCTTAACAAAATAGCTGTACTTTTTCAGTGGCCCATTAGAAACTTTTTGAATTTTTACATTGCAATGGCAGCAATTTAAGGTGTCGTCTTAACAAAATAGCTGTACTTTTTCAGTGACACATTAGAAAATTTTTGAATTTCCACATTGCAATAGCAGCATTTTAAGGTGTCGTTTTAACAAAATAGCTGTACTTTTTGAGTGGCCCATCAGAAAATTTTTGAATTTCCACATTGCAATGGCAGCATTTTAAGGTGTCGCCTTAACAAAATAGCTATACTTCTTCAGTGACCCATTAGATAATTTTTGAATTTCCCCATTGCAATGGCTGCTTTTTAAAGTGTCATCTTAACATTATAGTATCACATATTATAGTAGTAAATAATGTCATTATAATCATATAATAATAAATAATATCATGGTATATTATAACACTTCATGTAAAACAGTGATGAAAACAGTAACTAAAAACCAATATCATTTCGTCAAATTTTTCTGGGGGGGGAAATGTCAATCCTGGGGGGAACTTCCCCCCCAGAGACGTCTAGATTAAACACTGCGTGCACTTCAGAATTCTAACTCTTATGCACGCCTGTTTGGAGCGGTATATTTGGGTCTATTATACCTCAAGACCTTCTGCATGAGCCTCAGTCCTTTCACTCCCAGGTCACTTCATTTTCCGCTGGGACCAATTCTATGCACTCCCAGGTCACTTCACTTTCCGCTGGGGCCCATTCTGTGCACTCCCAGGTCACTTCACTTTCCGCTGGGACCCATTCTATGCACTCCCAGGTCACTTCACTTTCCGCTGGGACCCATTCTATGCACTCCCAGGTCACTTCACTTTCCGCTGGGACCCATTCTATGCACTCCCAGGTCACTTCACTTTCCGCTGGGACCCATTCCATGCACTCCCAGGTCACTTCACTTTCCGCTGGGACCCATTCTATGCACTCCCAGGTCACTTCACTTTCCGCTGGGACCCATTCCATGCACTCCCAGGTCACTTCACTTTCCGCTGGGACCCCATGGGTTTTCTGGTTGTCCTCCGCATGAGTGTCTATTAAAACCTATATTGAAGCTTGGCTTATGTTCGCCCATTAAAGTTGAAGCCTTTTCCGTAGAAACTGCACTAAAAAAATCCTCAGTCTGTTCCATTGGCCGGGGATATCCTGCAAATCCGTTTTATTTTTTGATGACATCATAATAATATCATAGTGCTGTCTTGGGTCGAGACTCGGTAACAACTATAGGAATTGTTGACTGGTGTATCCAAAAATGTTCGAATATACAATTGCAAGTGTGTGTGTATGTGTGTGCGTGTGTGTGTGTGTGTGTGTGTGTGTGTGTGTGTGCATGTGTGTGTTCGTGTTTCTGTGTGTGTATGTGTGCGTGTCGGGTACAATTGCAAGTGTGTACTCGTGTATGTATGCGTGTATGCATATATGTATGTGTATGTGTATGATGTTATAATGCGCGATTATCTCTCTCCCTCTCACTCTCTCCCCACCCTCTCTCCCTCTTTTTTTTTCTCTCTCTCTCTCTGTGTCTGTGTGCTTGCTTTTTCAGGCGTACACGTCTCTTATGAGTTTCTCTTGCGGTGATCTACTCCTATCTATCCTCTGTCTATTATTATATTCAATGGAGAACTAGTTTCTTCTCAGAATTCGTTTAGAATGCCTTTACCCTGAAAAACCGAGTTTGTGTGACGATTGAAATAAACACAGCTCAGTGTTCAGGGTCATCGGATTCTATGTTGGCTGCAGACTCTCTCTACATATCTCTCTCATTGTCTCTCTCTATGTTTCTCTCTGTCGTTCTTAGTCTCTGTCTCTCTCTGTCTGTCTATGTCTGGCTCTGTCTCTGTCTGTCTGTATCTGTCTCTTCCTCTGTCTCTGCCGATCTTCTCTCTCATTCTCTACCTCCCTTCTTACCTCCCCCTCTCTTTCTGCCATGTTATTGCAAGAGGGGTTGTGAAAAAACGATCAGAGTTATTTTTAAGCAAGAGTTTGAATTACGAAAGGAGGGAAATTAAGAACATATAGACATTTTCAGACAAGTTTCTAAATGAAAACTTCTCGGTTCTATACTTTGCGCCATTAGTAATATAATTAATACAATTAATGCTTTAGCGTAAATAAATTTGTTATAAGCTAAAAAGTAGTAATAAAAAAACAGGTGACAAATGTCCAGGGAGACAAGTACCCTTAATTCTTGGCCCTATATCGCTTTCTCCATCTCTTCCTATATCGTTCATTCCAACTCTTCTCTCCCGCCATTCCCTCCCGCCCTGCGTTCCGTCACGACCTCTCTGATTTCTCTGGATAATTATATAAGCTTATAGTTATGCACATTCATAACCATAATAATAATGATTAATGTCTCAGAATGTTCCCAAAACACGAGTATCTAATAACGCCGCGAAGAGGAAGATTTCAATGAGTTTGTTACTTGTGTAGGCATATATGCGTCTATGCTGGAATCATGGAATGTATGCATGTAAGTACATAAGTATGTATGCATTGTATGGTATTGCATTGCATTGCGCTGCACTGTATTGTATTGTATTGCATTGTAATTTTTGTATTGTATTGCGTTGCATTGAATTGTAAGATATTGTATTGTATATTATATTGTATTGCATTGCATTACAGTGTATTGTATTGCAATGCATTGCATTGTATTGTATTGTACTGTGTTGAACTGAGTAATTGTATTGTATATAGGCCTTTCGTGTACACAACTTATGAAGCGCCTCTCACCGTTTATACAACTCAGAGTCGCTCCCAAACCAGTGCGAAAGATCTGCAGATAAATGAAACTAGTTTTGAGACTGCGAGAAGGTTTGCCTCGGGAACCATGCAGCTAAGATGGTTAACAGCGAAGGAAGTGTCAATGGAGATGTGTCGCTGATTCCAAATCGCAGGGTGAATGAAGGCAAAAGGTCGAGTTTTGACCAAAGCCCGAAGCAGTCCTTGCTTACGGGACAATTAACGAGATCATGACTGTCACTAGGCGGCGTATACTGGACGAAGAGAGGATGCTGAAGTCGAATAAGATCACAAAGACTGACAGGCAGACTGACAGATAGACTGACAGACAGACAAACTGACAAAGGACTGACAGACAGACAGACAAACTGACAGCAGACAGACTGACAGCAGACAGACAGACAGACAGACTGACAGCAGACGAACTGACAGATAGACTGACAGACAGACAGACTGACAGCAGACAGACCGACAGATAGACAGACTGACAGCAGACGAACTGACAGATAGACTGACAGACATACAGACTGACAGCAGACAGACTGACAGACTGACAGACAGACAGACTGACAGGCAGCCAGACTGACAGCAGACAGACAGACTGACAGAGAGACAGACAGACAGACGGATAGACTGACAGAGAGACAGACTGACAGACTGACTGACAGACTGACTGACAGACAGACAGACCGATAGACTGACAGAGAGACAGACTGACTGACAGACAGACTGACTGACAGACAGACCGATAGACTGACAGAGAGACAGACAGACTGACTGACAGACAGACAGACCATCCATGGTCCAGGGCAGACAGATAAATGGATGAATGGGTGAAAGAATGAACGAACGAACGAACAAATGGACGGATGGTAAATTCAGAATGCATCGACTGATGACTCACAAAAAGTAGATCATAATCATAATCAGATCGGAATTCTCTCAGCCATAAATGCAGCCATCTGTTGAATAAGCCATAAGTGTTTTGAAGGAGTAAGTCGTTAGTTTACAATGAAATGCCACAAGCGACTGCCTGTGCAGAGCGCACAGAAGCGTGGATATCTGTCTGTCTATCTGTCTGTCTGTTTGTCTGACTGCCTGCCTGTCTGTCTGACTGTCTGTCTGTCTGACTGCCTGTTTGTCTGTCTGTCTGTCTGTCTGGCCGTCTATCTATCTATCGATCCATCCATCCATCTATCACACCTGTCAATAACCTGGTTCTTATGACTCAACTTTTGCTGTCGTTTTAGAATTTCCGAGTTTACGATAACAATTATTCAACTTAAAGGCCAAGCTTGACATTCCAGATTCTCGTGGTAGAATAATGAATAATATATTATTGGGCGTGGCTAATAGAAC
>OX457039.1:5348601-5371101 GCA_949752735.1 Lumbricus terrestris
TGTTTTCAGTTTTGAGTGAAAGACCTGTGGGGAGATAGCGAGAGGTGGAGTTTTGGTGAGTTCGTATGATGGGTCGGAAGTTTCCCGAAGTGCTGGCGGAAGTTTGTTCCAGAGAGGTGGAACGGCAATGGCTATGGAGCGGTTTGCGAATTTCAGTGATGAAGTGATGGGAGGGCGAAGCAGTGTAATGGAGGATGAGGAGCGTGTTGAACATATCCTCGCTGCAGTAGAGTTATCGGGAGTGCCTCTGAGTTGAGAGCTTGAAGGGGCTATATAGCAAATGTAAAAAGTTTATATAGCAAATGTAAAAAGTTTATATAGCAAATGTGAGAAATAAATAAGTAAAATAAAATATAGTTATTTAGCCCGGGCCCGTAAGAGTCACCGGATCACCGGTGTCACGAAATAGAGTATCCCCCGTATTAATTGTATCCCCCAAATTAAAAAAAGTCGAAAAAACCGGTTCCGCGTGTAATTTTTTGGGCAAATTAAATTTCATCTTCTTTATTTTGAACAATGACACTAACAAGTATGTTTATTCCTACTAGATAATTTGTTTTACCCTGTTTTTAGAGCACTTAAAACTTTTAAAACACTTAAAAACACTCAGAATCACTAAATAAATTCGAGTTGCCTTTATCTGAGCATTGCTTAGGACACTTAAAACAATTAGAGTCACTTTAAATTTTGATTACAGCATAACTTTTTTTATTATGCTCATTTTTCAAAAAAGGGGATAGAATGGTTTATCCCCCCGGATAGTATAGACCGGTTAATTCCATCCGGGGGGATAGATTAATTCATCCCCCCGGATAGCTTTCAGGGGGGATACTCCGTTTCGTGTCACCGGCATCTGCCTTTATGCCTCCCTCTCGGGGCCATGTATATAGAAATACATATACATATATATATATTTATATACATATATATATATTTATATATATATTTATATATATATATATATTGGCCTAGTTAGCTACACCGGTAAGTGCGAGCTGCATTCGTCTGTTGGTTGCAACGGACTGCGGTTCAAGCCCCGGGCTGGGAGTTGACATTCAGAGATTTAGATATCTCGGGCTAGCACGTGTGGGACGCAGGGGCGCAAGCTCCTGCGGAGCGACCTTGGACAAGTTGCTTACCCATCATTGTCTGTGGGGAAGGCAACGGGAAACCACCTCACTCATCTCATCCCCAAGGGCGTAAAGCCAATGAACCTGCCTTCGGGCAGAGCACCATCATATATATATATATGTAACGCGGCATATAATTTGGGTTATAATTTCTGGTCGCCATTTTGGATCCGCCATCTTTTCATTTATAGAGCGCCTGTTCTCGGGTAATATTATTTTATTTCTGATATCGTGTCTGACACGAATCTCAACGACCGACAATCGCAGTCGATGTTTTTGGCAAGCCTCCGTTGAATCAACTTCCCGTCTCGCCCTGCAGCTGGGAGCTGTAGCCGAAAGGAGGAGGTGAAGTTGAATGACTGCCATCAGCGATAATTTCGGACGACCAAGCGGCATGATGCAAAGTGTCAAAGCGATACATTCAGGCAGATAAGAGAGGGGTAAGATAGACGGACGGAAAAGGACAATCCGCCCACGCACCGATGCCTGATGGAGAGTGAGGGCAATACAGCCAGACGGACATGAGATAAGGGAGAGGTAAAGAGAAGAAGACTAAGACTCTGTCACACGACACTCGCACGTGTCGAAATTGCGACGTTAGATTAACGCCTCGAAGGGAGAGGGAGGTCCACGTGTGCGGAAATTGAAGCTGAGTCTATACGCCGAAGGCTAGCTGGGAAACTGCGCAGTTCAGTTTTCATCCGGGACTTGTGTTGTTGACGTGAATCACGTCCTAGGAGCACTGAAGGCAGAACACGCAGAGACGTGGAAGAGGTGAGACGTAGAGGTGCGATCGGAACTTTGAGGAGAAGAGACGTTTTCGTGTTAAGTCAGACTCGATCGGAACTTTGAGGAGAGAAGACGTTTTCGTGTTTAAGTCAGATGCAGCCAGAACGTTGAAGGAAGAAGATGTCTCTTGTTTAAAGTAGACGCAGTCGGAACTCAAGAAAGAACAAGATGTTTTATAGTTAATATAAAGTATAGGTATATAAGACGAAAACGGTCAGAACTTTGAACGAACAAGACTGAAGTGATGGATCATTGCGGCTGATTCTCGTCGGCAAGATTCGCACTCGGGCTTCATCATCGGGCCAGATTCTGGAGAAGAACATGTCAACGCCGTTCTTCGCGCCATGTCACGATGGACTCTCTTTATCTGGACATGAGGTACGAGTGGATGGGTTTTAGGGTGATCGGTTCTATAACTTTGGGCTACTTTTAAATTGGCCGAGGGACTTGAAAGTAAATCGGGGACTAACTTAGCTTTACTCCGGTCCAAGTGTGTTTGCATTGAATGTCTTTGATCATAACAAGAAGCTATTAGTTAAAATATCTGACTTTGTTTATTGTTTGCATTGAGTGTAATCGAAGTTGGTTACGTAATTGATTGATTACTTTGAATGTGGTTGTTGTTGATTGAGGATTCAATTGATGGGCTATAATAAGAAACATTACTGAAATTACTGACTTTGTTCACTGATAGTGATAGAATTACCTGTAGACCTAATTCATATTGCGCCATGGAAGAAAGTAGACCTGTAACACCTTCACAGCCGTCTAGGCCTCCCTCATCTCTGGAGGTGGTAATGGGGGCTATAACATCTATGCACTCATCAATGCAGACTAATGCTAGAGACACACAAGAAGCGATGCAGTCACACGCTAGGGAAACACAAGAAGCGATCTCTGTAGTGCAATCAAATGTCACAGAAGAAATCTCCGCAATACAATCAAATATCACAGAAGAAATCTCCGCAGTACAATCAAATATCAGAGAAGAAATCTTTGCAGTTCAATCAAATGTTAGAGAAGCCCTAACGGAGGTTGTGACACGCCTAGAGCGGCTCGAGGCATCGCCGGTCCCAAGATCTGTTGTGGGTTTGAACTCGGGACTGAGGTCCCCCGCTTCCAACATGGCGGACGCACCTCACCAGTCGACCATCAGACTGGCAGAGTCTTCAGGCGCTAGGCCTAAAGATTTCACTCACTTGGGCACGCTGCGCAGAAGTGAGCGTCTGGCCCACAAGGATCCAATCTCATATAGAGAGCTTGGCAGCCGAGATGGTTGGCAATCATTCCATCGGTTGGATTTGAACCCGAGAGTTCCCTCCTCTTACCATCGATCCATATCTCAGGACCATGACCATGACCCACAACAGCACGCGGCCTCCTTACCGTACGATGATCCGGAAGTGGTGACTCCGGGGATGACGGTGGGGGCGGGCGTTACAATTGGTACCAGAAGTGGGGTACTGGTACAAATTGGTTCTAGGGATTTTGGTGAAAATAGGTCAGAAGAGGCAACTGACTATGCTAGGAGAGGAGAAATGGCAATATCTTTTGAACGAAGGAAGGAAAGGGAATTTGCTGATAATGTGGAAATTATGTCTGATGAAGGTAGTGTGGACATTGAAATCAGCAGGATGATGGAAGCTAGACCTAAAACTGTTAAAATAATTGATAACAGAATGCAAACAGCACTGCAACCGGAGTTTAGGGACTTAGAAATAAGTAAACCGATCGCCAATCAATTGCCACGGGAGGGGGGTGATAAGGCTAATCCAGTTCCTTTGGCCTTTTCGTCGCTTCCTCATGTCGAATATCCTCGACCTAATCCGCAATGGAGGATGCAAGCGTCGCTCGCAGACGTCGGTCGACAAAGAGCAGAAACAGCGATGAACCCGGTCGACATTCGGCAATCAACGTCGGGAATGCCGACCTCAATGGCCGACAGCGCTTTCGTCGGCCGAACAACTTCAACCTTGGTCGGTCGAGGCTACGCTCGACCCGATCTCCGACCCGAACCTGTGGTGATGGCGACAGTCGACCGAATGCAACCGTACGTTCTTCCCGACCATTCATATCTTTCGCGGATGTCTGCTCCGACCCATGCTCCGAGCGCGTTCTACGAAAACATCGACAACCGGGTTTGGTTCGACCCGCTCCGCTGTCCCGACCCGCTTCGACCAAGCGACGACATCTTTCCCCGGTGGCCACCCATCGTGGAATCGGTGAGAATGAGTTCCTGCCTCGGCGCGCAGCATTATGGATTCGGCCGTGACGTCGAACTGCCTCGTTCATCACTACTGAAGCCGACACTTCCGGTGAGAGTTGAAACAACGGGCGTCGATAAAACACCTGCGTCTTCCAATGTTTCAGTTGGCCTGATCCGGACTGTCCCGATGACCACAGTCGCAACGCAAACGACCGGCGACCTGGAATTACCGTCTACCAGCTTGGGTGGAACCGCGAAGGAGCCTGAACCGACCGCGTCTGCAACACCTAAAGTTGGCGAGGTGAAACCGTCATCGACCCCTGCTCCAAAGCCAAAGCAATGGCTGAAACTTGGTTGTTACAGCGGGAAGACCGATGTCGAAATCTTTCTTCGCAGATTCTCCGTTTGTGCAAAAAACAACGGCTGGTCTGAGGAGGAAAAGCTAAACCAACTTGTTGTCGCTTTGGTCGAACCAGCAACGAACTTGCTAAGTGAGACAAACGCAGACAGTCTGGACACCTGGACGGCGCTGGTCCAGCGACTGCGAGAGAGATATGGGAATGCGGAACAACAGGCCTTGTTCCAGACACAACTGAGTACCAGGAAACAGAAGCCTGAAGAGGACATGGGATCGGTGGTGGATGACATTCGCCGGTTGACATCACGTGCGTATCCGGGTTCCTCGACTGTCCACAGCGAGGCAATTGCTGTTCGAGCATTCCTGGATGCCCTCAGAGATCGAACTCTCGCTCTTAAGATCCGTGAGCGAGAGGCAAAATCATTGGATGAAGCATACAAGGTAGCGATGCGACTGGACGGGTATCAGAAGGCGGAAGTTGGTGACCATGAGCAGCACGACCGACGTCATGGCCGAGTCAACGCGATTAAGGAGGAAGAAGATTCGAAAGTGAAGGTTTTGGAACGGCAGATGGAACAAATGAAGAGGGAAATGGAGCGACTGAAGACGAAAGAGCGACAACCAGCGTCGGTGCCACATTTCAAGGACTATAATCGCGGCTCGTGGAGAGGCCAGAACGGGTCAACTGGAAATGGATGGTACAATGCAAACGGAAATAACAGTAACTGGCGAAATAATCAGCGCGGTTACTACGACTACCGGCCAGGACATTGGAGTTCTGCCGGCGGCTATCGACAGGCGGCGGAACCGGAAGCTGCACGATTTGCGCGGAGATGCTTCGAATGTTCCGCAACGAACCACATCGCGCGCGACTGTCCATTCCGACAGCAGCAGGCTGCCCGGAACGACAACCAGGGACAACCCGGGAGCGATACTCCGAGCAACCCGATCGTCGGTCGTGTGAACGCTGTACAGAGTTCCGCTCCAGCGCCGAGCGGGAATCAAGGGAATCAGATGCTGCCATCATCGACGAGGAGGCGAGACGATGGCCGGAACTCGCCAGGAGAGGAGCGCCGCTGCTTCTACTGTGACAGCCGCTTCCATCTTTTACGCGGATGCCCCTCCGCAACGGGTCTTCCGACGACCACAACTGGAGAACGCTTGAGGAACCGACCGGAAGTCATCCGTCTGGGACTTGGCACCATATGGGTATCTATCCGTAAGGACCGTTTAATTACGGCCGTAAGTTGAAAATGACAGAAGATTGTCTGTTTAACACTGATTTATTTTGATTTTGATGAAAATATTTTATTTTGCATGTGAAGAATTCTCATGTTCATGAACAGTATAACAACTGTATTGTGCGTAATATGATGCTTGCCAAGGAATGCATAAATGGTGATTCATATTCGTATTGTATTCGTATTCATTAGTGTGCTGTATGGTGTATTAATATTTGTATTGAAACGCATAAGGATTGCATTGCATATGGACAATTTTACTATAGCCTTGCCGTATATAGACATAATAAGGACTGTCATTGCGCTATATAAATAATAAACTGACCTGAGGATAGATTAACTAAAGTGGCATATTTTAATTAAGTAATGACCTGTCTTGAGGATAGGTAGGCCTATTAACTACTAGGTTGAAGTTTTAAGCTGGTTTCTTTGAGGTAGACCGTGGTGATAGTCGACAGACAGAGTTATAATAATATGAGCTAAACAGAGACCTAGGTTACACTGTATGGTATGTCTTTAAAGGTAGACCTGATACTATCGTGATAAGCTTATGGGTCTTGGGTAAATGTGGCCTTTAGCGACGCGTTGGTTAGACTTGGTAAGTTGCTAGTATGCCATAGTATGGCCTGATACACAACTGATGCCTGGAAGAGTCTCGTGGTAATATAGACGCCATGGTATGAAATAGCTTAGCGGTAACGTTAATGATCTACATGTATGTGATCGAATTATATTTCTGTCTGTGGCTTGAGTCCCCGTTGACCATACAATCGCTAGTGTATGACTGAACTGAAAGTAGCCTGTAAGGACATAAATGTTGATAAATTTTGACGGAACTCTTGAAAAACAACGACTGGCTATATAACTACCATATTAATTCTTCTATTTCTTTCGCTTGTAATGACTTTTGAGCGCTGAAGCGTGATCAGCGATGACCGTTCAGTGCTTAATTTTGTTCTTTGCATATAATTTTGAACTCGTGATGTACAGACCAGAGTACGGCCTTATTTACGCATTTCAGAATATATTCGTCCAATTAAATAAATTCCGAAATAAGGGTGGGGGGAGAATAGTGTAACGCGGCATATAATTTGGGTTATAATTTCTGGTCGCCATTTTGGATCCGCCATCTTTTCATTTATAGAGCGCCTGTTCTCGGGTAATATTATTTTATTTCTGATATCGTGTCTGACACGAATCTCAACGACCGACAATCGCAGTCGATGTTTTTGGCAAGCCTCCGTTGAATCAACTTCCCGTCTCGCCCTGCAGCTGGGAGCTGTAGCCGAAAGGAGGAGGTGAAGTTGAATGACTGCCATCAGCGATAATTTCGGACGACCAAGCGGCATGATGCAAAGTGTCAAAGCGATACATTCAGGCAGATAAGAGAGGGGTAAGATAGACGGACGGAAAAGGACAATCCGCCCACGCACCGATGCCTGATGGAGAGTGAGGGCAATACAGCCAGACGGACATGAGATAAGGGAGAGGTAAAGAGAAGAAGACTAAGACTCTGTCACACGACACTCGCACGTGTCGAAATTGCGACGTTAGATTAACGCCTCGAAGGGAGAGGGAGGTCCACGTGTGCGGAAATTGAAGCTGAGTCTATACGCCGAAGGCTAGCTGGGAAACTGCGCAGTTCAGTTTTCATCCGGGACTTGTGTTGTTGACGTGAATCACGTCCTAGGAGCACTGAAGGCAGAACACGCAGAGACGTGGAAGAGGTGAGACGTAGAGGTGCGATCGGAACTTTGAGGAGAAGAGACGTTTTCGTGTTAAGTCAGACTCGATCGGAACTTTGAGGAGAGAAGACGTTTTCGTGTTTAAGTCAGATGCAGCCAGAACGTTGAAGGAAGAAGATGTCTCTTGTTTAAAGTAGACGCAGTCGGAACTCAAGAAAGAACAAGATGTTTTATAGTTAATATAAAGTATAGGTATATAAGACGAAAACGGTCAGAACTTTGAACGAACAAGACTGAAGTGATGGATCATTGCGGCTGATTCTCGTCGGCAAGATTCGCACTCGGGCTTCATCATCGGGCCAGATTCTGGAGAAGAACATGTCAACGCCGTTCTTCGCGCCATGTCACGATGGACTCTCTTTATCTGGACATGAGGTACGAGTGGATGGGTTTTAGGGTGATCGGTTCTATAACTTTGGGCTACTTTTAAATTGGCCGAGGGACTTGAAAGTAAATCGGGGACTAACTTAGCTTTACTCCGGTCCAAGTGTGTTTGCATTGAATGTCTTTGATCATAACAAGAAGCTATTAGTTAAAATATCTGACTTTGTTTATTGTTTGCATTGAGTGTAATCGAAGTTGGTTACGTAATTGATTGATTACTTTGAATGTGGTTGTTGTTGATTGAGGATTCAATTGATGGGCTATAATAAGAAACATTACTGAAATTACTGACTTTGTTCACTGATAGTGATAGAATTACCTGTAGACCTAATTCATATTGCGCCATGGAAGAAAGTAGACCTGTAACACCTTCACAGCCGTCTAGGCCTCCCTCATCTCTGGAGGTGGTAATGGGGGCTATAACATCTATGCACTCATCAATGCAGACTAATGCTAGAGACACACAAGAAGCGATGCAGTCACACGCTAGGGAAACACAAGAAGCGATCTCTGTAGTGCAATCAAATGTCACAGAAGAAATCTCCGCAATACAATCAAATATCACAGAAGAAATCTCCGCAGTACAATCAAATATCAGAGAAGAAATCTTTGCAGTTCAATCAAATGTTAGAGAAGCCCTAACGGAGGTTGTGACACGCCTAGAGCGGCTCGAGGCATCGCCGGTCCCAAGATCTGTTGTGGGTTTGAACTCGGGACTGAGGTCCCCCGCTTCCAACATGGCGGACGCACCTCACCAGTCGACCATCAGACTGGCAGAGTCTTCAGGCGCTAGGCCTAAAGATTTCACTCACTTGGGCACGCTGCGCAGAAGTGAGCGTCTGGCCCACAAGGATCCAATCTCATATAGAGAGCTTGGCAGCCGAGATGGTTGGCAATCATTCCATCGGTTGGATTTGAACCCGAGAGTTCCCTCCTCTTACCATCGATCCATATCTCAGGACCATGACCATGACCCACAACAGCACGCGGCCTCCTTACCGTACGATGATCCGGAAGTGGTGACTCCGGGGATGACGGTGGGGGCGGGCGTTACATATATATATATATATATATATATATATATATATATATATATATATCGAAGTACATATATATACGATAACGTTTCGAGTATGTATTACACAAGCTGGATATTAATTCATTCATTTCGATAATTTATATAGCGCCTCTTCAAGAAAACTAATCAGAGGCGCTCCTAGCCCAGCCACAGCTAAAAAATAAGATTAGATGCCATCCATGATATGGCTGACTATCACACTTTCTGCTTGGCTATTGGCCTATTGCTGCTAAATTCGGAGCGTCACCGACCGTTGCATTGTGATGCAGAAACATGCGCAACAGAAACTGCAAAGCCCTGTAACAAATGAAGGTCACTGTGAGAAAATATAACTTATATGTTTCATATGAAAAACAACAGAACGGCTAAAAATTATACTCCATCGAATTAGTATAATTATATAGAAACTGTAGTGTATATAAACTATATATATATTATAATAATATACTCATATATATATATATATATCGAAGTGACTAGCGGACCGCCAGGCGGCCGTCCAATTTCAATTACTAGCGGACCGCCAGTCACGTGTAACCTGTCACATGAGTGACGAGTCTTGATTCTTGAATATTGCTACAATGGCGGCAGTTACCGATAGTTTGTTTTATGTCGGACAAAAGTTTTCTTGTTTTAATGACTTAGAAAATTGCAAAAAGAGTATGAAATGAGTAACTTTTGTAATCTAACAATGCGGAATGCAAAAACGTTGCAATCTATGATGAAGTATGCACCAAAGAAGGCAGCACGTGCAAAGAAGGAGCGGTAAATGCGCCCACTGCATGCCCGTACTCCAAACAATATGGCTGCCAACGAATGCAATAAATTAGAGCGCAGCGACCTATCGACGACATCGCAACATGCATCCCAACATGCAAAGCGCTCAGTATGTAAGTAATCTACGCAAGTAGAAATAGTAAAAATTAAATTTATAAGTGCGATGAAAAATATTTACTGACGAAATAGAAGCGGGATTTATCGCACGAGGGTCGGTTAGGGCTCAGGTTATGCGTCGTGAGGGTCGGTTAGGTTTAGTTTTATGGTTAGTGCAGTCATTCTGAAATTGAAGCTGGATTGATGAACAATAACTTTCAATGAAAAATTTATGAAAAATATTTGCTGACGAAATAGAAGCAGGATTTAGGATTTAGCAGAAAGCTGGATCGATTAAAAGGATTCTCTCGGCAAACTAGAAGTTGGATTTATCTTGCATGTGGCCAGTGAGCCGGTTACTTACTTACTGAGCACTTTGCATGTTGGGATGCGTGTTGCGATGCCGTCGATAGGTCGCTGCGCTCTAATTTATTGCATTCGTTGGCAGCCATCTTGTTTGGAGTACGGGCATGCAGTGTGCGCATTTACCCATTTTCATCAGTCCCACTTCTAGTTTCCAAAAAAGTGAATGATTTTCATCTATCCAGCTTTTATTTTGCACAATACATTTGTTTAATCAATCCAGCTTCTAGTTAGAAGACAATTATTATCATCAATCCAACTTCTATTCACACGAACATTTTCTTCGCAAATCCAACTTCAAATTACATAATTATTTTAATGAATGAACGTTAAATTAATATCAATAGCCGGATGAAATAATTTGGCACCGCTGTTGACAGGATTACCTAGAATTTTATTAGTATACAGTATTTTGGTTAGTCCCTCCTCTATTTACCAACAAAGAAATTTTCATCAATCCAGCTTCTACTTTACACAAGAAATTACGTCACTGGCGGTCCGCTAGTATTCAGCATTAGACGACCGCCTGGCGGCTTGCTAGTATTCCGTATATTCAAATACTAGCGGGCCGCCTGGCGGTCCGCTAGTATTTGAAATTCGAGGAACGCCTGGCGGTCCGCTAGTATTTGAAATTCGAGGGCCGCCTGGCGGTCCGCTAGTATTTGAAAATCGAGGGCCGCCTGGCGGTCCGCTAGTCACAGCCTATATATATATATATATATATATATATATATATATATATATATATATATATATATATATATATATATGCTTATAGCCTATTATTTTTTCATGTGCTAATATGCATATAATATATAAACGTCGTTATAAATATTTATAATAAGCGTTATAACATTATATTATACATGTATACATGTGTATGTATATGTATATATAGCCTAGTATTTATATAGGTCCTATAATTTTGGGCATTAAAATTATACACGCAAGGAAACGCTATACGTGTATTATATGGAGGTACATCGATATGCTGCATGTATAGTATTGTACACTACAGTACAATTGCATTTACTACCCTTTATTTACGCTAGATTTACCCTAAACACCTTTATTAGAATAATTATGATATGCTAGCGTACTAACACGCGAAAATTATCTCGGACCTGCATGGCCCTATACGTTCAGCAGCAACACATGAAGGAAGCATCAAGTCTTTGGGAGAGTTCTTTTCCCCATTTCCTATAATATAGATTTAGATGATTTTGACACTTTTATAAAAGATAAAATTATGTTTAGAATATTGAACTACCTCATTTAAAAGAAATACAATGTAGCCTACGAACTGAGCAATCTTTATTCAAAATATTACAGACTAATATGTTGTTCATATTTAGAAACCTTTTAAAACTATAAAACTGTGCTTATATATATAAGGTGCTGGCAAATATTTTCCAATTTTCTGTTTGCCCGTTTTTCTGTGTGTCCAATTGCGACCTGTATAATAACAAAAGGCAACTTTTCTTCTAATATTGATGAGTATGTTATAATTATTATAAAACATATTTTTAGAAATATGATTTCAATAAAACATAAATATTGCATCTTGGATATTGAATATATGTTTTGTTACAATTTCTATTCTATATGGTTTGATTGATGCATTAATTATATCATATTTCGTTCAAATAAAAAACCAATACCTATAACAAATAATGAGCTGCTTATTGACAACAAAATTATTCCTCAAGTTTACACGACAAAATTCCTTGGCGTTCATATTGATCAACACCTAAAATGGAAAGTCCATATAGATGAAATAAGTAAAAAAAATTCCAAAAGTATAGGCATTATTAAGAGAGTCTCTTACTTGCTTCCCTCTCATGTGCTTATCAATCTATATTTCACCCTAGTCTATCCATACCTTAGTTACTCTAATTTAATTTGGACTTCTACCTATGATACCCATCTCCATGTTTTAATGACCTTGCAAAAAAAAGCCATACGAGTTATCACTAAATCCACTGTTAACTGTCATACTGGTCCCCTATTTGCTGAGCATAAACTCCTAAATATTAAGCAGATTAGATTTGAACAGACATCTCAATTTATGTATCAATACATCAATAACCTCCTCCCTTCTTCCTTTGCTTCCTACTTCTCTCCTGCATTGCATCCTGGACTCACTAGAGGTAATAGAGACTTCAGTATTATTTTTGCAAAAACAAATGTTCGGAAATTTTCCATTAAATTCCAAGGCCCTGTCATATGGAATAAACTTCCGATTCACATTCGTAAGGCTACTAACTTAACTCACTTTAAACACTTGTTACGTGTGTATACATTATGTAATGTTTTCTGTTAATAGCATGAGGGGTTACCCATGCTAATGCTGATTTGTTTGATTGCTTTTGCTTTTATTTTGTTCCTTCTCTGAACTTTTCATGTAGTGTTTATTACATTAGTTTTTTTTATAATAATAATTTTTTTCTTTCCCTAGTTAAGTAATATCTCTGCATTAAAATACTCCCTTCAGCTTTCACTTTCTCACTTCACTTTGTTAATTAGGCCCCTGCTTAGCGGGACTTGTCCCTTTTGGTGTGCCTATTTGCTCCCTCAATCTTATAATACCTATTCACTTTGAGTATTTTCTTATTGTGAATTATATCTATACTTTGTTAAACATACATGTACAATTGTTGGGATCAATAAAACTATGTCTATGTCTATGTCTATGTCTATTAAGTGTTACATGGTGTTGCAGTGGAATAAACATTGCTATTGTTTGAACATGCTGAAACAAATATGGTGTTTCTGGCAGGACTTTTTAGCGTGCAGTTGTACACAAAATGTGCAGTTCTAAAAGGATTTGTGCAGTTGTAAAAATACTTCCGTGCAGTTGAAACTAGTAAAAAACAGTCAGTGTCGTTTGATTGGAAGTAATTTACCATGGAGGATGGGAGAGAAAAGAAGGGTTTTGCAGTTCTAAAAATTCCTTTAAAACGGCCCTGGTTTGTGGAAACCTAACCTTGAATAATTATGATATATATATATATGTGTGCGTGTAATCTTAAAGTATAAAACTCAAAGTTTGTCCTTCTGTGTGTGGGATGCACCAATTTTGCCCGGAGGCCTACTCGGAAATTACAGCGATTCGTTTAAAAAAAAATTTTGCAATCGATTCTTACCCACATTTGGAGTTAAACGCCACTATTTTCGGCTGCCAATTCACTTTATAAGTCCCGAGATGTCAACATTTAAACTTGCACGCGATAAGCGATTCAAAATCCATTCACGTTGATCGCCTCCACAAGGCCTCCATTGACTACCAGAGAACTACAGCCAATGGCATGACGGTTTGAGGTCACGTGATATTTACTTCTATCGACAATATTTGCGAGGATTATTCTCAAAGCAACAAAAATACCCAATACTACACCACCTTCTGATCCACACGAGAAAATCATAAAGATCGCCATCCAAAAATCTTTCCATATTTTAAATTTCGCTGTTATAAAAACGATATATTAGACACGGCATAATTATGTTCACTAAACTCATGACGTCATTATTTTGAGCTCAAATCTTAACGTCACATCTCGCCAAACCGCGTAGCAAAAATGTTGTGGACGTAAATAATGCGAATATAACTGCAAATAATCGGAATAAAAAAGCGTAGATTTAAAAAACTTCCTTTATCTAAGTGGCAAAGAACAATTTATGAAAAAAGCACGTTGCGCTGAATGGTAGTATCTTTTCAGAAAAAGTCGTTTTTTCTCAGTTACGTGTCGAATGGACTTAACGGGTTTTGCTCTTCGATTATCGACCAGACCTGTACACCTAGCGGAGAGGTTCGTTACTTCTCCTTAACGCGGGGGTCGATGGAAGGCGGGGTCAGAATGGTGAAGTCGGAACGGGGTCAGGCGTGGCTGGGGACAAAAACTTATATTTCCCGGGCAACGCCGGGTTATTCAGCTAGTTGTGTATAAATACACATACTTATTATATATGTACATATAATTTATTGCATGTGTATTGTGCTAGAGGATATGAACATTGAACAGTTAAAAAAAACACTTAGTATTTGAGACCAGAGTTATATGTGTTGAACATTTGTAGCCATTATTGCTTATTAATGTCACAGTTTAAGAATAGTGTTTGAGAGACAATTGATATATTACAATGTTGACACTAATATTTTGTGTTAATAGCATGAGGGGTTACCCATGCTGATGCTGATTTATTTGATTGTTTGATTGCTTTGCTTTTATTTTGTTCTTTCTCTGAATTTTTTCCTGTAGTGTTTACTACATTAGTTTTTCGATATTTTTTTTCTTTCCCTAGTTAAGTAATATCTCTGTAATATCTCCAATACTCCCTTCAGCTTTCACTTTCTCACTTCACTTTGTTAATTAGGCCCCTGCTTAGCGGGATTTGTCCCTTTTGGTGTGCCTATTTGCTCCCTCACTCTTATAACACCTATTCACTTTGAGTATTTTCTTATTGCGAATTATGTTTATACTTTGTTAAACATACATGTACAATTGAATTGTTGGGAACAATAAAAATATGTCTATGTCTGTCTATGTCTATGTCTATGTCTATGTCTAATATGGGCATCTACCTACACTACTATAGACTGCATAGACTGATAACAATTCAAAAAAGGGTGATTCGCAAAGTGGCTGGTACTGCATATTTATCGCATACTACCCATTATTTTGTGATTTTAACATATTAAAATTTGAGCAGATTAAACTCTATCAATCAGGAGAATTTATGTACCGCTTTGACCACGGTTTGCTCCCTCCTGTTTTTAAGGGATTCTTTAATCTTGGTTCACAGATCCATTCTCATTCAACAAGAAACTCGTCGAACTACATAAGTATTTTTGCTCGCACTAATTCCCGTCTATTCTCTATTAGAGTCACTGGTCCCTCAATCTGGAATAAAATCCCTCTAGAAGTCAGGCAATCTCCATCATTATCATTATTTAAGAAAAAGTTACGCTCTCACCTAGTTGGTAATAGCAACAATGTGTTATGAAGTATCATAATGATGGTCTATTTAAGCCACTCGCGCATACTTGTTTTGCATTTACTAATCTTTACTCTTTCTTATCTAGTTAAGAGTTTACTTTTTTCTCTTGTTTAGTTAAGATATCTGAAGTATAGTTGTAATCATTGTAATAATTCACCTCTTAGTTAATAGCAATTGTCGGCCGTCCCATCTTTTTGTTTCACAAGTATGTAGGTGTCTCTATTAGCGGGGTCAGTGATCCCTTCAGGGCCCATCCTTGTGGCCATTCCCAATTGAATATGTTACATGTAATTTTGTTTGACTGTAATAAGTGATTGGTTACAGAATATAATGATTTGATTTTTGATTTTGATTTGACTGATTTTCATTAGATCCTATTGTCACAATGTATGAGCATAGAGAATGTAAGATGAACATTTTTTAAAGGTGTTAAAGGTTGAATATTGCTTTTAAATTGTGAATCTTCAACTATAGTGCTAGACACATTTTGATAATGTTTCTAGGATGCTAGAAAAAATTTTCATTGCATTGTATATTTTCTGTATTGTCGTCAACGGCCATTGATGTCATAGGACGATGTTAAACTTCTGAATAATAAGAAATTTGGCAAATAGTCAATGAATCACAGTTTCAATGATGATTATTTTCTACAGTTCAACATTTTCTACAGTTCAACATCTTTTGGTAAAAAAAGTTAAACTCAGTAATTAGTTTTGTTGCAGTCTACGCCGTTTGTATGGAATGGAACACGGCGGAACCAGCAACAATGGCACAGAAAGCTATACGTTACTGTTTGCACTCTGACAGTGCCAGTCCCAAGTCTGGAAAAAGAGGGAGTGCGACGTTACTGATCATTGTTATCACACATTGTCGTCTAAACTGAAATTACTACCTTATAGCAAATTCTGTCAGAACGACTTTAATTGAAAATATAAAAAATAGGTTGAGAAGAATTAGACACCTTTGTAAGATATAAAATCAGTCTTACAATATCGAAATTCTTCACTTAAAATAAATACTGCTCTATTAAGATTGTTAAAAAATCTAGATTATAGGTTTAGAAGATTTGGACACACTTTTAAAAGTTAAAGTGAATTTTAGAATATCGAAATCCCTCATTTAAAACATATACATGTACAACTCAGGCAAGCTTATTGAACATGCGTAATACGTTTAGAAGATTTAGACACCTTTTTAAAATATACAATTTTGTTTTGAATATCGAAATTTCGCTTTCAAAACAAATGCAAACCTGTTCATGCCTATTAATTTTATTCCAAAATATAGATTATAGGTTTAGAAGATCTAGACCCCATTATGAAAGATGAGTATTTAGGTTCCGAATATTGAGCTACCTGCATTACAAGAAAAATCACTATTTCCATTAAAAGAGTAATTTGTCAAACTATTGTCTGTCGGCGCCAAAGGTCTTTCACGTCATAGCCCTAAGATGTCTTCAAATATAGGATACATACATGCATCCAATATTTAAAATTATAAATATTGATTTATCCTATCGAACTGCAACACAAATAAATATTAAATATGATCTAACAAAATTGAACCGCCTCCGTTAAATAAAAAACCTGGTTGCTCAGTGAATGCTGATATTTTTCTCTTTATAGCGTTCATCAGTGGTGTAGTGGGGCGGGGACGCGGGGGGACGCCGTCCCCCCACTTTTTTGCAAAATTCTTGCAAGATTGCACTTTTTGCTACAGTTTCTACTTCAATTTCCATGGCGTCCCCCCACTTCAATTTCCAGGCGTCCCCCCACTTCATTTTTTAGGACTACACCACTGGCGTTCATGTATACTAAACATTATACAATTACATTTATATATATATTATATATATAATTATATATAATATACGTATATATGTATATAATTTATATATATATAAATAAATTCACTGGAAATGCTTTAAAATATTCCAGTTACCCCATCACTGTCTTCTTCAATTACTGACCTCAAAGACCTTATTTAACTTAAAAGAAAAGGTGCTTGCTTTTGAATTATCGCAGTTCCTTACGTTGTCACATAAGAAATCCTTCATTGTTCGTTCACTATTATGCAGGTATAAAAATCTGGGTAATGCTAGAAGGCCTGATAATGTTTGAACCCTGATAAGGCCTGCAGGATCTGTTCAATTGTTCATGGTCCGCTGATTAGGACAATTAAGTAGAAATCTGCTAAAAAACAGCATCTCGTGACCTGAGAATTATCTTCGCGTATGTCCACTTTTGTGAATTCCGAGAAAAACGAGGTAGAAGTTTCGCAATTTTGGACGCCAAAAAAAGATATTCAGTGCAATAGAACTTCTGGCAAAGACGTCATATTAAAGCATCGACATTAATTAAAGGATGTTGCATTAAAATTAAACTGAAATTTAGAACGGTTTTGTGAAATTTTGGAAAATGTTGTTTCATACAGATTTAAATCAATTGCAAGTAATCCTGACGAGAAAAAAATTTGAAAAAATTCAAATAATAAAAGAAAGCAATACACAATCATTTGCGACTTTGTTCGTTTCAATTTTCGCAAGTTTAATACCCTTTTTAAATAAAAGAACGTTTTTATTCCCTGGACATACGACACTATGATACAAAGAAGTGCAGTGTAATGATGTTGTATCTCCTTATCGTCCAATCAGCAACGAGCTTTCTCTGGAGATACGACAAAAGCAACACTGAAATTGGACATACGACAAGTAGTTTTCGTTGAATATCTTTAAAACGACTTGTCGTATCTCCCAAACGGTTAACAGTGAAGAAAGATAAATAACTTTTTCCTAAAAATCAAGTCTAAACTCGATTTTGAAAAAAATGGACATACGTGAAGATAATTCTCAGGTCACGATGTCTCTATCATTTTGTTTTTAATACTGTTTTTTGTTTACACTTTTTTATTTATTTTATATTTGAGGTCGATTCGAACCTACCTACATAGTAGATATAATTACCTTTTTGCATAATTTATATATATATATATATATATATATATATATAACAGTGAAGAAAGATAAATAACTTTTTCCTAAAAATCAAGTCTAAACTCGATTTTGAAAAAAATGGACATACGTGAAGATAATTCTCAGGTCACGATGTCTCTATCATTTTGTTTTTAATACTGTTTTTTGTTTACACTTTTTTATTTATTTTATATTTGAGGTCTATATATATATATATATATATATATCTGAACATTCTATAGGCCTATCGGTTATTTGTTTTATCCACGTATGCAATGTGCAGTATATCCATATATGGATATTTCGATTCGGTTAACACCAAGATTATGCTAATAAAAATTTTAGTATTATTTGTAGTAATATGTTTAGAATCAACAAATAATGGCATCTGGTGATGTATATATAATTATCTATATACACATATACATATACATATATATATATATATACACTACCAGGTGTCTATATGCATGTATATTCATCACCAGTTGCCAATATTTGTTGATCACTTAGAAATTTGTTATCAAAATATTATCAAAATCATGATGATAACGATGAGAAATATATATATATATATATATAATATATATATATATACATATAAATATATGAACACTCAAAGATAAATTTAGCGAGTATTGATACGTTGATATGCGTATATGTCTGTGCTTTTGTATGTGTGCATGTGTTTACATAATATTATGTCCGTCGTAAATTGTAAATATAATATAGATTAGCATGTTCACATTAATGTATGTTGTCTTCTCATATAGAATATTTAAGCATAATAATAATAATATAATAAATTATCATGCATATACGCATACATTTAGTGTTGTGAGCGTAATGAATTCGTGTTTATAAAGTAATTAATTGGACAAATATATTCTTATTTATGCCATTTGCCTCATTTAGATCCAGTGTGCATACATTTTAAATATGTATGCATTTATGTATGCAATTATGTATGTATGTATGTATGCATGCAATTATGTATGTATTCAGGGCTTAAAGTGTGCCTGGACGGTCATGGACGGCGTCCATGCACTTATTTTAAAATCTGAACGCCGTCCAGCCACTTATTGGCGAGCACTGACCAGAAAGGTGAGGGGCGTCCAGGCATTTATTTTTGCACCCTTTAAGCACTGTATGTATGTAAGTATGTATGTATGTATGTATGTATGTATGTATGTATGTATGTATGTATGTATGTATGTATGTATGTATGTATGTATGTATGTATGTATGTATGTATGTATGTATGTATGTATGTATGTATGTATGTATGTATGTATGTATGTATGTATGTATGTATGTATGTATGTATGTATGTATGTATGTATGTATGTGTGTATATATGTATGTATGTATGTATGTATGTATGTATGTATGTATGTATGTATGTATGTATGTATGTATGTATGTATGTATGTATGTATGTATGTATGTATGTATGTATGTATGTATGTATGTATGTATGTATGCATGTAAATAAGTAAGTATATATGTACGCAGACATACAGGATCATGCATGCAAAGCTGTATGTATATAATCGTATATGAATGTATGTGTGTGTGTTTTTTTATGTATCAATCTTTTATTCACGAAACAATGGTAGCGCACTAATAAAGCAAAAGAAGTAAATGAAAAGAAATGCAGCATTCGCAGAACAATAACCTGCTTGTTTAAGTCTAATTACAGAAACATACAGGACTTTTTTAACGTGCAGTTGTACACAAGGTGTGCAGTTCTAAACGGATTTGTGCAGTTGTAGAAGCAGTTTTGTAGAGTCACAACTGGTAAAAAGTCGTTATCCTGCGATTGGAAGTAATTTACCATGGAGGATGGAAAAGAAAAGAATGGTTTGTGCAGTTCTAAAGATTTCTTTAAAACAGCCCTGGAAACATAGTTAAGTTACCGCGATAAAAATTCATGCAATTACACATGTTTAGATATATTCACACACGCATGATTGTATGCATGCATGTATATATATATAAATAAATATATATATATTATTTCTATAGGCTTTATATGTTAGATCTTCTAGGTTGGCAGTGTAGCCTATAAATCTTTCCTTATCAGAGGTGGCTCAAAACAGGAATGCATAAAAATATAACAAAAA
This sequence comes from Lumbricus terrestris, assembly GCA_949752735.1. NCBI lineage: Eukaryota > Metazoa > Annelida > Clitellata > Crassiclitellata > Lumbricidae > Lumbricus > Lumbricus terrestris. Next base: position 5,368,864 of record OX457039.1, read on the forward strand.
CTTATGGTGCGTTAGAAACACGATACAATAGAATTGCTATGCTAATGACATTCCTTATTATTACAACTGAAAAATTTTAACTGAAATTCAATGCAGACGCAGGAGCTACATGAATATATCGATATATGCATATTTGAAGTCTAAATACAAAAAAAACGGGTTACTAATCATTTAGAATGAATCGACGATTTAATGAAAAAAACTTCTAATTCTAAATCGGACAGATTAACGGTTATAAGATTCTAATTTTAATCGAATAGCAATTTTCAGTAGCTTAGTCTAAACGATGAACACGTCATAATATTGACCATCTCTGCTAAATAAATGTGTGTAACAAAAGAAGATATTATTATTATACATACATATAAATTATATACACATGTAACCTCATATGCATAAATACACACATTAATGCCTACATATGAATGCATACATACATTTACAGAAGCATGCAATCAAGCATATATACAAACTTCATATTGCATTCATTTATTATGAACATGTCATTTACAAGCATCTCTCAATGTTTCTTTTTGGATGTTGGTAAATAACATAACAAACCGCTGGAAGACATCAGTCCAACAATGTCGAACATTCCAGGGCGCGGATATGGCCTCAGACCACAGCCTAGTTTTGGCAAACATCAGGTTAAAGCTGAAAAGAAAGCATAAGATAGAAACGCAAGCAAGGAGAGATATGTCAAGACTTGCCGAGGCACAAATACAATCCGCATACCAAGCCGCACTCGAAGAAACTATAGGAAAATTTGGGGAGGAGAAAGATCTAAACGCAAGGGCAAAACGACTAACCACGGCGATGACAGAAGCAGCAGAGCAGACAATACCGCTGCAAGAAAAGATAAACAAGAAATGGATTACCTCGGAGACACTAAGTTTGGTACAAGAGAAAAGACGACTAAAAGCCGAGAGAGACAGATCAGTCGAAATGGAGAAACTGTACAAAACAAAATGCAACGAAGTGAGAAAGGCGGCGAGAGCAGACAAAGCGAAATGGCTGGAGGAGCAATGCAGAGAGATAGGGAAATATCATGCAGAATTTAAAACAAGAGAGGCATATAAAATGATCAAGAACATAAACAGAAAATGGCAGCCAAAAACGGCATCAATCAGGGACGGCAATGGCAGAGCTCTGACGAACACAGAGGAAATAGTACAGAGATGGACGGAATACTGCAGTAGTCTGTACCAAACACAACTAAGCCAGGAGGTCGTAAACCAAGTAATTGAAGAATTAACAAAAATAACTCCACCAACAGAGGACAAAAGCGCCGACATACTGGAAGAAGAAGTCGAAAGAGCCATAAAACGCATGAAAAACAACAAAAGTCCCGGTCCAGATGGCATAGTGGGAGAAATGATAAAATATGGAGGAAAAATGGTGCTAAAGGAGCTGCACCAGATCTGCAAGGTAGCATATGATGAGGGTCACACACCGGAAGAGTGGAAAAAATCTACTATAATTGTGATGCATAAAAAGGGTAATGCACAAGAATGCAGCAACTACAGGACGATTGCACTCATGAGCCATCTGGGGAAGGTACTAATGTCAGTCTTAACAGAGAGACTTAGAGCACAAACTGAGGAATACCGGGCAGATGAACAGGCAGGATTCAGGAAGGGTAGAAATACAGTGCAGCAAATACTAACACTGAGGCTAATAGGAGAGAAGGCCAGAAGGAAGGACAAAAAAATATACAATTGTTTCATCGACTTTCAGAAGGCATTTGACAGCATTGACCAAAACGTCACGTGGGCAGTCTTAAAATCGTATGGAGTAGATAGCAAGCTAGTACGAATAATAAAGGAGGTCAACAGCAACGCAAAAGCATCAGTTAGAGTGTGTGGAGAAAACGGGCCCTGGTTTTGCACCAATAGAGGCACAAGGCAGGGCGACCCACTGTCACCGGACATCTTTATCACACTCTTGGAGAGAGTGCTGGACAAGATCAGGGAAAATGAGAATGAAGGTGGAGTAACAGTCAGTGGAACAAAAATAAACAACCTTTGCTTTGCGGACGACATCGATTTGATAGATGACGACGAACAGAGACTAGAACACACAGTGCAGGAGTTAAACGATGAAGGGAAAAGATATGGGCTCAAGATGAATTTTGAGAAGTGTAAGACAATGGTGTTTGGAGCAAAAGATCTGCCCAGAAAAATGGAAATAGATGGAAACAAACTGGAAAATGTAGAAAATTTCACCTACTTAGGGTGC
>OX457039.1:5376101-5381101 GCA_949752735.1 Lumbricus terrestris
CATCATCATCGTCGTCGTCGTCGTCGTCGTCGTCGTAGTCGTCGTCATCATCATCATCTTCATCATCATCACCTTCATCATCATCATCATCGCCGTCGTCATCGTCATCATCATCATCATCATCATCATCATCATCAGCAGCAGCAGCATCATCATCATCATAATCATCGTCATCGTCCTTATCATCGTCGTCATTGTCATCATCATCAGCAGCATCGTCATCATTATCATCATCATCAACATCATCATCATCATCATCATAATCATCATCATCGTCATTATCATCGCCGTCATCATCATCATCATCATCTTTGATGACGAATAATAAACATAATTTCCCCCAACTTCTTATTCACACGCCCCAAAATCTTCCATCCGCTTTTCTTCACTGTCCGCCTTTTAGCCTTTCAAACCTTATTTCCACCGTTATTTTCCGCCTAGTCCTTATTTTCCTTCGTATTCCGAATCTTTGTCCTGCTTTCTCTGTATAACTTTCCAACTCAGTATTCTTTACTCGATCGTCTCCTCCATTTAACCTCCATTTGCTCTCTACCACTGACCTCTCCTTCCCCGTTTTTTCTCTTCCCATTCCCTTCCCTTTCCTTTCCTTTCCCGCTCCTCTTACTCTTCCCCTTCTCCTTTTCCATCTTTTCCACTTCCCTTCCCTTTCGATTTCCCTTCCTCTTCCTCTTCAACGTCACCATTATCTTCTTTTCCTTCCCTCTCCTACCCCTTCCATTTGCCCTTTCCATTTGCTTTCCCTTCCCTTCCTTTTCCACATCTCCTCTTCCTCTTCTTCTCTTTCTCTTTCTCTTTCTCCTTCTACTCCTCCCTTCCCATATCTATTCCTTCCAACGTCGAGCTTCCCGATAATGACCGCCGCTCCATTTCCCTCCGTATCCCTTCATCCATATCCTTCTCCTCTCTCCCTCCCTTCCTCACTCCCTCCCTCCCTCCGTCCCTCTGTGTCTCCCTCCCTGCCTCCCTCCCTGTCTCCCTTCCTGCCTCCCTGCCTCCCTGCCTCCCTCCCTCCCTCACTCACTCACTCACACTCGTTCCCTCCCTCACTCACACTCTTTTCCCTGCTTTCCACTTTCCTTTGCTCCTTCCCTCTCTCCCTCCTTCTAATCCACCCTCCATCCCTCCCTCCCGCATTACCATTCGTCTTTCCCTCCCCCACCCACACAGTCCCAACCCCATCAATCTTTCCATTATCGACCCTATGTTCTTCTTTCCATCTTTCGTGGAATTTAACTCCCTTCTCAGCCAGCTGCCCGGTTTCCAGGAATCGGAAAAAACAGCATGACCTTCAAGACCGAGCTATAAGAGCGCCGGGCCCCAGCAGCCCCAAAGGCGCCCAGCCTGACGGTCGGTCGGTCTGGCGGTCCGGGCGGCCAGGCGAGAAGGGCTGTAGCTACCCCGTGCAGGTCAGTGCCCTTCATTCAGCGTTTTTCTGCCTATCTCTGTATCACTTTCTGTATGTGTGTGCTTCCCTGTCTGTATGTGTGTATCTCTTTCTTCCGTGTTCTTTCTATTGCTACATGTCTGTTTATCCATTGGTTGCTGCTGTCTGTGTCCATGACTGTCTGACTCTCAGTCTCTGTCTCTGCTTCTCCCTCTCTGTTTCTCTGCCTCTGTCTGTCTGTCTGTCTGTCTGTCTCTCTCTCTCTCTCTCTCTCTCTTCATGTCCGTCTGTGTATCTTTCCCTGTCTCTACTTGTTTTTGTCTGTCTGTCGCTCTCTGTCATTTAAAAAATCTTCACCGCACTATTTGTATGTCTGTCTCGCTGTCTGCGGCTGCCCCTCTCTGTACATGTCCTGCTCTGTCTGTCTACATGTATCTTTCCTGAAAACCGTGTCGCCAGTCACGTGACTAGTGACTGCAGAGAATACGAAAGATGAAAGCGAGGTTAGCCAACATCACGCGTGGATAGAATGGTGGAATAGCTGCAAGAGAAGAAAAGACAAATAGACAGACAGACAGACAGACAAACGAATAGATAGCCTGACTCGGTAACTCACTGACCGATTCACTCACTGTATATATTTATTTTCGGAGGCATGGCCTGCTTTCCTGACTGACCAAATGAGCGAGCGAGCAAGCGAGCGAGTGAGTGATTGAATGAATGATTGAACAAATGAATGAATGATTGAACAAATGAATGAATGAATGAATGAACGAACGGACGAATGAGTGAACGAACGAAAGAATGAATGAATGACTGAAATGGATGAATGAATGAATGAATGAATGAATGAATGAGTGAATGAATGAATGAATGAATGAATGAATGAATGAATGAACGAACGAACCAAAGAACCAACGAACCAACGAACGAACGAACGAATGAATGAATGAACGAATGAATGAACAAATGAATGAATGAATGAAAGAATGAATTAATGAATGAACGAATAAACGAATGAATGAATTAATGAATTAATGAATGAGCGAATAAACGAATGAATGGCAATGAAGCCATAATCCAGGCGATACGTTTAAACGCAGAAACAAGCGGACAGGAAAGTAAAATTTACGGCTGGAATGACCAACTATACGCAGCACTGATAAAATCGATCAACGTCAAATTTTTATTGCGCCAAGCGACGCTGCTATGGCGATATTTCTTTAACGGTGCTGTAAAAGCCAAACGCCTTCTTATCACCTCTTAATGCAAATCCTATCGCCAGTGTCAAATTTATTACCGTATTGATTTAGCGCAAGCATATTTCTTTTCGCGCTTCTTCAAGGCTACAAATCGACTGCGCGGTGAGTCAAGGATTCCGCCTTTTGAACTGTATTCTGGGTCAGGGTGTTCTTCTTGTTAGCCAAAAAGAAGACCAGGTCCACCCGTGGCAACGGCGCGCATCCTTGCGTGACCTAGATTGCGGATTTCTCATTGGATGGCATGGCAACCATGGTCCACTCACCGCGTGACCTATAACGCGCGATTCCGATTGGCTGAAATGGATCCATAGAGAGCAATAATTCGCCGCGTGACCTAAATTCTAATTAGATCACGGGATGTATTTATAGAAACGTCATCGAACGAGGCATTAATTTATGCGCATTGATTTACGTTTGCTAATCGTTGCTATTAATAGCTAGATAGTTTGACATAATGACTCACAATATAGGCCTACGTTATTTTTTAACAAACCATGTTCTCGGTCAAATACCAGTTGTGTTTTAAAATAGCAATAATAATTATTGTTTCTGTTTAAAAAACTAAAAAGATGTCTTCGACTTTGTGGTAAACAACGACTATTCTGCTTTTGTCGCAAATTTCTACATTTTTCGACATTTTAAAATTGCCTACCCTTTGTTAGAAGTGTACGACGCCCTATGCTATAGGTTGAAGAATTGCTTGTTTATGTGTTTGCGCTTTTTTGTATGTTTTGTCTAGACACAAGAAATGGTAAATTAGTAAGTCAGTTACGCACATGCGTATTTTCGCAATCACTGTGTGTGTCTGCCTGCATGCCTGACCGCTTCCTTGTCTCTGTCAGTCTGGTCTGTTCTCCTGCCTGTCTTTAAGTATCTGTCCGTCTGTCGGTTCGTCCGTCCGTCAGTCTATCTGTCTGTCTGTCTGTCTATGTATCTGTCTGTCTGTCTGTCTGTCTGTCTGTCTGTCTACAACTCTACATGAATGTCTAGGTGTCCATCTATCGACCTGCTTGCATATCTGTCTAGGACTATGTGCGTGCAACTTGGTAATTGTTTGTCTTCACATTCTTCGTTCCACGCAAATAGCACCAGGAAATGAGTAAAACGTGTTACACGCCATCACCCACCCACCCCCACCACGCCCTACTCACCTCCCACCACCCCAACCCCATCCCAGTCAGGTGTAACCACGAAAAACAAAATGGTGGCTGAGATGACGGGCATGATGGATTCAATGGTCCGAAAATGCGTTGTTTGTGGCCAGGTAATCGCCTAATTTCTCGTGCGGCGTCGCTCGATTGGCCGAAGCAACAGCCAATAAAATCAGGAATAAATCTCCGCCCGTTCCACGTTCTCTCTTTCTGTCCCTCTCTTGCGTCCGCGCGCGCCCTCTGCCGTCCGCCGAACGTATCTTCTACGCCGCTGCCCCGGAACTGACCGCATTTGCGACTATCTCCACCAAGCGCTTCCTCGGCAATAACTCAGCGCTAACGGCCAGCGCTTAGAGAGGACAATCGCATTGGGTCTGGTACGGTTCAGCATCGCCAAAACAGGTCGTGTTTTGTATTGAGCTAACGGCTGCGTCTCAAGTAGGTTATGTTAACGTGGTGGTAAGCGGTGGACAGTTTCTTACACGACCCGGTGCGATTTGCACGTTTCGCTTTATCTCCGCTCGTCCACGGTTGGAGGTCGCTAAGCCGGTTCGGCGCATGCGCAGTGCATCGAGGCCGCGGTGCGCGCCGCCCGTATATTACATCCAGCTGAGTCTGGTTAGCGCGAGCAGACGATGATGGTTTGCGACTGATGCGGACCCCGGAACAAAAGCAGCAGCTGCTGAAGCCAGAGCGAGGAGTCCGCGCCGTCGGCCAGATGCGCTGCGGAACGGGTTTCCGAGTGTAGCACGGCCGTAGATTTTCGACGGAATTCAGGCGCGCTTCCGAGCGAGCGGAACCGTATTTAGGCACGTGCCGCCTTCCTCCCCCGTCCGCAAATAGCGCTCGGCGCTGTTCCGTTTTTAGTTTCGCGCTGCTCGGGGCACGTTCGATTCTGAATACCAACGCTTCGAGTTCGAAAGCTTAACGGAATTATTATTTTTTAGCTGAAACGGCGTCGTTTCGATGGATTTGAAACGCTAGTTTGTCAACGTTTCTATTTTGATTCATCGTGTGTACGGAAGGAGGTTTACGCGCGAAGCTCGCGTGATTTTTTGACGCACGCTGTATCGAGACAATTGTTCATCGGCGCCATGAATACCTACTACCCCTCTCAGCTGTTCCCCTCCCAGCTCGACTCGTCGTCGTTTTCCGGGCTCTACTCATCTAATCATAGCTACA
>OX457039.1:5388601-5481101 GCA_949752735.1 Lumbricus terrestris
TGTCGCTTTATCTCTCTCTTTCTCTCTGTGTCTCTGTCTGTCTCTGTCTGTTTCTGTCTGTTTCTGTCTTTCATTTTTTTCTCTGTTTTCCGCTATCTCTATTTTTAGTAATTACCTCCACATAATTTATGGCTATATGTACACATCTCTCTGTCTGTTTCTCTTACACTCTGTCTCTCTCTGTGTGTCTCTGGCTCTGTATCTGGCGTGTTAATTTGAGGGAGCGAGGGATCAAGAGAGTTGCACAGATAGACAGGGATGTAGAGAGAGAGAGAGAGAGAGAGAGAGAGAGAGAGAGAGAGAGAGAGAGAGAGAGAGAGAGAGAGAGAGAGAAAGAAAGAGAGTGAAAGAGAGTGGGTCCAAGAGTGACAACAAACAGAACAGAGACAGAGATCGAAACATACAGATAGACAGCTAGAGATTTCGGCGAAGCTCTCCATACGTTTCACTCTGAGCTGCCAAAACGAACGCGCGCAGAACATAAGCACAGCAGCAGCGACATTCATAGAATTTATTGCAACCACGTCGCATTATCTGAATGGATGGATGAGATGTCGGCCCTTAGAGCAATAATCCATGTATTTAGCCTATATGCATTTATATTTATATGCATCCATAAAATACATATAAATATATCACCGTCTACTGGTTCTAAACTATATCATATATATATATTTATATATATTTATATATATTTATGTATATATGTCGCTAATGTGCAGAATGTGTATTTACGATCATGCGAATTGGCCTATTATGTATATATATATATCAACACACATAGTTTATGTATTGTGCACGAAACAAAAGCTCGTGTATTTATGACGGGAACAATTGAATTCTGCTAATCAGAGCGCTTGATTGATGGCTGTGCTTTGCCGCGAGAGATCGCATTGCAACGTCCCGACTGCATCGGATGCTGTAAGATTTACAGATCTCGGTAAGTTGACGATGTTAAGGCGAGGCGAAGTTGGAAGCACATGACGCAAGAGTCAGATGACGTGGCGGTGAGGTATGACGCTACAACGAGATGACGTTATAGAATGATATGACGTTAGAATATTGGATGACGATATAATTAGAATCCGTTAGAATTAGATGACGATAGAATTATAGACGATGATAGAATTATACAGATGCCCTGTTATAGGAATGCAATGCCAAAAATTATTAATGGGAAAGCAGCATTTCTATAATGTGAAGTGACGTGAGAATGAAAGTCTGGCTAAACCAGACCTACCATCAGAGCAACTAGAATGAAAAGGTATATTAAAAGGAGAATGTTGTGAATGGGAGGAGTAAGAAGAGTTGCTGAGAATGAAGCAGTTGGTTGCTCATCGTGGGATATATTCCCATGCCCCACAATGCCTGTCTGTCGTTTTGTCTGTCTTTTTGTCTTTTTGTCTGTCTGTCTGTCTGTCTGTCTGTCTGTCTATTTGCCAGCTGTCTGGTTTTATATATCATGTGTATGTCCTGTTGCTTCTGTCTTTTTGTCTGTTTGTCTGTCTGTCTGTCTGTCTTTTTGTCTGTCTGCAGGTCCGCGTGTATGTGTGTCTGCCTGTTTGCTCTCTGTGTATTTTGGGAAGAGTAAGTGTGTAGTGGCTTTCGAATGAGCAGAGAAGTTCAAACGAAAGGTGCATGTGTGAGGCATAACGATGAGAAAGAAATAACAATGTGCAGGCATACATTCACATGTATTATAGAACTATACTATGCATACATAAATACATGCAGCACGATGCGTGCATATACATACATGCATTCAAGCATGCTGGTGCACGGTCCATCTAATCCGCTCTTCTCCAAAGACAGCGTCGAGCCTCATCGGTTGTTGGCCCGTCCACCTGGAATGGGATCCCGCTTGCACTGCGCTTATACTATATCGGAATAATTTAGCTGCTTTCTACCATGGCAGTCTTTTTAGCCGTGGCTTGGCTGGGAGCGCCTCTGAGTAGGCTTTTTGAAGGGTGCTATGGATTTTGGCCCACCCTGTATGGTTTTTTGCCAATATCTTGGCCAGAAGTAAGAATTTCGAAATGAAATTTTTGCAGGCTTAAGTCATATCTCAAATAATTGTTATCGAATAGCCTTGATATTGCCAGATGATCATTATTATTACTATTTAGAAGAAAAAAAACAGGGTAAGAGCGTAGCTGCAAGTCGCTGTGAATTCACTTAACAAGATGACAATCAAGTTGGTAAATAAGAAATCTGCCAGATTGATAATTGTGCTATTAGAGCAATGAAATTCAAAGTTCTAAAAAATGAAATTGGCCAAGGTGTCAATGATAGACAAAATGTGTATTCAGACACCTCTTGAGCAAGATCCTGGAGATATAAGGCTATGAGCAACGTTTACTCTGATAAACAGTGAGATCTCAAAAATTAAAGAATTAAGCAATGAAAGAAGATCGGCTCAATGTCGATTGTTCTGGTTTTATTGAGAAAGACTCAGAAAGTCAATGACCCACATCTCCGGATTTGAACCCGATGGAATGGTAATCAATTGCGGAGGGCTATGGTGGAGAAATATCACAATCTGCAACCAAAACCAAGAGTGGTTAGAGAATTGATGAGCGCATTGGAGTTGATATGGGAAGATTTGCCTTTGGAACGCATCAAGAACTTTGCGTGAAGCCCTGTCAAGTTCATTTACATATCAACAATTATTTGAATTGTTTTTGTTATTTTTTATTGTTACTATACGTTTTTGAATCGTCAAAAAACGGTGGGTGGCCTCACTAAAAGAGATATAAAAAATTTCTGTTTTAAATATTTTGAGTGTAAGTATGAATTGCCTTTAATAAAATCACGTTTTTGTTACTTTTTGTTGCGTTGCGCTTATGAATCGTCAAAAACGGTGGGTGGCCTCCCTAAAAGTGGTATAACTTTTGTTCTGTTTACAATATTTTGATGAAATCTGGTCATCTTGTATAAATATGAATTGTCTTTAAGACCGTAGAAGTTCATTTTGAAATTCTTACTTCTGGCCAAGATATTGGCAACAAACCGTAGGGGGTCTTTTTTGACCACCCTGTACATACACACATACATCCGTTTACATACATACATACATACATACATACATACATACATACATACATACATATATACACATACATACATACATACATACATACATACATACATACATACATACATACATACATACATACATACATACATACACACACACACATACATACATACATACATACATACATACATACACACATACATACACGCATACAATGTGCCTGTTCTTTGGGCCGCAACACTTCCGACCCATTACTAGACAGCGTCCATTACTTGCCCTACTATCGCGCAGGTGGCTCGCGCCCCTCAGCCGATCGGTCGGTCGGTCGGTCAGCGGCGGTGGGCAGCCCCATCGAAAGTTGGCGGGGCAGAGGCCGAGGCTGGACCGCCGCCGCCGCCGCCGATGCCTGGACCTCCCCGTCCCGATGGGGGGACACCACCGAGCTCCACCGACGCCTTCGCTATTATTATCCTATTGATCGGGCGGTTCCTGGAAATGGCGCTGGCAGTCAGCGCGCATGTCACAGGCACCAACTGCTGCTGCTGACAGGTGCCCCAGAACGGCGATCGGTCAATCGCACGGCGTCAGATACGATTCGGGTTTCGCACGCGGGGGTTTCGTTTTGTTAGCCGTCTACTATACTGTTGCAATAGTATTTTGCGACGTTATGTGTGCATCTATGGTAATGTAGATATTTTGGTGTGCATATTTTATTCATATAATAATTATGAATAAAATACATACATTATTTGTATTGTATGTATATAGGCCTACGTGTGTCTTTGTTTCGTGGTAGTTGTATAGCTTTTACTGGGCATAGATCGCAGAAAAACGACTTTGAGTTTTAGAGCTCTCCTAAGAGTGCTGGAATCGCACATTTTGTAACATATCTCAAAGAAAAATGTCACGAACATACATTTTATATGCTGCAACTCGGCTGCAACTGACTAGCATTTCGACTACGCTGAGCATGTATAACTGCCAACACTTTCAGGCCATAAGTTTTGCTCGACTTTTTTAGAGTCAACCCATTCCGTTACACTCTCCTCTTCTTTTCATTCGGTTTTTCGCATGCTTACCCTATTCGATGCGTTTTCAACCGTTCCTGTCAAACGAGTCCGCATATAGCCACCACACACAACTACGCACCTAGGCCTCAGACCACTCCTCTCTCTACTCCTCCCTCTTTTCCACTCCCTCCTCCGTCCCTCCTAACCACCCTCCTCCTCGGTATACGCCACCCCAGCACCGCTCCGCAAGCGGTCGTGCAAATCCGCCGTGAAATATAGTCCGGCTAGCGCGGAGCGAGACAGGCGCGTCAATCAGCGGTGACAAGGCGACGGAGAAACGCAAATAAGTAAGTAAGTACGTCGGCGCGTAAATCAGCAATTACGACGTAAGTGAGTAAGTTAGTGTGGCGAGGGTCACAGCCCCTCGTGTCGACTGGCAGTTGGGATGCTTTCGGATGGCGTTCCTGCACGCCACACGTCGCAAATAATGACCGGACGCGGCCGGAAATGACGTCACTACCGGCCCAGAAACATTGGCGCCCGCACATAAGGGGGAACGGGGGGACACTTATACCTCGATAAATTGACACCTATATTTCTTTATATGTATCTGCTTATCTCTCGTATACGTACTGTAATAGGTTCCACCGACTCTCTGTCTGTCTGTCTGTCTGTGTGTCTGCCTGTGTGTCTGTCTGTGTGTCTGTCTGTCTGTCTGTCTGTCTCTCTCTTACTCTTTTCTGCCTCTTTCTCTCTCTTTGTCGATTTCTGTCTCCCGGTCTGCCAGTCTGACTGCCTGCTTGCATGCCTATTCTCTCTCTCTCTCTCTCTCTCTCTCTCTCTCTCTCTCTCTCTCTCTCTCTCTCTCTCTCTCTCTCTCTCTCTCTCTCTCTCTTAGTCTTTTTCTGTCTCGCTGTCTCTGTCTGTCTGTCTGTCTGTCTGCCTCTGTCACTGTCTCTGTCTGCCTCTGTCTCTGTCTGTCTTGTCTGTGTGTCTCTCGTGTGTTTATCCCTCACCCTCAGAGTCTCTCTACACCACCCGCTATATTCCTACTTGCTTTAACTTGATCGGCGCGCATAACATGTTTCTCCAAGTAAACCACAATTCATTCATCCATTTTCTTTCTTCTCCGCTTAGGACCGAATTCGTCTCAGCGTCGTCGTGGTCGTCAGACGTACTCCAGGTACCAGACGCTGGAGCTGGAAAAGGAGTTCCAGTTCAACCGCTACCTGACGAGGAAGCGTCGCATCGAGATAGCGCACTGCCTCTGTCTGACGGAGCGGCAGATCAAGATCTGGTTCCAGAATCGACGGATGAAGTCAAAGAAGGAGATTCAGCAGATCAAGGAGCTGAACGGCGTCGCTGCGGCGGCGGCAGCGGCGGTCGCCTCCCTCGGTCCCGGGAGTCTCCAGGGCTCCAGCGGGGTCCTTCACGGGTCCGGATCATCGACGGGGCCAGTCGTCGTTGGAGCGGGGTCGGGCGCGGCAGGGGCCCCAGCGGCTGGGGCTGGTGAACACGAATGGGGCGAGCGACTACCCTCGATGACGCAACTGCACGAGGGGTCGGACAAAAGGGGTTACGATTAGGGAGGGATGTTTCGCTGTGTATTCCATTGTGTGTGTATATATTATTATGTTGCGTGAACTTTTTGAACTTTCTTGGGGTAAAATTGACGACGAATCGTGGAACCCAATTGCTTTTGGCTACTGTCCAACTGCCTAGCGCGTCTGCTGTGTAATGTAATGTAATCTAAGGGTATTCAAACTGATGTGTATGTTCCATATAGCACCGACGGAACAACCCCGTGTATGGTATTGGTATAAGATCGCATGAATGTGCATTGGAGGTTGGAATAGACGACATGGAAATTGGCTAAAATATTTTTAGTTAATCAGCTTTAAATTGTGTAGACTGTTTTGACATGTATTGTCAATATATTATTTTGTTATTTGCTATAGAAATTAATTCATGTAAATTTGCAAAAACGCATTAATCGATTTAAGAATTTAGAATTTTCATTTACTTCTGGCGACACAGATGTTTTAAAATGTATTAGATTAGATTGGATTAGATTAGATTAGATTAGATTAGATTAGATATAACATTAGATTATATTAGTCTAGCTCAGAATCTTCAAAATCATCCATAGACTATGTTTTGTTATCGTAAATACTAATAAATTGTACATTCGATTGATGCAAAGCACGTTCTCAAAAGGGTACATCTCAAAAGTGTAAAATTTGGCACATTGTGTCGCATGTAAAAAAATAGGGTTTTATTTACTATTTTTAGACATTTAGCATCATTTTTAAAAGTTGTATTGAGTCCAGTTAAAAAAAATTCGGCTAAAACAAATACAGCGGGCTGGTTAGCCACTCACTGTCTATTGTAAGGCCACACTGGATGGCGTTTGTTACAAAATAATTGTATCAATTACTTGTAAGAGCACACATTAGGCTACTGTCGCGCTTTAGGCACAGCATAGCCTAATATCGTGTGCTTATTATAATTTCTTATTAATACAGAATAGTAAATCTGTTTTAATTTGACTGAGAGATTTATGCAGATTCGTCATTGTAATAGATCTATTGTAAGACAATAAAGAGTGGATGCGCTTTGCAATGTCCACATGCAGTGATGGTCAGAATGGCGCATTGTGTCGCGTGTCATGCAAATAATGTTCCAGTATCTGGGATTTGGATGCATGAATCTTGCATCAATACTCACATTTTCCCATTGAAACCCACAACTTAGGTTTTCTCGCCGTTGAGGAGTTTTGGTTAGTTCCAGAAAAGGCGATATATGATGTAGTACAAGATGCAACGAAATTTGTGTATTTAAATGCTTTCGAAGGTTCGCGATAGATTTGGTGTTTGTCGCATGCAGACGCAGTAGCCTGGCAGTTGAGATTCCTCGCTTCGTCAATGTACGAACGAAATTCCTAGTCCACACGTGCGCAGTTCTGGTTCTTGATATCAATTTCAGTTTTAAAACGTAACTATTGTCTCAAGTCTATATTATACATGTGCAGTAACTGTCTTGTGTTGCGTGTGAACCTTCGCGACATTAATTTTATCCACGAATCAGAAGTCGGTCAGCTTTCGATGCAGGATAATATTATTATGGTTGACTTTTGCACGGTGTGCATTGTTGTGCGTTTTTTGTTCTACTTCTCGCTTCTATTCAATTTCGTTTTGGGTAAATTATATCCGTATACGTATCTGTGGTCATCAGTTATTCTGTACAGACGATGATTAATTTTAAGATACGGCATTTTGTTTCATGTGATAGGCGTACGGCTTTAGTTTTTTTGCACGTTGAGTTGCCCTATAGGGTTTTGATAAAGGAGATAGTGATAAGTTTTTGCAAGCGGTAATACCACACTGTTATTATGGGGTATCTATGATGAATGCGTGTATTGTGATTTGTCTGAACAAGATTTAAATGGTAGCAGATGCGTACCGGGTGGATACGGTGGTACTATGACTGTGTGCCGTGTGCGTACCCAGTTACCGTATTTACTATTTTTTGTCGCAAGGCACGGTACTGTTGCCTGTACAAGATCTTTGCGTACTCTACATACTGTTTATTCGCAATGTACGTTTTGGGACAGTCAATTCGAGCGGAGTATTAGGAGTACCGCTACAAGTTTTTAATTGACATTAACTTTTGAAACACGTGTATACAGCGCCCTTTCCTTCGGCCTAGGCTGAACTACGGCGCTATACAAATCGTATTGCTGTTGTTGTTGCTATTATTATTACTATTATTATTATTATTATGATTATTATTATTATTATTATTACTATTACTATTATTAATATTATTATTATTATTATTATTATCATCACATTTACTTCTTCAAAAACTGACAAAATCATGAATTATATCATTATTATATATTATTATTATTATTATTATTATTATTTTTATTATTATTATTATTATTATTATTATCATCATCATCATCATTATTATCATCATTATTATCATCATTATTATAGTTATTATTGTTATTGTTATCTTTATCATCATTAGCCTATTATTTTTGTTCTTATTATTACAAGATATGCGAGATTTCGTTTTTCGTCACATCTGCGTTAGGTACGTTCGTCTTTATAAAAATTGTCGGTATTTTTGCTGTTGTGAATGCGGGACAGAAGTCTTTGCGTCTCATTATGTGTTCAATGGGCGAGGTACTTTGCATTGATATTATCTGAAAACTTGTTGCTTTCACGTCGTCTCGTAAGGTACGCTAAAGTGTGTACTGAAATATGGAACATTTGTGAATTTATGTATTGCTTACTGCCATGTTTTCTTACGTTCAAGTCACTACAAGTGTTCTGTACAGCTCTTTGGCGTACATGCAGCGTAGCGTGTCATGACCATATATATAAATGTAGCTTTTATGCAACTGTAGCCACAACTACTTAAGTCAGTTAAGTGTTAAGTAGTGTTGTGACTGTAGTCTTGGTTAGTAGTTGCGAATGTCCTATATAAGTGGTTTGTATCAAGTAAGTGAACAATCATTATTTTGCACAGTTTCTGTGCCTGTCCATGATTTAAGGGTAACGCGCCACTTTGTATCGTAGATGTTAGTGAGTTTGGTAGAAAAACTGATACAGCCCCACTTGAGCTGCGCCTGTTCACTAGATCACTTTTTGACACATCCTATAAGCACTTAAAAACTTTCTTTTTGGCCGTGCTGGAGTCGGGAGCGCCTCTGAGTAGTTTCCTTGAAGAAGCGCTACATAAATACTTGAATGTGTGAATGAATGAATTTAGAGTATAAGGACAGGAAATGGTCACATGCAGCACAACCAAACTGTGTCTGCTAGAGTACGTGATGCATTCATTTTCAAACGTATTTATCTGGTGCGCATCACACGGCATCCTTTGAGGTTCCACAGATAAATATTTCTCGCGGTTGTGGTGTATTTATTAAACTTGTGCACACGCATTGACGATGACACAGCTTGCCAACCGCTTCGAAAAAATGCAATTATTATCATTATTATGGTGGCCGCAGATATATTTGCATGAGGGGCAAAACACAATGGTTTCGGTTAAATTTGTTTTATCAATAACTTTTTGGGAAAAACGCAAAGCAGGAAATTAAGAATTATGGGAGTTTTTACAGTGTGTTCTGAATCTGAACGTAAATTTTCCAGTTCACTTTGTGTATTAATTATTAGCATCTGTACAGACTGTACTGTACTGTTATGGTTCTACGAAATTTGCTGAAAACCAAAAGTAGTAGGCCCTAGTTTAAAAATGGACTCAATTTTCTAGAAGGCAAGTGCGCCCTCTTCCCCATGTACGGTCTTCAAATAAATTTTTAAATTGTGATCTGAATTCCAGTTTCGAACTAGACTGAATTTTTCTGTTAGAAAATTCGAAGTGAAAATCCATGAACGTCTTGTTTTTCAATTTCTGTTCAGAACCCTCATTTCGTACGCTGCTATAAATTTGCGCTGCACGCAATGCATTATGCAGTGTTATTGCTGAAAGGACTTAGTTGCACTTCGTGCAGTACGTTTAGAGCCGCTATTAGGGTTTTGGTTTTCAATCTGAGCATGGATGATGTGAATCGAGTGAAAAAACCGTTGATGTTCTTGCAACAAATGCCATAATGCATTGATTTAGCAACGCTCAATATCTTTCTGCAGTTGGTGAATGTGCGAAAAGGTTTTTATTCAGAATCGGTTACATAAAGGCGTTAGCCTACAGAAGTTCTGGATAGATAGGAGTATTTACAATGGAGAATGCACTTTATACGCACCCAACAATTATTTCCCTTTCAGTAAAGCAATCTGTGAGATTCTAGAAACACGGTGATTGGTTCAGTTGGGATTGCTCTTGTATGTACAGCTGAGTGGCTTTTGGTGCTTAATTCAATTCCTTTTCAACGCAATCAAATTATCCTGAAATTTTCTAAAACTTCAAACCAGGTGCAGCTCTGGAGCATACTCAATGTCCATTTGCGCTGCATCAAGCATTATTTCTAACCTTACTGTTGCCAGAAAATTTCTCGATTCCAACTTTGGAAAGAATTTCAGGATTCCAATTCGGAAAACATTTCGGGGTTAAAATTCAGGGAAAACCACCAGTTTTCCAATTGAGGACAATTTCGGGGTTCCAATTCGGTGGTTTTTGAATAGACATGTTATAGCAAAAAGTGCACATAATACACAAAGAATTTGTTTTTAAATTTCGGAAATCACATGTTTCTTGGGGTCCAGACCCCAATACCATAATTTCTACCTTGTTTTCTAGACGCAGCACGAAGCAATAGGTGAGCATTTAATGCATGAATCAAACCACGAAATTGTTCTGCAAAATTATGAATTAATACGCCAGTCACTACCATTCTTGTATACGCCTCTCGATCATTTTAATGTATACACAGAGGTAGACGTGCGTTCAAATTGCGAGTACACGTATGCCATAATTAATCATAATTTATAAATATATAATTTAATTGATTCGACTGTTTCCGGTCTATAGGTCCAGTAATATCAGATCCGCAATTACTCATGTCTGCTGAGTGATGAAGCACATGGCCACCAACCGAGACAGACAGACCAACAGGAAAAGAAAGACAGACAAACAGACAATTAAACAGACAAACAGGCAGACAGACAGACAGATATATAGACAGATAATTTGACAGACAGAAAAACAGATATACAGACAAACCGACAGATAGACAGACAGGCGGACAGAGAGACAGACAATTTGACAGACAGACACAAAGACAATTTGACAGACAGACAAACAGATATACAGACAGACAGACAGACAATTTGACAGACAGACAAACAGATAGACAGACAGACAGACAGACGGACGGACACAGACATGTCGATTTGCCGTTGTCTCCCCTGAGTGCTCATTATTGCGAAAGCGTTGCATGTATTGAACCATGACCCGCTTCGAAGGCATTTCGAATAATCAGGGAATCTATAGACATGTCCACATTGTTCAAAGCCCTCATTGTGCTTTTCAGTCATCATTATATACATGTATATAATGTGTGTGTTTCTGTATGTGCGTAATTGTGTGTATATTTGTTTCCGCATGTGTGTTGTGCACACTCAACACTGTATTAACAAGCATGCTCCATATTTGTCTGCATATATATAAATATAAATATATATAGGCTATATATATATATATATATATATATACGATCATGACACATATATCGATGAAAATTTTTATGGATTATTTTTAGCATTTCCGATTAATTTCTGATTATTATTTTTTTAAATTTATTTCATGGCGTCGATCGCCCATTTTCAGAGTAAGCAACATCGTGAACAATGATGATTGGAAACGTTTGACTGGAAAACCAAATAATTGTTAATTTTTTGCATTTGAAGGAGATGTTGATGGAAATATTTCCAAGATGGTGATCAAATTAATTTTTTCCAACTTTTCTCAACAATAAATCTATTTTAGTCGATTATTCGCGATACAATTTTGATGGTTAATCGATCACGATTATTTTAATCGGTACCAACCCTAATATAGACATGCATAGCTAACTTGAAGGTCGCTATATAAATTTCATTATGTACGTATATATTTGGCACACCGGGCAAATACATGGTCGATATAATATGCTTTTCTCGCTGGGCCTTGCGCTCTGCGAGCGCATTTGAACGCTGCACCCGGATAAAGAGGCGCTTGAATACGATAAAATATATATCTATGTTACGTACGGTTAAGCTATACACTGTGGTTCAAAAAAGTAAGTCAAACTGTTTTTCATATATCTCCAACGCCTGATTATTAATCATTCTAAATTTTCCAAATATTTAAGAAAAGCAGTTCGGCTTACTTTTTTTTATTGAACCACGGCGTAGATAGAAGAGCATTCTCTCAAACAAACCACAGTGAAATGAACCATGGTTTCTAGACTAACCAACTACCGTACTACCCCGAAATAAGTCCCCAATTTTACATACCTACCAATATACTTTCTCACACATGTAATTGTATGTACATTCATATTTGTAAACACCCTGGCATCCTGTTATAAATGCATATTCAATATTATATATATATATATATAGTCTATATATATTTGTATAGATATATGCATATACATTATAATATGTGCTCATAGTGCATGCCCATAAACTTAATTGTATGTATAAGAATCTAATTTTGTACATTTATACATATTTCTATGCATATTCAAGGTGTTCTATTGCGCATAGAATTATCCCTATGCATCAACAAAGGCATTATATATATATACAGGGTGCGCCAAAAAAAAGTAATCCCCTACGGATTTTTATCAATATCTTGGCCAAAAATAGGAATTTTTCAAATCCAGTTTTACGGGCTTGAAGGTAATTCATATCTACGTACAATAGCCAAATTCCATAGCCATATGTGAAACAGAACAAAAGTTATACCACTTTTAGTGAGGCCACCCACCGGTTTTTGACGATTCAAAAAAGCGACGCAACGAAAAGTAACAAAAAACCAATTAAATTATTCTGGCCAATATCTTGGCCAAAACTAAGAATATCGAAATGAAATTTTACAGGCTAAAAGACAATTCATATCTGCACATGGTGGTCAGATTCCATCAAAATATTTCAAACAGAACATAAGTTATACCACTTTTAGTGAGGCCACCTCCGTTTCTTGACGATTCAAAGACGTAACGCAGAAAAAAGTACCAAAACCACGATTTTATTAAGTCTCATCTTTAATAATTGTTATCAAATAGCCTTGATATTGCTAGATGATCATTATTGCTACTATTTAAAAGAGAAACAGGGCACCAACGTAGCTGCGCGCCACTGAGAAGTCACTTAGCAAGATGACGATCAAATTGGTACATAAGGAATCTATCAGCTTAATCAACAGGTCCATCAAGAACTTTGCAAAGAGACTCAAAAGAAGTTTTGGCACGGGTGGTGGGCGCATTGAGCACAAGTTGTGAAGCACTACCAATTGTCATTTGACAACAGTTATTTGAGATGAGACTTAAAAAATCGTGTTTTTGTTACTTTTTGTTGCGTTTCGTTTCTGAATCGTCAAAAAACAGTGGGTGGCCTCACTAAAAGTGGTATAACTTTTGTCCTGTTTGAAATATTTTGATGAAATCTGAGCATCATGTGCAGGTATGAATTGTCTATAAGCCTGTAAAATTTCATTTCGATATTCTTAATTTTGGCCAAGATATTGGCAAAAAACCTAATTTTTGTTGCGCTTCGTTTTTGAATCGTCAAAAAACGGTGGGTGGCCTCCCTAAGAGTGGTGTAACTTTTGTTCCGTTGGAAATATTTTTCTGTAATTTGACCATTGTACGTAGATATAAATTGCCTTTAAGACTGTAAAGTTTCATTTAAAAATTCGTATGTTTGGCCAAGATATGGGCTAAAAACCGTAGGGATTACTTTTTTGGCGCACCCTGTACATTGGATATAAATACATATACATTGCATATGTATATCTATATATCCAATGTATATATACAAATACTATATATATATATATTTATATATATATATATATATATATATATATATATATATATATATATATATATATATATATATATTGAGGATGGGGCGGCATGCTGCCCTGCAACCATTAAACACTATCGAGGCTCTAGTACAGCATCAACAGCAGCTGCACAGTCTCCGGTTATCCTTGGGGGCGATTTTGGGATGGGAAGTAATGTAGGGAAAGACCTCTGGGGTGGGTGGGGATGGGTGGGGCTGATGATGACGGGGCGCGACCTTTTAGCTTATCATAAGATGCACCTGCTCATATCTGCGGCTAAGACTTAATTCCAAGTACTACCCATAATGCAGACTGGTACGTGCTTTCGTTCACTCATCTGCCTGCACTCACACATATAAATATATTTAAGGATGCAAATACATTCAGTATATAATGTATTATATATATATATATATATATACATATATTAATATATA
Organism: Lumbricus terrestris; assembly: GCA_949752735.1. Taxonomy (NCBI): domain Eukaryota; kingdom Metazoa; phylum Annelida; class Clitellata; order Crassiclitellata; family Lumbricidae; genus Lumbricus; species Lumbricus terrestris. Next base: position 5,402,617 of record OX457039.1, read on the forward strand.
TGTGTGTAATTTGTATGGTTGTGCGCATGCATCTGGCTTTGAATAAGCCACAGTATCTGTTGCTACCAGGCATTAATTGCAATCCATCCCACCCCTCATGCAACTCAGAATAAACGGAATCTACGGATATGCTTAGCCTACCTCACCTGTGTATTTTTGCTTCAAGGTAGAATAATAAGTATATTTAATATATGCACACACATTATACATATAATATATATATATATACGTTTCCAATTTCTTAGACAAAACATTCACATAAAGATCTTTCGTGTGTGTATTATATATAATATATAAATATGTACAATAATATGTTCGCGCTTGTAAGCTATGCTTGTACACGCATCAGTGCATGTATAATATATATATATATATATATATATATATATATATATATATATATATATATATATATATATATCATGGAATGAGCCGTCGATACGACCGTTCTTGTCATCATATATATATATATATATAGGCAAATGCTTTGAGGAATTTATCACACACATATACACCACACACACACATCCACACACATACATACATACATACATACATATATATATATATATATATATATATATATATATATATATATGCATATATTTACACAAGTGTATGCACGAGAAGTTTGAAGCGGGCATTATATGTATAGAGCAGCTCTTATATTCCTGACGCAAGTCATTTTCAGACGATGGATTGAGACGAGAGCAGACGATGCCAATTGTGATTGTCGTCGGTTATTTGTCAACTCCATTTACCCCCACCACCACCCACCCACCCCCAACCCCACCCACACCCTCCATTGGCGTTTTTGTTATTTATGTTTTCCACCCGACAAATTTAGTCTCGGTCTGCCAATGACTCGTTTCTATTCAAATGTTTTGCACATGGTTGGCCCTGGGGTGGGTCTAGGGTGGGTGGGGGTCAATCCAGCCATGGCCTCATGAAAAATGTGCCCAGGACGTCCCCCCCAATAGGGTTTCAATAAGCTATCGATCAATGCAGCGGGAAAAGTAGGATACGACTAAACACTAATGATTTAGCATTGGCTTGGGAAAATGGTATAACATGTTGGCGAGATTTTTAGTCGATTAAATTAAGCTTACTTTAAAAAGGTCGTAAGCTAATTCAGCAGTGAAATTCGGTATATTTTCAAGACATTTTGACCAGATGACTAAAAAAGTTCATAGGATTTCTCACCCAAAGATCAACGTAATTTTTCCCGACCCAAGGTAAAAATTTGTTTCTCCCCTTCGAAAATTTCTGCATCCGCCTTTGGGTTGGCCTGCATTGTGTAGAATTCTGTCAACTGTTCTCATTGAGTAAGGCACTTGACACCTTTGAAAATTGACACCTTTTTACTTCTACTTTTGAATTTTTAACACATGCATGTGACCTATTTACATTAAACAACTAATAAGAAAACGTAAAATTAAGATCATTTACTTTTAGAACCCTTATATAAAAAAATACCCACGTTCTTTATTTCCTGCATTGAATTTCTCAAGCTCTTGCAAGAAATTCTCAATTTCTAGCGTTGCGTTTTTTTAAGCTCATGCTATGGAGTTTAGACCTAACCGTGACCAATGTCTTTTGACCCCCCCCTCTTGCAAAAATTGATGCCGCATATATACGCATGTATGCATACATACATATATATATATATATATATATATATATATATATGCAATTACAATTGACACACGTATACAGTTACATATTGTTTGTTCTACACGCTATAAGCTATACGTGGGTCTGTGAGCCTTAACAGTGTCGTTACGCGTGTTATATTCGCCGGACGTGTTTCACCAACATCCCATCTCTCAGTGGGTCTCGTCGTCCGCCTAACAGATTAGTCGCTGCGAGTAGACGAGATTTGCCGCCTAATCCTTCGCCCGCTCAGCGTCCGCGCTCGGGACATCTAGCTGGACATTGCGATGGACATTGCGATGGACATTGCGATGGACATTCGGGCAGCCGGAGTTGACCACGTAGACGGAAAATAAATTAGAAGGACCGAAATGGCTGTGCTTGGATGAGGAAAACAGACAATGTTAGACAATCAGATGGGTACACAGACTGATATGCATATGGACAGATAGACAGGCAGACAAGCAGACAGACAGATAAACAGACAGACAGACGGATATAATAGGCCTACATATGCATTTTCATATGCATATTATAATATACACATGACATGCGTGATCATGTCGTGTGCTTATGTGACATAGACATGCAGACATACAAGCAAGCGGATATTTGATCAGGCACACAAGAAGGCAGACAAACTTACAAGCATAGATTCAATCAACTGGAAAGACAAGCAGTCGTTCAATGAGTCAGTTTGTTGGTAAGACATACAAGCAAACAGACACATAGGCGACCAGACAGGAGGACAAGCAAGCATACATGCAGTGGATCCGACAGAGTCCAAGTTCAAGCGCTGGTGTAAATTACGTGCATGCTCATATTATGTGCAATGTATGTGCATATTTATATATATAATTTATATATATAATTTTTATATACATATATATATAACCGAAATTATTTGCAATATGTACATCAGCATATAATTATATACAGCGAAATTGCAAGTCTATGATGGCTTATAACGCAATTATGTATGTAATAGGCCTATATTTAAATTGCACATGGCAATGATGGCATGTTCATTGTACTCCTGCAGCAGTGTATACATAGAATTTATATGTAATTATATACGACAAATCCATTAATTTCACACAACACTGGATAGCCAAGTGTAGATTGAAATGCGCCCCATTAAGAGTTCACGACCTTCTGACCTTCGAGAATTCAGGGCTCCTCTGAGCAACCCATGGCTTCTTAAAGGGGTAACGGAATCTGAGGGGTACAACGTGCTTTTGCATATAATGAGCTGTGTGATGTTTGAGACTGGGGTTAAAATAATACCCCATGCGGGTAACTCATATGGGGCATCCATAATTACTGGCATATGATTTCACGCAGACATGCGCACACATACTAATAGATATATACTCATTATTACTCATGCATACTTAAACATACAAAATAGAACATCTTTGTAAGTCGTTTTCTGCGATACTAACACATATTCATGGACAAGAATAAAGACATAATTATTTATAATATGTACACCAATGTGTGCATTTATATATACATACATATATTTGATTACATTTGACTGCCTTTTAAGTTATATGAATTATATATGTTTATTACTATGCCTGTGCACCAAAATGCGGATCGAAATTGGTCAAATAAAGGATGTTTTTATCTTATCTCTTATCTATAATGCATGCAACTATTTTGTGCATGAATAGACCTGTAAATATATATATATATATATATATATATATATATGTATATATGCAAACTTCCCTTAGGTCTGAGAATATCTCTTTAATATTCTGCTCCGATATAGGCCTAATGTTCGAAAATATACTTAAATTGCTCTTTGGTATTTTCGTTAATTTTTTCTAATTGCATTGATTTAGTTAGTGAAATTTTGAGATGCGCCGTTCTATACGCAAACTCATCTCGGCGTGAAGAATTTTATCTAACTTGCTCTTAGTATTTAATTTAATTAAAATTACGCGTGTCATAATTATGCAAAAGTTACCTATGTTTAAACTGGATACTTTGTGAATTTGTTATGCATAATTATGCTATTTATTGACAAAATCCAACATTGTATATTGTTAGCTTCATCACTGGGTTAGTGACCCTGTTTGACTCTGGACCTCGTTGCGCGCATGCGTGTGAGGCGCAATTGAATGGTGTCATGACCTTTAACCTGATCCATATACATATTCATGACTCACCATAATGAAATCATGCATGTCGTTCTAATTTTTGCCCGACTATATGTCCGTCTGTATATGTGTGTATCTGTCTTTGTCTCTGTCTCTCTGTCTGTGTGCGTGTCTTTCTTTTCTTATCCAGCAGCGCCATGCACAGATTTATGTAAATCTATAAACTATTGATTCATTTTTTTATTGTATTGCACTGAATAAAATAGCATTTTAATTCAGATTTAAATGCTACACCTTAAAATTTGTACGCACGTACATAATATTATGTCAGCATGTGTTTGCGACGATTAAAATTGTGCACCAGCTATCCAAACCACATGTGCTTATTGGTGTTGAAGATACTGTGTCATATCATGGATGACTAATGTCGCCCTCCTTCTTTCTCCTTACTTGGGTCTGGCATCGCCAGAGCAAAGCAACATACAATGCAAATACAACTGTGCATGATGATGATGATGTCGATGTACTATTTCCAAATTTCAGAGCTGCACCTATAGGTCTGTACAACATGATGTTTGTGACAATCAAATTTCTGCCTCGTTTTATGATTCCTTGCCCTGTCCCCAAAATATAAAATAGAAGCGCGAGCTTGGTTGTAGAAAGCAACTTAAAAGCTGCAAACCAACAAAGTTTCCTTCAGCAGATCTTAAAAGTAGCTTCCCTATTATGACATGAAACAATAGAACTGAGATAATACAATAAAACAATGCAAAACAATAATCTTTTATATCTATAGGTAAGCATGCATAATCAGAGATCCACGTGTACATGTATATAGGGTTGCAAGCCTATATATATGTGCAATGTGCATGCATATATACGTAGTTTATACCTATAGCCAATAGGTATATATATATATATATATATATATATATATATATATATATAATACCCATATCATTGAGTACTGTGGGGGGCTTTTCTGCTGTTTGTTCTTCGATGACATGCTAATGCTTATTTCGAAAGAGTATTTTCCTTTTGAAGAGTTGTGCATGTGTGGCAAAGTTGAATGACTGCATGCATAAAGGCACGGTCACACATGCATATTATTAAGGCCAAACTAGACTGCGTATACATTTCATGTTTATAATGTTCTAAAAGTTAGTCTTGTTGCTATTGGCAACCGAATGCTGTGGCATTAATTTTTTTTTGATAGATCGCTCTTCTTTGTTTGGATTATAAACGTGAACGTGAATTATCGTGCTGTCTACGTTTAAATTTTGTCCTTTCTCATTTGTGTATAATAATTATTAATTCTTGTGTTTAGGGTAAACGATTTTATGAATTTCACGCAATAGTGGCCTCAGATTACCTAATCTTATAAGAAATTGGCTGTTCGTTACACGCTACCTCTATGATCGCTCACAAACAACCTCAATTAGCATATTAAGTCGATGTAGATTGAACAATGAACAGTTTCTATATATTATTGTTCTTAGACGTTGTTCGCGCATGTGATCTCTATACAGCTACCTCCTGTTAGCGAAGATTGTGTACTGTCGTCTTTGTACAGGTAACATGTTCACAGGTGTGCTAGTGGTTAATTGTCAATGCCAACAGTCAATGAGATTAGCGTTATTCTGCAAATGTGATGAAAATGCGATGCTGTTTCTGAGAAGGTATTTTAGATATCATGATTGCAAGATGCTGGACGATTTTGTAGTTAACATTTGCATGAGTTCAACGATACCTGTCACCTACATACATACATACATTCATACATACATACATACATACATACATACATACATACATACATACATACATACATACATACATACATACATACATACATACATACATACATGCATACATACAATCCTACATACATATATACATACATGCATATATGCATACATGCATGCATACATACATGCATACATACATACATAAATACATACATAAATACATACATACACACAAATACAAAAAATCTCTGGCAGTCTAACGGAGAGTGATCTCAAGGCTTTGTACAGATTGCAACAACTACTATCCTCTGCAACAAGCGTCGGTCTGAACAGCAACAGTTTTGCTATGCGGCGAACATACTGCGGCCGTACAGCAATGTGACAGAGCTGTATAGGACAAAAAACATGCATGTTCACTAGTCGATGATGTCTGCCAGTATAATCATCATCATCATCATCATCATCGTCATCATCATCATTATCATCCTCATCATCATCATCATGTCGTCGTCGTCGTCATCATCATCATCATCATCGTCATCGTCATCGTCATCATCATCATCATAGTCGTCGACATCATCGACATCATCATGTCGTCGTCGTAGTCATCATCATCATCATCATCGTCAACGTTGTTGTCATCATCATCATCATCATCATCATCATCTTCGGTTCGTGATGCCTACCATTCTATGGTGATGGGTACGAATAAATGATCTCCACTGACCTCAGTCATTTGTCAAGTCCCATTTTTAAGTGTGAGTCCAAGCGATGCTTTGTTCTCATTTGTATTGTCTAGCCAGTCCGTCTTTGTTTGCCATTGTTTCGACTTCCTTCAAATGCATGCACCGTATTCTGAGGAATTCGATTGAGTGTAATATTTCTCTACACACATAAATATCCACAAACATGAATCGGAATCTTTGCCGAACGACTGTGTCTGTAATAGTGGCAGTGGCGGCGCCAGGATTTTAGTTTTTTGGGGGGTTGAAATCCCGCGGAAAATGTTCCATTTCCAGACGCCAAAATTTTAATTTTTACATGTAAAAAATTGAAATGGCCTGGGGGGGCTTAACCCCATCTAGCGCCGCTACCGAATGGTGGAGGTTTGATCATGCACCAAAGAAATGTATTTTATGTATTACGTCATGATTTGTAAGGTTGTTAATGATCGCCTGAAATACTACTGTACATGTACAACCGGCATTGCTTTAACGAATGTTTTATCTTATGCGGTGTGTCACTAAGCTTATATCAGCGGCATGGAAGTGACATCAGAATAGGCGAGGCCATGGACCCATGGTCTGGGCGCGAAGCATCCTAGAAAGAACAAAAGCTTTCAGGTTTTAAAGTGATAATGGCATTTCACTTCAAGCTGCATGCGGCATGACAATAAGGTGTCTAGTAATGATAATATTTGTTTTTTTTAACATTTTAAGACTTGCATACTGTTTGCATTGTTTTTGCTTTGGTTTCTGTAAACTGTGTATTTTTTAAAGAAAAACGAAAACTTAGACTTAGAGCTTTGGAATAGCCTAATGATACATTTACTAAAGATGAAATAAGCAAAAATGAACTTGGATCTTTGATGTGGACGATTAAATCCGCCCTGGGACGTTCTATTTTATAGCTCAATGTGCGGAACAATTATTCAACTGTTATTGTTTCTTGGTGTTCTTTCGGTTTGTGCCATTGTCTTGAAAATGTCCGTGTAAACTATTATTTGTATGGAACGGGACTTCTGATGTTGTCTAAGTATGTTTTGTGTCGATTGTAATCTTGAGAACAATTCGTTATTTGTGAATTGTAAATGAAATACAATTATGACGTAATATTTGTGAATAAAAGGTGTAAGTTCTGTATCCATATGTGGTCTGTTCTTCAAGTTGGCGATAATTATAACTACTATGCTGTTTGATGAGAATTTTTAGGGTGTAAACAGATTGAGTTATTGGAATGTCGTTTTATGTATTCATTCACTCGCAGCTTGCTAACTCGCTCATTCATTCACTTAATCACTCACTCGGTACACTCACCCACTCATATACTACTCACCTACTCACTCACTCACTCGCTTGTTAAATATCTCATTCATTCGCTTGCTGTCTCTTTAGATCTCTCTCTATCTCTCTCTGTCTCTCTTTCTTTGCCTCTCTCTCTGTCTCTGTTTGTCTCTCTGTCCCTTTGTCTGTCTGCCAGTCTATCTATCTCCCTCTGTCACTCAGTCTCTCTCTGGCTCTCTGTAACTGTATCTGTCTGTATCTCTCTGTCTCTCTTGTGTCTCGCTGTCTCTGTGTCTGTGTAAATAAATCTGTCTCTGCCTTTGCCTCTCTGTCTCTGTCTGTCTGTCTCTCTCTTACACTCTCTCTCTCTCACTTGACCAGTTAATCACTCACTCTCTCTCAACCACTTAATCACACTCATTCACCCACAACCGTCTCACCCCCTCCCCCACCCATCCCTCTCCCAATCCCACTCCATCCAGTCAATAGACTTAATAGGAAATCTCGTCCAGCGCTTTGTAAAGATTGTTACCGTTCTCGTTGGCGCAATCGGCGCAAGACGAATGCGACCGGGCTATTAACGGGGCTGAAAGGACGAAGATGAAGCGACTCGCCCGGAACAAAAGCGAGCGTTCTCGGTGCGGAAGAGAAACGACCAGATCGCTTTCTTTGCCAACCACCATGCAGCTTCGTTCCGTCGCCTTAATTAATGAAAGCAAAGACTGCGGTGGAGAACTGTTCGTTTGGCATTGAAAGAGAGCGACGACGAGATGCCAACACTACTTAACCGGACCGTTCATTCATTCATTCAGAAGTTCATTTGTTCGGACTTTCAGACGCTCATTCACTCGTTCGTTCATTCACTCATCTATTCATTCATTCATTCATTCGTTCATTCATTCGTTCAGACGTTCATTCGTTCGTTCAGACGTTCATTCGTTCATTCGTCCGGACGTTCAGACGCTCATTCACTCGTTCAGACGTTCATTCGTTCATTCGTCCGGACGTTCAGACGCTCATTCACTCGTTCGTTCATTCATTCATTTATTCATTCATTCATCCATTTATTAATTAATTCATTCTTTCGTTCATTCATTCAATCGTTTGTTCGCTCATGCGTTCGTTCATTCATTTACGTACGTATTCATTCGTTCGCTTGTACATTCATCCGATCGTTCGTTCTTTATTTGTTCATCCGTTCATTCATTGGTTTGTAGTTTGTTCATTCGTTCGTTCATTCATTCATTCGTTCGTTCGTTCAAATGTTCATTTCCTCGTTCATTCATTCATTCGCTCAGTTGTTTGTAAGTTAATTCGGTCGCTCATTTAAAGCTTTCATATAACGCCTCTCAGTGAATTTCCGAGAGCAGACCAGGCCTCATCATCATCATCATCATCATCATCATCATCATCATCATCATCATCATCATCATCATCATCATCATCATCATAATCATCATCATCATCATCACCACCACCACTACCACCACCACCACCATCATCATCATCATCATCATCGTCATCATCATCATCAACATCATCATCAGCAGCAGCAGTATCAGCATCATCATCATCATCATCATCATCATCATCATCATCATCATCATCATCATCGTCATCATCATCATCATCATCATCATCATCATCATCATCATCATCATCATCATCATCATCATCATCATCATTGTCGTCGTCATCATCATCATCATCATCATCATCATCATCATCATCATCATCATCATCATCATCATCATCATCATCATCATCATCATCATCATCATCATCATCATCATCATCATCATCATCATCATCATCATCATCATCATCACTCGAACGAACGAATGAATGCATGTATGAATGAGCGAACTAATGAATGAATGAAAGAACGCCAATTTGATTGCTGATTTTTCGTCCTCACTCATGATAGCCTGCGGACAATGCATGTGCCTAACTAACCAAACCTTCCTTATCTTTTATCCATTCATAATATCATCGTTCTTTTCATTGGAACTTCACTACTGATTGCATCATGTTTGATATTGCCATTGATTATCATTCATTGTCATTCCATTGTCATTCCCTTGTCATTGATTATCATTCATTGTCATTCCCTTGTCATTCCCTTGTCATTCATTATCATTCATTGTCATTCCCTTGTCAGTCATTATCATCTATTGTCATTCATTTATGATTCATTGTCATTCCCTTGTCAGTCATTATCATTTATTGTCATTCATTTATCATTCATTGTCATTCCCTTGTCATTCCCTTGTCAGTCATTATCATTTATTGTCATTCATTTATCATTCATTGTCATTCCCTTGTCGTTGGAAAGAAATCAGACAGTTTTGTCATATTTCAGCTGATGAAAACAGACGAGCAACGAAACAGCAAAAAACAAATTTAAGGTTAAACAGAAGAGCAACAAAACAGAAACAAAACAAAATTAAACAGAAGAGCAACAAAACACAAACAAAACAAAATTAGACAGAAGAGCAACAAAACAGAAACAAAACAAAATTAAACAGCAAAACATCAGCAAAAATCTGATCAAGATTGAAACTTCTTGCAGTCTCTTCAGAGTCTATGGAGGACCCTCCCTTCGTGAGAACCCCAAGCCGATAGTCATTCCTCTTCCCTGAGAATCGATGGAAATTGTACAGAACGGATGGGAAGAAAGACCTTCACCGCGTCCATGGCTTCTATATTTTTAGCCAATCTCTCTCTGTCTTGTTTTTCATCCCGACCATCAATCAAGATCCGGGAGAGTTTTTTCGACACATCATCGATCATGCAGCCACGGATTCATTTTGCAAATGTCAAATGCTTCTGATTTGTTGCGTGATGAAAGAATATTTCAGATGATCAGACCCAGCTGCAATGCTGCATTCGTGGATCCGATCCTACTCGATCCAGCTCCACACCAAGTTTCTGGAAGAACTTCTGCGCGGGATGAAATATCTTACAAGTCGAAGTTTAGCATTGACTGCTCAGCTCGCGACTTTTGGGCTACTTTCTGATGCGAAATCCGGGATTCCTGTTTGCAATTCGTATCTCACTAGTTACTTAGTAGCAATACAACGTTGCCAGATATCATGTCAGAAACTAGCCCAAAAGTCGCGAAATGAGCAGTTAAACCAAGACGTTAAGAAAATGCTTATAGGTATAGTCAAACGCATACCTCATTGGTTTTGTTAGTCACGTCACAGGACACGTGAATAGACCATCAATGCAAAAATTTAGGTGGAATATTGCATAGTCCTTATCACTGCAGACTATACAAGTAAGTGAGCAAGTAGCCTTTATTTGTATCTCACAGTGCACATTTATTAGCCTACTTTGCACAAAACGATTACATTAACTAATACATGCAGCAGATAACAGGCATATAATATAGTCCGTATTCCACATCGTAATCGTAATCGTAATCGTAATCTCGAAACTTCTACAGCGCCCACAAAAGCCAAGTCGCGGGAACCAGCTTATTCACAGGCGCTCAATCAAAACAAAATCGATAGGCAGCGGGTCAAGTCCGGAGAGTCAGGCAGGCAGATAGATGGACGGCTAAGGTGGGTGATGTTTAGAATTGAAATGACGAGGGATGTGATGAGAAGAGGAGGAATCAGGATAGGATTTGTGAAAGAGCAATGTTTTCAGTTTTGAGTGAAAGACCTGTGGGGAGATAGCGAGAGGTGGAGTTTTGGTGAGTTCGTATGATGGGTCGGAAGTTTGCCGAAGTGCTGGCGGAAGCTTGTTCCAGAGAGGTGGAACGGCAATGGCTATGGAGCGGTTTGCAAATTTCAGTGATGAAGTGATGGGAGGGCGAAGCAGTGTAATGGAGGATGAGGAGCGTGTTGAACGAGGTGGCTGGATGGTGAACAACTGACGAAGGTAGAACGGCTGGGATGATTGAAGTGTATTGTAAGTGAGTGAGAGGACTTTGTATTCGATGCGTTCAGGTATTTTGAGCCAGTGAAGTGATTTCAGGACAGGAGTGATGTGGTGACGTTTGGGGGTTTTCGTCACTGCACGGGCGAGGGCATTCTGGATAGCTTGGAGGCGGTTAATTTGGGTTATATCAATGTTTAGGAAGAGAGAGTTGCAGTAATCAAGTTTCGCATGAACTATGGATGTGGCTATTGTGGATGCAGTTTTAAAGTCGAGCATAGGTCGGATTCTGCGGAGATCTCGTATGTGCATGAAACAAGTGCGGGAAAGTTGGGTTATGTGGTCGGAGAAGCTAAGATGCTGGTCAAAGATTACACCTAGGTTTCGGACAGGAGAATTTGCGGAGAAAGTGTGGTTGGAAGAAGAGTCATTGTTGAAGGAAATAGAGGGATCAGGAATTTTCTTGAGTTGTTCTCTGAGGCCAATTAGTATAAATTCTGTCTTGGAGGGGTTGAGGCAGAGGAGATTTGAGGTCATCCAAGAGGTGATGTCATTAGGTAGATCCGTAGAGCATGTAGGCCTATTAACTTGGCAACAAGGGTCACTCCACTCTGTTCCTTAAGAACCTAAAAACTGTTTTGTTCAGCCGTGGTTGGGCCGGGAGCGCTTCTGAGTAGCCTACATTGAAGAGGCGGTATATAAATTTCTGAAATAAATAAATTTATGAAATAAAACAAATAAACACCACAAGATGAATTGTCAATAAAAGCTATTAAAAGTGACCAAGCAACTTGCTGCGGTAACTTATCAGAATTTAAAAATGTCGCCGCGGCGACCGCGGAGACTGTTCAAGAGTAGCCCAAAAGCGCGAGGTTGCGAGGATTTTCCCGTCATGAACGCTTTGAAAAGTAGCCCAACTCGCGTTTCCGCAACGACCTGGCAACCCTGGGGTTACTGCAAATCTCGATGTATTTAGATACACGTGTAACACATACAATGGAGATGTAGTGTCTAACACAAGGCAGGGAGAGTAACGGCCCGTTTCCATTTTAGCATTAAACTGTTCTTGGCATGCGAAAGGGCTTTTGTTGAACGATTGTCTGAAAATGCGATGAATTTCCGATAAGATTCGTCGAAAACAGAGGGCAGAGAATTGAAAGAAGAAGCAAAAACAAAACGAAAATTTGCGGAAGTGTTTCGAACCGTAATCGTAATCACAACAGTCATCTCTAAACTCTAAAGCGCCACTTGAAAGCTAAGCGCAGAGCAGAGCAGAGCACTGGCTTATTCACGAGCGCAATGCCAAATCAGCAGGGTTGTCCAAAAGAGTCGTCCTAATAGATTTTGTAAATATTGCGATGACATGGTTCATTGTTCGGAGGTGCATCTACGTCATCTTGAAATGTTGAAATGTTGAGTTGCCTAAATAAACGTTATATTAATCAATCGATCGAATCAATTGATCAATCGATCGGTGAGTCAGTTGTCAGCAAGTCAGTCAATCAGTCAGTCAGTCAGTCAGTCAGTCAGTCGGTCAGTCAGACAGTCAGTCAGTCAGTCAATCAATCAGTCAGTCAGTCAGTTAGTCAGTCAGTCAGTCAGTCAGTCAATCAGTCAGTCAGTCAATCAGTCAGTCAGTCAGCCAGTCAGTCAGTCAGTCAATCAGTCAGTCAGTCAGTCAATCAGTCAGTCAATCAATCCGTCGGTAGTTCAGAATTTATCTAGCGCCCCTTGTACATCCGTACTCAGTTGACAGTCTTGCGCAGACTACATTATCCTTTCATCAATTCAATACAAAAATTATAGTACAATACATCACAATACAATACAATGCAATACAAGAATATTATGATACAGTACAATGAAATGCCATTCAATGCGATTCGCAGCAATACAATGCAGTATGATGCAATACAACACAGCACAATACAATGCAAGACAATTAGACGCATTACATGCAACACAATGCAATATAACAGAATACAAGTACAATACAATGAAATTCAGTACAATGCAATGAAATGCATTGCAGCACAATACAATGCAATACAATACAATAACATCAATACAACTTTTTCCTAGACTGCCTTCCTAAATTCAAAAGTGCACACACACGACAATATATACGACGGCACAATGTCATCATCAAAGTTATCATTGGACGAAAGCATTGAGCAATTACTGTGTGTGAAGAACTTGACCAAGGTCCATAGTTCCGTATATTCACTCGGTGGAAGTCTGAGTGTATAGGTATACGATAGCGGTCGAACCCAGGTTCTCCGCGTTACAGGTTACCATACTAGCCAATCGTCTACCCGGTATAATGGTTCCCAACCCGTGGCCCGCGGGCCAAAAGTGGCCCGCCAGGCCTAAAAAATAATCAACAAAAATATATGAAAAAAATGACAATTTCACAGGATAGAACATGTAGTTATTTTCTACTACAAATTATTTTAATTTGACGTCTATAAATAACATCAAACAGTCTAACTTTATTGAATTACTAGCTGGGGTACCGGGCGTTGCCCGGGATAAATTGTATATACTCCTTGGCCGCTACTGGAAAAAAACAATTAAAATACGGCGTCAATATAGCGCATACATTAACACAGCGAAATTTAAAGTGAATAATGGGGTACCCGGCGTTGCACGGGAAATTTAGATTTTTCGTCCCCAAACCCAGGTCCACACGTCCCTGCGGGGCGGTTTCGCCGCCCATTTGGGGTTTATAAATGGTAATTTTATGCCTCTGGCTCTGCTTGGAAGGTCTTACGCGGTCCACACGTCCCTGCGGGGCGCGGCTTCGCAGCCCATTTGGGGTTTATAAATGGTAATTTTACTCGTTAAGCTCATGTGACATGGGGCGCCGCTCCTCTTAGTTAGTATATATACTCCCTGGCATATATACGGAATTTATCTTTTCCCAGGCTTGTTGCCCTGAGAGCGTGAAAGCGTGAGAACGTTTGGGTTTCATGCTAAGCTTTGGCGAGCGTCAAAATGACGTCAAAAGCAACGTGCATTTGTTATTGCAAAAGATTACAAATGGCGTCGTATACTTCAGCGATAGCGTAATTAACATGGCGAAATTTAAAATGTCTATATTTTGAAAGTTCAAGTGACTAAAGAGCTGAAAATAGCGTACTTGGATGGTCTGGGTGGACGTTTATCTAAATGCAACGTTTCAGGTCAGTAGTTGCAAAAGTGTGAGCGTGCATAGCTGACAAATGGGGCGCGGTGGTGTAGTGGTGGCGTCGTTGCCTTGAAGCCGGAAGGTTCGAGGTTCGAATCCACCTAGAGTCGCCGCGTAGGGACCTTGGGCAAGTCCTTCACTCGCAATTGCTCAGCGCTTCGGCGTGAAACTCCGATGCAGCGTCCGCGCTGTAGTCGGGAGCGCCTCTGAGTAGCGGATGAGGGCTGGAAGAGGCGCTATAACAAGTGTGCAGACAAACAAACAAACAAACAAATATATGTACATCCTTTCTTATTGATATAGATGACAATTTTATATGCTTTTAGTTAATTAAATTTTAGCCTTGTGGCCCCCTAATGTCCTTCAACTAAGAAAAAGTGACCCTCGTGTCCTTACACTTAGAAAAGTGTCCCTAAAGCAAAAAAAAGGTTGGGAACCACTGATCCACCGGATCGCATCCTAGACTACATAATCGTTCAGTGCATTAGAAAACGATTGGTTAATCTCCACAGAGAGAAACAGATCATTATCGTGTCATCCGGACCAAGGAAGAACAGAGGCGAATTCAATAAATAAGCTAATTGCACAGAGGGGATTATCCAGGGTTATGTCTACCTGAATATTTTCTGCGCAAAATGGGGGGGGGGGTGGAAATGTCCAAGGGGTTAATATCCGTCCACCGAACTTTGGAGTTATATCCATTGCGATTCTAACTTCTAAGGACTAAGGTTGCAAAACTATAACAACAACGAAAAATGGAGTCCATTTTGGACGCCATCTTGATTTTCATAGAGAGTTCCTGAAGGATTGTTTTGCACTTTTGGTATGGTATTCTACTCATACTCCTACACCTATCCTAAATTTTTTATCTTGTTACAAGCTATTTTAGGTGATGACTAATGACCCTGGAAAATGACGACCATTTTGGACGCCATCTTGGGTTCCAGAAAGAGTTCCTGAAGGATTGTTTGGCATTTTTAGTATCTCATTCTACCTGCAATGTCCTACACCTATCCTGAAAATTTCAGGTTGTCATGAATTATTTCTGTAACTTTTTATATAATGTTCCTTGAAAAAATCCAATTGAAAAAAACTGGAAAGATTGAAAAACAATTCCCGTTTTTTCAACTGGCACTATAATCTCATTTTTCTTAGAATTTCTTCCTGAACTTAAAAATATCTTTCTTTTGCTTGTAGCACCAAGATCATGATGACAAAATGAGTGGCTGTCTATAAGTATGTCTGTGTCTTTATGTCTGTCTGTCTGTCTGTCTGTCTGTCTGTATGTATGTCTGTCTGTCTTTGTTTGTCTGTCTATGTGTGCGTGCTGTCTTCTGTCTGCCCATCTGTCTGTCTGTCTGTCTGTCTGTAAGTCTGGCTGTACGTGCTTTTGTGTGTGCGTGTGCTCTTCTGTGTGTCTATCGATCTCCCTGCATGTCTGTCTGTTTGACCATCTGTATGTCCATCTCAAAGTCCGCCTGTTTGTCTGTCTTGATGGACGTCTGTATGTTTGTCTGCTTTCGTGTATGTCTATCTCTATTTCTCTGCCTGTCTGTCTGTGTCAGCACGTGCGTTCTTCTGCCTGTCTGCCTGCCTGCTGCTCTCTCTATCTCTCTCTCTCTCGCTCTCTCTCTCTCTCTCTCTCTCTCTCTCTCTCTCTCTCTCTCTCTCTCTCTCTCTCTCTCTCTCTCTCTCTCTCTCTCTCTCTCTCTCTCTCTCTCTCTCTCTCTCTCTCTCTCTCTCTCTCTCTCTCTCTCTCTCTCTCTCTCTCTCTCTCTCTCTCTCTCTCTCTCTCTCTCTCTCTCTCTCTCTCTCTCTCTCTCTCTCTCTCTCTCTCTCTCTCTCTCTCTCTCTCTCTCTCTCTCTCTCTCTGTTCATCTGTCTATCTGTCTGTTTCTATGCGTAGGTAATATGAAGCTAATGCTTAATTTATGTATCCTCTGTGCAGAGAGTTATCTGCTTATAACTGTGCTCCCTGTCTATCATCTCCGTAAGAGGGTTATTCTAGCGAGGGGTCAGAAGGTCAACTATTGCAGACAGATGGCACCAGAGGTCAAAGGCCGTGGCCAGTTGGATCCCCACATCTTCCGCACAGCAGTGAATTTATAGGTCAGGGTATAAGATCTTTCACAACCGCCACCCCAACTTTAGTGATTACCACGCCACTGAAGGTCACCCATGCATAAAGCGCCGTGCAGTCCGCGCCTGCTCGCCATGGCTTTTTCCGGCTGGTCACTTCAGCAAAATTGAGACACAACAGCAAATTGTGTCCGCCATTTTGTCTCTGCTTTTACGTGTATATGTTCTCGTGATTGAATGTAGATGTATTTGCGCATGTATCTGCTTCTTGATCCGTGTCTCTGTCTCTGTATGTCTGTCTCTGTCTGTCTGGCTCTGTCTGTCTGTCTGTCTCTCTCTCCTTGTCTCTCTATGTCTCTCTGTCTCTCTGTCCATGTGTCTGTCTGTCTATGTCTCTGTCTCTCTCTGTCTCTGTCTATCCCTCTGTCTCTGTCTCTGTCTGTCTGTCTATCTGTCTGTCTCTCTCTTTTTTCGTCTTTGTATGTCAGTTTGCACGGTCGTATAGCCTACCTTCATCTCAATGATGCACTTATTTAAAAACAAAATATAATGGACTGTTCTTCCAATATTCGAATATTCGATTAAATATATTGATTAACTTGGTATAATAATATATGTCAAAACAAATTGAAAGATTGTTTAAAATGCAGTCTTTGAGTTTTGAGTTAAAAATTTCTTTCCACGCCAAAAATTTTTAATATTTCACGAGCTAAAGGCGCAACGGGTTGCGGTGGCGCAATGGTAAGCGTTCGCTGCCTTGTGACCGCGGAGGGTCGCAGGTTCGAATCCATCTCTAGCCATTGTGCATAGCGACCTTGGACAAGTTGCTCACTCATATGGATGGATGGATCCCATTTGACCAGGGTCTATGACAATAGAGGCCGTTAAAGGCGGCCCGTTATACCCTGGACAGAAATTTGCTCGGCGTATTACAGCACTTTGTCTCATTTGCTCCTATATAGGTCAATAAGCTAAATACCACGGCTGGGACATCTTAGCTGCTGACTTAGCATAAGAAATGATGAGCAATGAGAATTAGACTGGCATTAACCAATGCTCCGTTGTGCTGTAGGAATTAAGGTTTGGGAGAGGGGGCGGGGAATGGCCGTTTTTGGCGGATTGGTGCACCACATGGGGGGGCGACAAGCGTTGAGTCAGACACTGGCGACACCGTTTAACCGGTCACTTTTTGTGACGACGTTTTTAGTCTTTCACCAAAAATTTCCGAGGAAGATAATGAATTCCATACTTGTAGATCTGATGACCTTTTTTGGTTTCTTTTACAATTTCCGAAAAACATTTTAAAATTTAGGAAAACATTTCTATGCTTCTATATCAGATGACGCTTTTCTTTTAAAAAAAGACTGATTTATTTCGTCAACAGGATATGTCCTGTTTTCTGGGTGGGGGAAGGGAGATAAACTCTACCTATTTTCTGTGGAATATTACCTGTCTGCATGTTAGGAACCGCTCAAGATTTTGGGGGATATCATTTCCGGAGGAATTCCCCGTCACAGCCGTCAAGATAAACACTGCCTTAAGTATTTACATTACATGCAAAATGACAGGTTAATAATTACCGACTCAAAAGCTTCACCTATAGCATTGTTTAGCATGTTATTTTGTCCGGAAATGCATGACTGCTTTACGTGTATACTGCGATATTTATAGCACAAAAATTAATCGGAAATTTAGTCGAAGATTAATCGAACATGCCAAAAGTAACCGATTAGGAATTGTTTACGATTAATCGTCTAATAAATTGCAAATTCTACAATGCTTTCTTTATTGCCTGTATTCATATCGCAATCACATTAAGATTTCTAAGCACGTGGTCGCTAACGTAAAGTAGGCTATGCTTTAGAAGAATAATGCTATTATTAGACATCTCATTAATAATTCATGTGCTGACTTTTCTACGCAGTTTACTGGTTACCAATGACACACATGCTGCATATTCATTAGGAACATGAATATTCATGAGGCGTCTTCAATAAACTCATGCATAATAATTATTTTTCTGGTGTATAAGATCCCTAGATTGGAGATGAAGATTTTCTTTTAGCCTAAATATTGTATAATTTATTCGGGTTTGTCACTGTTGAGTTTTATATAAGTTTGATGATTCAGTTAAAAAGGTGTTCAAGTATAACACCGTTTTCGCGATCTTTAAATGACATCGTACAGCTCTTAAAAAGACCTATTCGGAGTCATGTGCATTAATAAAAAAAAACTAGACATAAATACTTAAGTAATACATCCATATAAACATACATAGATACCATAAATATATTGGCGAAAATGCATGCAAGCATGCGTACATGAGAACATATGTATATGTATATACACGTATATTTGAATAAATGAGTGAATATATATATATATAACGCACATGCATGCATGCATTAAGACTGCTTGCAGCCATGCACATGCATGCACGCATTAATACACATTAGTGTGGCCCAAACTTACATGGGAAAAATATTTTTTTCTAAATATGCTGCTCCACAAGGCTGCCCTTGTTCCACTTGACTAGAAGACTCTGAGTTGAAAAAATTGAAGAGATCTGAGCATGTTTAGAGGTACCAATTTTCGATAACTTTTATATAGGACTCATGTAAAATGTGCATCCGAAATTTTAGCAGCTACATTATGAATTGACAGCAGCATTCATGTACTCCAAGTTACTATCTTTCTAAATCATAATCAAGATGTCAACTGTATTTAAATAAATAAAGAATTATAAGATTATACACAAATATAAGCTTGTTTCAAGTTTTCTAACACAACGAAATATGATTCAGCTGTTCAAATTTCATATCTTAGAAAAATTGTATCTAAAGTGTGCACAATTATTGGAATGCAAAATTCTTTAGTAGCCATGATCAGAATTGAGTTTAATTCAAAAAAGATAAACAGCCTGCATAATAAGCTAGATGACAGTCAGGTTTGCTTAAATCACAGGCCTACCTCATTGCCATCCAGCCATGCTAGCCTTAATTATGCCAAGTTTGACTGTTGATGCTGGGAATATTGCAAAATTTTAGGAAAAGTCGTTTAATTATTATAACAATGGCCACTAAAAACAAAGACCTTATAGTCTAATATCTTTGCTAAAAATATCTAAATATCTTTAAAAATTAAATTGTTTACAAATTATTGTTTTTAATGTAGTTAAAACAGTAATTATTTACAATTTCATACCACAAAATGGAAAAAAATGAGTTTTATCACATGTTGTCCATTATCCAGGAGGCATGTGTTGTGACATAGGTCTAGTTTGGGGCTAACATGAAATGCCTGGACAGGAAAATCCATCGACCATACACCACATTCTAATGGAGGTGTATGTCACAAGGAGATCTCTTTAAAACTGTTTGGATCTTCTTATTACTCAGAGTCAAGAATTAGCCAAAGTCTGCCTGTCAAGGTTAAATCTAAATTTCTAAGAACAATTGAGAACATCTACAATGCTTCATGTTATATTTCATATTTCAATTTCTGTAAGACTGTAATTGATTCTACATTGGCATAATAGCTTTAATAGACTGATTTAATAGACACATTTGTGATGATAATTGCACGGCTCCTTGGAGTACTGTCGAAAAGCGATTTTAAATTTTTTTCCGATGCCTAATTAAAATGTTGCAGAAAATTGGTACCAGTAAACATTGTTCAATTTTGTTCAAACTTGGCAAATAAATCACTAATAGCATATGGAACAAGAGCAGCCTTGTGGAGAATTGAATTTCCAAACTTTTTAATTGTGGGCCACCCTAATACACATATTAAGGCACACACATACATTGCTAGGCATGCATTAATATAAGCATGCATAGTATTTTTGCATACTTTCCATTATGTTTGCAGACATAATAATATTCAAGCAAAGCGCACTTGCTCACACGTATTCGAATTAGTTGGTCGCATTATAGCAACATAATTTTGCAGCGGTAAGGTTATATATATATATATATATATATACAATATATGAATATATAATCTATACATTATACATGCATAATATGTTATATATAATATGTATTATATATGTTATATATATTATATAATATATATATATATGTATATATATATATATATATATATATATATAGTATATGAGGCATTCACACTGGAAAAATTTACTGACATAATTGTATGTATGCACGGAATGGGTGATTAAAATAAAGCAACTATATGCACAGCATATATATATATATATATATATATATATATATATAATAGGTCGCTACTTGAGTGTTAATATTACTATTATCATTATTATTATTATTTATTATTATTATTATTGTCTTTATTATTATAATCTTTATTAATATTATTACTATTATAATTATTATTATTTTTACTATTATTATTATTAGTATTATTATCTTTATTATTACTATTATCATTATTTTTATTTTTTACTATTTTTATTGGTATCTTTATTATTATTGTTATCTTTTTTTTATTATTTATATCATTATTATTATCATCATTATTAATATCATCATTATTATAACTATTTTTTAAAATTATTATTATTATTGCTGTTGTTGTTGTTGTTGTTGTTGTTGCTGATGCTGCTGTTTTTGTTGTTGTTTTGGTTGCTCTTGCTTCTGTTGATGTTGTTCTTGTTGTTCTTGTTGTTATTGTAGTAGTAGTAGTCGTCGTCGTTGTTGCTTAAAGTTGAGGTCCTCTTGTGACTTCAAAAGCCGTTGACAAAATGCGCAATAAAATGAAAAAATAAAATATATAGGCCTCGTATCCAAGCGATTCCTTCGTAATTTATATGTTTCTCAAAAGGAGTTTTGCAGTATCACAAATATCTGATTGCCAGCAACATAGAGTAACTGTTGTCTTCGTCCGCTATCAATGTGATCGACTGTCAAACCTTGCAAATAAATTGCTCTGCAGATATATAAATTGAGGTGTCCAAATATTCTTCATCGCTAAGTTACGGTTGATGTCAGCGCCTGCAACGGTCGGCATGCATTGTTGCAAGTGTAAATAATTATAAGAGGAAATTAAGTCCCAAATCAGCGGTGTGGCAGACCTTACCCGTTCGAATCGCTTAAACCTGAGCGAGGTCCATCTTAACTGCCCTAATAAAAATAATAACCCTATTTCGTGATGGATTGATTGTTAGTAAATAAATGAGTATTTACCTATTTTGTGAGGCGATATGGCAAAATCAGGCTTATGTAATTTTTTCGAAAATGACATTTGTATACCATGTTAAACAATAGAAGTTCCCTTTAAAACAAGCCCTATGCTGATCAAATATCCTGATATTTGACCGAGTTATGAATATTTTTGCGTCCGAAACTGCAGTTTTCGGAAAACGCGAGGTAAAGGTGGTTACCCTAGTTTTGTTTGTTCACTAAGGCTGCCTCTAAATTCTGCTCGCTATTATAATAGTCTGAAAATAATTAGCATAATTTATGTGACCGCCATTTGTTAGCCCACAGCCTCCGCTTTCAGAGGTTACCAAGTTCAATATGGGTGAAAGGTTATTATGACCGACGGTGTCACGAAATAGAGTATTTCCCCGTATTAATTGTATCCCCCCAAAATTAAAAAAGTCTAAAAAACCGCTTCCGCGTGTCTTTTTCGGCAAATCAATTTTCATCTGCTTTGTTTTGAACAATGAGACTAACAGGTATGTTTATTCTTACTAGATAATTTGTTTTGCTCTTTTTTAGAGCACTTAAAACATTTAAAACACTTAAAAACACTCAGAGTCACTAAATAAATTCGAGTTGCCTTTATCTGAGCATTGCTTAAGACACTTAAAACAATTAGAGTCACTTTAAATTTTGATTACAGCATAATTTTTTTATTATGCGCATTTTTCAAAAAAGGGTATAGAATGGTTTATTCCCCCGGATAGTATAGACCGGTTAATTCCATCCGGGGGATAGATTAATTCATCCCCCCGGATAGCTTTCAAGGGGGATACTCCGTTTTGTGTCAACGGCAATGATTTGAAAACGCACTACAAAATACGATTTTGACACTTTGGAAAGATACAACATTCACAAATAAAATTAATCTAAAATATTTTCAGACGAATAATTAGATAATACAGTGTACTATACGGAAATGCAAATAAGTCAAAATCGACCTCTGACCCAAGTTCACTAAAATCGACCATTATCTCAAAATGCCATCGTGCGACATAAACCTAGCTTTGACATAATATCGACTCACGTTTATAAATTTCAATATAACCTCTACATCAACCGTTTTAAAGGTGTTTAAATCGAGCCGTATGTCTCATGCAGCGCAATCCAGCATAATTTATGATGACGCCTCAATTCTGTTTATGTAGCGAGTATTTCATGATCTTATTTTTCGATTATTGTCGGTGCATTTCATGATGGTTTCTCTGCTGTCCCCTTCATCGATCCATGGCAAGCGGCGCAGTAAAGAATAATTATACTTACCTATCTATATGAAACAATATTATTACTAAATAAGCGTTTTTCTATTCCGATACTTAACGTCGTCAAGTGACATCAGTGGTCGTTGACGACAACTGAATCTAATGCAATGGAGTGAAGACCGAATTATGCAACCTTAGAAACGCTTCACAGCTAAATAATATTCACATTCACATTGACGCATTATGTCAAAACAACATCTACAATATACTATAATTTGGGGCCTTTAAGTCAATTGTTGCTCAGCAATTGTCATGCGCAATATGTTTTTAATGAAAGAAATAATACTATTGTTGACCATCACAATGTTCATTATAGATTCTTGTTCTAGTAATTAGGGCACTAAGGCGACAGGAAGGAACATTTTACGCGGTCAGATTTATGAAGTTATAACGCTCTAAAGATACATTTAGAAGGTGTCTAAATGGAGCAATAGTTTCCATTTAAAAAAAAACCTTGTTCAAAGTGCTGTAATACGCCGAACAAATTTCTGTAAATGCTAGACCACACAGAGCATCATCAGATACTTCTGTTGCTGTGGACGTGTACGTGCATGTGTGTATCACATAAACAGCGTGAAATAATATAGTCAAAGCGTCCATGAAGCAAAAATAGCAACTATACGGCCCTTAATTCAAATTATTGCTCAGCAATTTCATGCTCAATATGTTTTAATGAAAGAAATAATATCATTGTTGACCATCACAATGTTCATTATAGATTCTTATTCTAGTAATTAGGGCACTAAACCGACAGGAAGCAACGTTTACGTGATCAGATTTACGAATTTATAACGTTTTGGAGATGCATTTAGAAGGTGTCTAAATGGGGCATTAGTTTCAGGCAGTGGCCTTACAATAAATTATTCAACAACTATAATTGGAGCGGCTAAAAAAAGCCGTAGCGATTAAACTGACTAGATTTAATGATGCTTCAGCCATACATTGCATCATATTCTGAATTCTGAAAGATTAGGCATAATCAAACTTTAAAATTTGCCCGGCGCTTTGGTCGCTTAGAGTATTTTCGTGCTTTATTCGCATCAGTTCATTCAACATTACATTACATTGTCATTACATTTACTCTGACAGTTAACAATATGCGTATAAAGCATCCTAGAAGTGACTTGTTACTAACGATGCTATATAAAATTGTCTGAATTACAATTACAATTCAACATCCTTTAACACACATTCTTCTCTTCTGATTATGATGACAGAAATCTTCTTAAGATGACGGGTCAAAGCAATTAAACCAAACTAAGCAGCCCTTAATATTGTTTAAAAAGATAACTAAAAAGTATTTTTTGAATTCTTTGAATGTCGCAATCTTGTCCATTTAGTAGTTCATCTGTACCCAACAGCCTTTAATGTCAAGCCAAGACGTTAAACATTGGAATATAAAGATAATTCAATGTATGATTGCAAACTCCACAACTGTCCGCCTCATGGCAGCGCCTATAAATGACAATAATAGTTTTCCACCCAGGTATAGTTTTTTAGGTCTTTTCTAGGTTTCGAGGTATTTCTCTCTGTCCGGATCTAACTTTTTACGGAGGTTTTCAAGGCATTTTTACAAAATAGACACTTCATCAGTGTTTAAAAACAGATGAAATACTAGAAAAAGTCGTCAGATTTTAAGATTTTTGCTGAGCGACTTAAAAAGGTCGTCAAAAATTTCAAGCGCAAAGAGAAAGATTTTCCGCTTAAAAAGTTCACGAATTCCTCAGAGGAATTCTCCTCGTATTTCTCAATGTAAAGCCATGTAGTCTACCTTTCTCCAGCCTTTTTAAAACCGGATCTGATCATTTTTTGACAATTCAGAGTGCCATCCCTGGCAGTGACAGTCGGAGATCTTAACGAAAGACGATGCGTATCTAACGATCTTTGATATCACACAGTGACTTGAAACTGAGGTCCTGCGTCTATGCATGCACTTTGATATGTTAGGTGCTGGTATACGTGAACAAACATATTAATAATTATTTCAAGTATTTAAATTAGTTCCGTAGAAGTTATTATTTAATTAAATATGTTCAACGAAGTAATAAATGATCCTAAACACTTTAGGATAGTTTAGTGAATATAAATAATTTGACCGACTTATGAAAGGGTGTGGTAAAAAAAATATGCAAAAACCTAAAAATGGCAAGACATAGGATAATAATAATTGTCTAGGGCTACATAACGATAAACTGGCTTTTGCTGATAGTTGCAAATATAAAAAATAAATGGCTGCAGCGAAAGGATCGCTGCATGGAGACACAAAGAGTGTTGAACAAATTATGTGGGTGGGGCGCCGTGGTGTTGTGGGTGCCTTGCAGCCGCAGGGTTGCAGATTCGAATCTACCTCAAGCCGTCGTGGGCAAGTTCATTACTCGTAATTACTTCGATTCGGTGTCCTCGCTATAGTCGGGAGCACTTCTGCGCAGGTATGCTTTGAAGAGGCGCTCTAACAAGCACACATGCATACATATTACTGAATGAAATGATTGCTCAATTTAGACACCTTCTAAATGTTTTCTCGGACGCTTTAAATACATAAAACAACGCTAAAAACGTACTATAGAGGTTGCGCGAAACTTAATAGAGTCGTACATACATAACTATGTAAGCAACTGCATAATGTATATATAAGCAGCATTACATATAATATTCATACATATGCATATATTTATATATAATTATCATATATATATTTATATATGGTTAATTCAAAATTATATAAATGGGAAATTATCAATAGTCATTTATTTATTTTATGCATACATGTATACACGCACACTATATACGCACATGTGCATACATATACTCTGAGTGTTCTTAAGTGTTTTAAATGTTCTAAGTGCTCAAAAACCAGAGCAAAACAACTTATCTACTGGGAATAAACATACCTGTTAATGTCATCATTCAAAACAAAGCAGATGAAAATTAATTGGCAAAAATAAATACACGCGGAAGTGACTTTTTCTACTTCTCTTCATTTGGGGAGATACGCTTAATACGGGGAGAATACTTTATTTCGTGAGACCTGCATTACTTAAGCTGGGTAAAGACTTTTTTGTGTTTCACTCTATGTAGGTCTCAGCATGAATTTATGTGCGTGGAATACGTGGGTGAGTGTGTGAGTGTATGATTGCATGGAATGCGGACACACATACACACACGCACACACACACACACACGAGCACACACACACACACACGCACACACCAACACACACAAGACACAAACACGCACACACAAACACACATACACACATATATATTATGCGCATATTCATATGTATGTATAGATATATATGTTTTTGCGTATATATGAATAGAAAAATATCGTGTATATATATACTACATACACGTGTAATAATATTATTGCGCCTAATGTTTAATCACTTTAATGTAATGTCGACTGATGAATGTTATTTGGTATGCGCGCTGATGGATGGATCCGATTTGACCAGGGTCTATGACAACAGAGGCCGTTACCCTGGACAGAAATTTGCTCGGCATATTACAGCACTTAAGAGCAAGATTCTTGAATCTTTTTTTTTGGTATGCGCGCTGTAGTTTATTATTATTATATATAGCATCTTCCAAAATTGTTTTAAAGGTGTTTAAGCACAACGGAACGTGGAACGTTACAACATTGTGTATAAAATTATTATAGGCATAGGCTGTGCGTGTTAATGTGTAAATAACTAAATATATTAGTATCAATGTAAGTGCGTGTATGGAACTGATATTTAGTTCAATGTTGCATATTTTATTACTGTAGGCATTCGTCATTTATGAGCATTATATTAAATTTTATGCTCGCAGATAATTAGTGGTAATCCGAATAGGCTTGCCAATATACCTTGAATTTAAAACCTCTATTTAAAGCGCAATATAAAACTCCCTTAAAAGTAATAATAATAATAACAATAACAATAATAATAATAACAACAACAATAATAATAATGGACCGGTCTGCTCGAGTCCACCAGCGTCCCATGCGATCGCGCTCGTCTGCTAGCTTCGAGAGCCCCTCATTCTGGAGACTGGATGCTCGCTCCCCCTGTGACTGCGCTAGGCCTGCGCCTCTCAGACGAGGAGATACGGTTTGCAGTTGGCGTGAGATTAGGAACGTCGCTTTGCGAGCCTCATGTGTGCCACCACTGCCGAGGGACTGTCGACGCGAGAGGATTGCATGGACTGGTCTGCAAAGGAGGAAGCGGCAAGCACCAAAGACATAACATGATAAACGATGTCGTGTGGAGAGCTCTTGGACGGGCGAAAATCCCGTCCCACAAAGAACCCCTCGGTCTGCTAAGAGAAGACGGAAAGCGACCAGACGGTGTGACAATCATCCCTTGGTCACGAGGTCGATGCCTGGCATGGGATGTCACAGTGCCCGACACCTTCGCCCTGTCTCACCTTCCACACACATCCATCGAAGCTGGCAAAGCCGCCGAACGCGCAGCTGCATCGAAAACTATCAAGTATTCCACCATCACCAGTACCCACGCGTTTGTTGCGGTCGCCTTGGAGACCGGCGGCGCTTGGTGCAAAGAAGGACTGGATTTCATTTCTGAGCTGGGGAGGAGAATTGCTGCTGCTACGCATGACCCTATGGAAACGTCTTACTTATTCCAGCGGATTTCGGTGGCTCTTCAACGGGGGAACGCCATCTGCCTCTCCGGAACATTGCCACCACTCCCCGATCGACACGAGAAGGAGATTTACAATCCGGCAAAACGAGCCGTGGAACGACAGATGGAAGCGACCTGCAGCAGATGAGACTGTGTGGCACATTAATATGTCGATAGTAGCCTAGACATTAGGGTTGTTCGAATGTAATGGACAAAAAAAAACTTTGTCTATAATAATAATAATAATAATAATAATAATAATAATAATAATAATAATAATAATAATAATAATAATAATAATAATAATAATAATAATAATAATAATAATAATAATAATAATAATAATAATAATAATAATAATAATAATAATAATAACAACAACAATAATAATAACAACAACAATAATAATAATAATAATAATTCGGTAGCAGTTCAACGAGGAAACGCCATCTGCTTCTCTTCCACATTGCCTTTATAATAATGACAGTCACTCCTGCGCAGAGTATGATAATAATAATAATAATAATAATAATAATAATAATAATAATAATAATAATAATAATAATAATAATAATAATAACAACAATAATAATAATAATAATTATTATTATTATTATTATTATTATTATTACTATTATTTTAAATTATTTTTATTTTTTATTCTTTATTATTATTATGAAAACCATCATTTTTTTCCAATTAAAACTGTGCAATACCAACTGGCTGTGCCTGATGAACAGTGAACGCCTGGCTATATATTAACACTAGCATTATTATTACTATTATTATTAGTAGTAGTAGTAGTAGTAGTAGTAGTAGTAGTAGTAGTAGTAGTAGTAGTAGTAGTAGTAGTAGTAGTAGTAGTAGTAGTAGTAGTAGTAGTGGTAGTGGTAGTGGTAGTGGTAGTGGTAGTGGTAGTGGTAGTGGTAGTGGTAGTGGTGGTGGTAGTGGTAGTGGTAGTGGTGGTAGTGGTCGTAGTGGTAGTAGTGGTAGTAGTAGTAGTAGTAGTAGTAGTAGTAGTAGTAGTAGTAGTAGTAGTAGTAGTAGTAGTAGTAGTAGTAGTAGTAGTAGTAGTAGTAGTGTTAGTAGTAGTAGTAGTAGTAGTATTATAATTCTTTTTTTTTGCCCTGGGGTACTTTATTCCCCCAGGGACTTATGGACTATTATTATTATTATTATTATTATTATTATTATTATTATTATTATTATTATTATTATTATTATTATTATTATTATTATCATTATTATTATTATTTTTATTATTATTATTATTATTATACAACTGTCGGATTATAGCATTGTTACAAATGCAATGTGGAAGAGAAGCAGATGGCGTTCCCCCGCTGTACTGCCACCGAGATTCTTTGAAGAAGGTAGCTTGTCTCGAGTCTGTCCTGAGTCGCCTCGGTCAACCTTCGTCCCAGGTCTAAAACAAAGTCCAGTCCCTCCGAGCTCCAAGAACCACCGGACTCCAATGCCACCGCCACGAAGGCATGTGTCCGAGTGACTGCAGCGTACTTTGTTCTTTTGGCGACGGCTGCCTGGTTTGCGGCCTCGCCCGTTCCTGCTGATGTTGTTGCCAGATGCGATGCCGCGAAGGTGTCTGACACTGTCACATCCCAAGTGAGACATCTCCCACATGACCAGGGAATAAGCGTCACACCGTCCGGCCGCTTTCCATCCTCCCTGGTGAGCCCTAACGGTTCCTTCTGGGATGGAATATTCGCTCTTCTTAAGGCGCGCCATACGATGTCGTTCAGCATATTATGGCGTTGTTGTCTGCCCGAGTTCTTTCTGCAAGCCAGACCGTGGAGTCCTCTGGCGTCGACTCTTTCGCCACAGTGACACAGGTGTGATTCGCAGAGAGTTGTCCCGAGTCGCATTCCAACTGAAATCCTTATTACTTCATCGGACAGGCGCAGACCCAGAGCTGTTACCGGAGGTGCTAACAGCCAATCTCCTGCGTGTGGTGCCTGAGAGGCTAAGAGTCGAGCCCGGTCAAGTGCTGTACTCGCTGACTCGTTCAGGGATGCCCATGCCTTTTTGATCCAGAGGCTATCCCATTCTCTTTGACGGTGTGCTGCTGATCCGGATGGTGGCTAATATTATTATTATTATTATTATTATTATTATTATTATTATTATTATTATTATTATTATTATTATTATTATTATTATTATTATTATTATTATTGTTATTATTGTTATTATTATTATTATTATTATTATTATTATTATTATTATTATTATTATTATTATTATTATTATTATTATTATTATTATTATTATTATTAAGCAAGTTTTAGCTTTCGATGTAGTTTTCACATATCAATTTCAGTCTTCGTAGGGCGGCCGAACCATGGCCCCGGGCAATCCAGATAAGATGCCCTGGTAGGCAACTGCGTTGAAACGTTGGATCGTAACTGAGATGCTCTGAAACAAATATCCTGTTTCGCGCAAATCTCCAGAGATCCTCGACAGCCGGCGACCGATCTCAGATACAAAGGCGAGACTCGTTGTTTCCACGGCTAACGGGACGAAAAGGTATGTCCTTTGGAGGTCCGAATATTTGGTAAGTTTCCTTGTGGCGGCTTTCTCCGCCGCTCTCTAGGTTTTGGTCGCGTTTTCGAGAACGTACGAGGCGGCTACCGTGTCCACCACGGTCGCGTCCCAAATCAACGCTCGCCCGTAATTCCAGGGGATTAGAGTCTGGCCGTCCGGTCTTTTCTCGTCCGACCTGGCAAGGCCCGACGGCTCCTTGATTGCCGGAGCTCCGGTTCTATTAAGACTTTGGTAGACAAGGTTGTTGATGGTGCTGTGTCTTGCCTGCAGTCTATACCGAATCCAAGGGAGCATGAGAGACCATGGTAGCCCTTTGCGGAAACAGAGGCGCCACATACACACGTGTGCGGCTCACATATGGCCGCACCAAGTCGGAGGCCTACAGCAACTCTCACAGCCTCGTCGCTCAATCTGAGGTCGAACGCGGTCAGTGGAAGGGCGTGTAGCTAATCAGAGACGTGTGGGACCATTGAAGCCTTTAGTCGTGCTCAATCGTATGGGTCTTGCAATCTGGACTCGACGGAAAGCACGGTCTTAAGCAACAGCGGCTTGTCCAATAGTGACTGCTTGTTATTAGTATTATTACTACTGCTACTATAAGCATGTTACCCTCTGCATGGTTTGAAAATCGTCAACAAACTGCAGAGGGTATCACTAAAAATAATATAACTTTTGTTCTGTTTAAAATATATTCACGAAACTTTGTCATTGGACATAGATATGAATTGCCTCCAAAACTGTAAAGTTTCATTCAAATATTCTTACTTCTGGCCAAGATAATGTCAAAAATTCTTAGGTGGTGGGGTACTTTTTGGGGTCACCCTGTAGACTTGAGCACAACATTATGCATTAATTTTATCAAAACAACGCAAATTCACAACTGTATCACTCATGTTATAATAATAATAAATGAAGAGGATGGCCGTTAACTCCATGCATGACGACAAAGTACTTCTTATTATTTCTTAGAGACCGTAAATTATAAGAATTTCAAAATTTGAAAAACTACTTTGCTGCCTAGCTTATGTGTGTGCAGATTGCAGAATGACCTTTAATCGGACGCGACTTTTTCCGGTAACCGAGTAAGAAATTGAATTTCAGCTATATATAAATTATCGTTTGCTTCCGTTTTTAAGGTGTCTTTCTAGTTCTAAATCATTTTGTGTTTGTTTGTGTGTTTGTTTGTTTGTTTGTATGTGCACTTGTTATAGCGCCCCTTCAAGCTCTCGCTACTCAGAGGCGCTCCCGAATGCAGAGCGGACACTGCATCGGAGTGTCACGCCGAAGCGCTGAGCAATTGTGAGTGAAGGACTTGCCCAAGGTCCTTACGCGGCGAGGTGGATTCGAACCTCGAACCTTCCGGCTTCAAGGCAACGACGCCACCACTGTACCACCGCGCCCCACGTTTCAATTCAACTCAATTGCTCATTGTTTCAAATGTGAAGTGGACATACTATAAAAAAACATTGTGTTACAGAACACAAGTGGTATTGGGCCTACAACAGTTCCTCGATAATATCAACTTATAAAGCAGTGTCGCCGAACAGAATTGACTCAGTTGAGAATGAAATTGAATTCCACAAGCTGTAGTTTATTATATATAGTATTTTACAATTGTTTTAAAGGTGTTTAAACTCAACGGAACGTTAGAACATTGTATGCGAAAGGCCAACTGTACATCCTGCTATACACCAGCTTGAGGATCTCATGTGGAGTATTATTGTCTGAGATAAGGTGGACAGTGCAGGACAGCATGCACAACGACGGGTATATAATATACTCGGGATAGACACCAAGAGGAGTTGCAATGGTGCTTAGAAGTGAGACCATAA
Organism: Lumbricus terrestris; assembly: GCA_949752735.1. Classification (NCBI taxonomy): domain Eukaryota; kingdom Metazoa; phylum Annelida; class Clitellata; order Crassiclitellata; family Lumbricidae; genus Lumbricus; species Lumbricus terrestris. The sequence continues at coordinate 5,434,758 of OX457039.1, forward strand.
GCGCTCTCATTGGATATAGACCAAAAAGTTCACGACTGATGAAAGCCAGGTTCCGAACGACAAGCGGCAGAGCAACAATATATAGTGCACGGTGTACGCGCCTATATATGCGGCAAACTGCATACGGACCTGGAAATAGAGGAGTACTCTGCAGCACTGCAGAGGATGGTGCAGGAGATACTGGCCTATATATATATAGGATCTTTTCGTCGTAATGATGGACTTCAATTAACGCCAAGATAGGAGATGACTGGAAGCAGTGGCGAAGCCAAGGGTGGTTTCGGGGGGGGGGGGGGGTTAAACCCCTCCATTGGCTTATGAAAAAAGTTTTTTAAGGTTATTTATCCAGTTGAATAGGAAAAACAAAACAATTGCTTGGAGTAACAACTGTTTTTCTTACTTTATTCCCTTTGTTACTTTATCCCCTTTTTATTTACTGTAATGCTGTTGGGTTGGTGCCAGAAAGGGCATCCGGTCAGGCCATAAAACGCCAACCCCCCCCCCCATAAATTACTGGCTACGCCACTGCTAGAAGATATGGAAGGGAGCAATGGAGAAATTCGGTTACGTAGAAGAAAATGAAAGAGGAGAAAGACTGCTTAACTTCAGTCTGAACAACGACCTTAGAAAACTGAACGCCGCTTTCTACCAAAGGAAGGAGAGTAGGAACTGGACTTGAGAATCACCGGATGGTAGAACGAAAAACATGATAGACTTCATACTTGTAAACAGCAGGGGTAAAAGTACCATGAAAATGTGCCGAGCATTTTCAAAACCAGATGCGGCATCGGACCACAAAATGGTGATGGCATTAGTAAGATTAAAGTTGAGGACGTTTCCTCCAGAAAGCAAGAGACGAAGATTTGATGTGGAAAATCTGGGTGATGAAGCTGTCAGAAGTCAGTGCACAGTGGTTAAAGTGGTCTGAGTGGGTAGTGGGAACGCCGAATGTGAGCACTGGGAACGGTGGAGTAGAATTTTATAGGAACACACGTGTTCCATGGTTTCATGTGGTGAACAGAGGGAACGCAACCCCAGAATTTCAAGAGCAGTGGGAACGCCGTTCCCACGCGTTTCCACCCACTTTAAACCCTTCCAGTACAACGCTCAGCTTAGCAGCAGGTGGAGACAGGCCAGAGAGAGGAATATGAGGACAATGGAGGAGATGTGGAGCGAGATAAGAGCGACCTACGCGGAAGTAGCACAACGAGTGCTGGGCTGGATAAAGAAAAGAGCAACGAAACGGTGGATATCAAGAGAAGTAGGCTCCTGCAGGGTTGCCAGATTTCGGCAAAACTTTGTCGCGAGATTTCGAAAAAAAGTCGCGATCGCGAAACCGTCGAGCTTTTCTATTTTCGGCCGCGAAAATTTCTGACGACTAAAAAAAAAGGTCGTCAGAATTTTTTTGCTCTTTGTCTGCTTAAAAAATGCAATTTTTACGTGAATTCTCCCGTTCTCCCCAATTTTTCACTCGCCGAAATCGCCGATGACTAAAAAAAATCGCCGTGGCGACCGCGAGGCAACTGAAAAGTCGCCCAAAAAGCGCGAGGTCGCGAGGACGAAATTTTCAGCCGCGAGCGCTTTCAAAAGTCGCCCAATTCGCGCTTTTCCCGACGACCTGGCAACCCTGGAGTTCAGCGTCCAAAGAAGAAACACGAAGGCGGAAAAACCGCATAGCGAAGAAAAATGCAAAAGTACAAGATCACGCACGAAATTAAAAAGAAGTCATAAAGAGACAAGAAGAGATGGATGGAGGAGAAATCTAGAGCAATGCGGTCAACAGAATACAGGGAAGTTGTTCCATGTAGCGAAAGACAACTTGCCGTTGCAGATTTACAAACATTTGACAAAGTATAAAAGATGGATGGCCGGAAATGATTGACCAAGCAGAGTAGGTTGCGTACGCATCCTAAGAGAATCATCTTTATTCGACATCTTCGTTGTTATACTATTTTATTATAATGAACGTATCTTAATAGTCATTGTCAATCACTATAGTATCATCCTCATTGTCAATTTGTATTTATAATCCTGTTCGTCTTCACTCATCACAATAGGAAACTTATATCGCAGAGTTTCTGATTGTCAGCAAGTTCTACTTCTCCATCTTCATCAACATCTTGAATGAAATCTCTTTCTCCACAGCCACGGTCTTCATCGTGATGTTGAACTACCAACGTCTCATCATCCGCAATATAACCGGTCTCGTCACTTGTGTTTCCGTCACCTCATTGCTTGTATTTTCTTCCTGACTCCCAGATGCTGTTGATACAATGTTTGTATAAAATGGACATTCTTCATCACCGCAATGTCCGTTTTGCCATCCCATTCCACCAGCGCTGTTGAGTATTTCGTCCAATACCTTTCCACCTGCATACAAAGAAAAGCGGATGTAATGTATGTAATGTAATTCAGACAATTTGTATAGCATCGTCAGAGGCAAGCCACTTCTAGGATGCTTTACACGCATAATGTCAAATGTCAGAGTAAATGTCATGAGCTCGAGAGCAAGTGTAGCTTCAATTGTTTTTTAAAAGTTGCTTCAGTTTTGATTCCCTGGAGAGTTGATGGAAGACTGTTCCAGGCGCGTGGGCCTGCGACGCGAAAGGCGCGATCGCCCATTTTTGTTTTCGTCGCAGGAATGAACACGTCGGCGGTCTTGGACGATCGCAGCCGGGACCTCCTTGGATCGTCTGCTAGCGGTTTGATGTTGTCCGCGAGGTAGGCTGGTGCGCAATTGTTGAGGCATTTGTACATTAGGATACAAAGTTTGAAATTGATGCGGTCACCTATGCGAAGCCACTGAAGCTGGTCCCGAATCGCGTTAGAAATGTGGTCGAATTTTTTCAATCGCAGGACCAGACGAGCAGCAGCATTGATGACCGCCTGAAGCCGAATGATACTGCGCTGCGGCAAGCCAGCAAAGGCGACATTGCAGTAATCGATTCGGCCCAAAATCAAACTTTGTATCAGGTGGCGTGTCGCTTCCTGTGTGAGTGACCGAGACACAGATCTCAGCTGTCTCAGTATTCCGAAGCTGGTTCGTACAACTGCAGTGATATGCGATGTCATTGACAGGTTACTGTCGAGTAGAAGACCGAGATCGCGGACCTCATTCTTTGGCACGACAGCATTCCCACCAATGACGAATGGGCTGCGGTCTAGTTTTCCCACTCTGCGCGAAGACGAGCACCAGAGAAATTCCGACTTGGATGAATTAAGTTGCAGTCTGTTGCATTTCATCCAGTCAGCGATGTCACTGATGCAGCTCGTTGAGATGGATCGCAGATTCTGGACTTCGGTTGGACAAGGACGACAGAAGCCATAGATCTGCGAGTCATCAGCGTAGAGATGACCTTGCAGACCATGGTTGGATATTAGAGTTAAGATGTCGGCGGTATAGAGGAGAAAGAGAATGGGTCCCAGGACTGAGCCTTGAGGAACGCCACAGGTAATGAAGGTGGATTTTGAAGAGGAGCCGGCATGGCGGACACATTGCTGTCTGTCAGTAAGGTAGGAGGCCATCCACTGTAAAGCAGTGGAAGACAAACCAAAAGAAAGATGCAGTCGCTGGAGCAGGATGGTGTGATCGACAGTGTCAAATGCGGCAGACAGATCCAGGAGTGAAAGAAGAGAGAAGTTGCCAGAGTCAATCGCAAGAAGAATGTCAGACAGAATATCTGCGAGAGCCGTCTCGGTGGAGTGGAAAGCACGGTAGGCCGACTGCCTGTCTGGGAATAACTGGTTGATGTTGAGATAGTGAACAAGTTGCCTGGATACGACCCTTTCCAGAATTTTTGACATAACGGACAAGTTGGAGATTGGCCGATAGTTTTTGACGTCCGCAGTATCTAAGCCAGGTTTCTTTGGTAGCGGAGTGATGGTTGCTACTTTGAAGGCCGTTGGAACTTTGCCAGTTGCTATAGAGTTGTTTACCAGTTGAGTGATAAATGGGGCGATCGTTCCAGCGCACTCCTTCAGCAGCCACGTGGGCAGTGGATCGGCCGTTGACTGCTTGTTTGGAGTGCACTGGATGAGCCCCAGAATGTCACCAACTGAAACTGACGCGAATGACGGTAGACAGTGAGATGTAGGCACGTAGGTTGGGTCAGCAGCATCAGCAGTGGACTCTCTCACGTCAGCCACTTTCTTGTCGAAGAACTGGTGGAATTCATCGGCTGAAATGAGATTGTCCGCCGGAGTTCGTCCCCGACCAAGCACCTTGTCGATGGTTTGCCATAGTTTGCGAGGCGCAGTACGGTGGAGTTTGATCGTCTGTAGCCAGAAATCCGAGCGTCTGTTGTTTAGGGTTTGGCGATACTCCCGAAGCCCCTTTAGCCATTCTGCGCGACGCAAAGATCTGGCCATCTCAGTCTTAGCACTGTGAACACGGCGCTCTAGGCGTCGTGCTCGCTTCTTCTGGTCTCGGCAGACGTCATCGAACCATGGATCGGATGGTCTCTTGCGGATGGTCACCTCACGAAAAGGGACCTGTCTGTCAAGGATACCGGTGATGACGCTGTTGTAGATAGTTGCCAGTTGGTCGGCATCAAAAGATCTTAGATAGTCTGTGTCGCATAATGTTGACTCTTGAAGAGCCGAGCGGAACTCATCGACTTGAAAGTGCTTCCAAGACCGACGAGTTTCGGTGACATAGATTGGTGGTGGTCGTCGTAGGTCTGTGGACCATTTGATGAGTCGATGGTCGGACAGACCGGTGTCGATCACGTCGATAGTTGGAGCAGGGAGGTCGCTCCTGGTGATGACAGCATCCAGGATGCCTCCCCGGTCATGCGTTGGTTGATTGACATGGCTAGTGAAGCCAAACGATTCTATGACGTTGATGAACTGGGTACACAGAGAGTTGGATGAGCGATCGAAGCGGATGTTGATATCGCCCGTCACGACAACAGGGTCCGTCAATACCGCCAGACTTTCCAGCATAGAGGAAAATTCATGGAAGAATTCCTGGGAGGCAGATGTAGACCCAGGACGGTATAGCAGCAGGATGATAAAAGACGAACCCTTACTGGTGACGCGCGCGCACAGATGCTCAAAAGACCGGGGGTTGCCAACGCTTAGCTTTGTCAGACGGATCTCATTGGGAGCAATGATGGCAACCCCGCCGTGATTTGTGCTCTTTGCCGATATGGTCTTCTCAGGCTGTCTAGGCCGAGCGCGCTCCAGCACCTGGTAGCCCTGTGTCCGTAGTCTTCTGAGATCGACCGAGTCGTCGTCGAGCCAGGTCTCAGTCAAGCACAGAACAGGGATATCCAGGTCTGAAGCCAGTTGTTTCAGCGCCTCCAGCTTCTTTGGCAAGGAACGGACATTGAATGTGCCACAGTTGAGTTGTTTCGCTGGCTGATGGACATGCCGCTGTGGTCTTATTTGGGTCAGTGCCCTGGCAGACGGAGAGATGTTTGGCGTCTGCTCTGTGCACACGGGTGGACGGTGTACAGATGGTTGTACGGGGCGATTGCCAGAGATAACGGCAATGCCAGTGCCCTCGATCTCAGCGTACGTCGGAGCCGGGCGGCGCCGTCTGCCACCCCTGCACCCGCGTGCGCATACTCTGGTGGTAATTATTGAGTTCATGCGTACGCAGATAGAAGGGGTCAATGGCGGCCCTGCCCAGCGCAGGCTCAGCAGCTGGTCACGTGGGTACGTTGTACGTCTCGACTCCGCGTACATTTCCATTTTAAATTACAATAAAAAGCACTAAATAATGTACAAAATTAGACAAAAAGTAATCCAGAAGAACGAGCGTCAGAATTCTAACATCTATGCAGAGAACGACTAACTAATGATCTACGGAACTACTGAAATTTGAAGAAACACACGAGCTATGCAAATACGACTGACTGCTGCCACATACGGCGCAAATCAGTAATCAGTTTTATAATGTCGATAGTAAAGCAGAATCCTATATGTGTAACATCTCAAATAAAGCGGATTGTGTTTAAGCACATAATTAGTTGTTTTGTCATGAGTGTGAATAATAATATGGTGTGAGTCACAATCCTGTTAAACTGTGAATGGTACATTGGGAAACGTGATTACTCATAGCAAAGGTTCAGCTTAGGGGCCGTCCATAAAGTACGTGACGCTCCAGGGGGGGAGGGGTGTAAGAAAGTGTGACAGTTTGTGACAGGGGGAGGGGGTCAGGCCATGTGTGATGTCACACATTTATTTTTTAATTCTTTTTTATTTTTTTTGTTCTTAGTACCTAAAATCCGACCCGGCCCGGCCAGGCGTGTCTAAAACCCGGCCTGGCGGGATAAAAGTTGATTTCCCGTCACTATCAAAGCGTTTAGGGACACACATTACTATCAGAGGGATTAGGGATAGTATCCTAGGGTTTAGAGGGTTAGGTAAATGGTTATATATATTTTTTTTCGAAAGTGTGACGTACTTTAGGGGGGTGGGGGTCCGAGATTTGTGACAGTTTGTGACAGGGGGAGGGGGTCAAAAATGGTCAAAAATAGCGTGACGTACTTTAGGGACGGCCCCTTGGAAATATATGCCCTAACGGGAAAGAACTACATAGCCAGACACATAATACTGTAAGTAACGGTTAACAAAACCATTTGTTATGTGGTGTGCTAAACGGAGATTTCTGATGTCGTGTGGGATTGATGAGGATTTAGGCAGAGGTGCAAGAAATTTCGAATGTATGAACTGAGAGCGGGGAGTAGATGTCTATCCGCTATGCACATGTACGTCTAACAAAAACGTACAGTCTGCAGTGTCAAAGACATTGAGTGTGTGTGTGTGCGTGTGTGTGTGAGTGTGTGTGTGTGTGCGTGCATTTGTGTGTCTAATATGATTTTTGCAAAATCTTTGCTATTTTAATAGAACAACGATTGCGCATATAAACTGGCTATGTAGTTCTTTCCCGTTATGGCATATAATTTCCTAGCTGAACTTGTTGTCTTTGGTCACGTTTAAATGATAGTATTGCAGCAGCTGCAGCAGGATCAGCAGTGCTATTACACTACTACTACTACTACTACTACTACTACTACTACTACTACTACTACTACTACTACTACTACTACTACTACTACTACTACTACTACTACTACTACTACTACTACTACTACTACTACTACTACTACTACTACTGCTACTACTACTGCTACTACTACTACTATTACTACTACTACTACTACTACTACTACTACTACTACCACCACTACCACAACCACTACTATTATACTACCACGACCTCTACTATCATACTACTGCACTTCTTTATATTCTATACAGCTATAGTCAAGATCCAAAACTTCCAGGTTTATGATCTTGTTCCTGTAGCGGAGGACCAGGGCTGGGCAAATACCACCAGGAACCGAACCCCAAACCCTAGTCCTCAAGGCGATGTCCGTCAGTGTAGTCCGGCGTCAACTGAAGATTGACGACTAGCCAGTCAGGCTTGAAACACATTTATTCGACAATCAAAGAAGAACTTCGCAAAGCAGTCCTCAGCCAACTTCTATAGCGCCAGTGTTCGGAGCAAGTTCGGAGCAAGTTCGGAGCAATGTTCGGAGCTATTCATGTAGCGCCACTGTCCCAAAACCACTGCACCACTGTTCACAGCAATTGTCAATGCAGAACGCCGAGTCGTCGTCGTGTAGATCACCGCTGCCTCGCCAGCGCACGCAGAAAGTCTGTGAAGCGGGTCGGGTTTCGAACTCGAGTCGGCGTCGTCGAAGACAGGAACTGAACCACTGCGCTCACCCGGTCGGAAGCGTTGGCAGGTCCGGAGTTGAATCCTGTTCGTCGTGGCACAGCGACGATCACCAGTCCTTCCGTCGTCTGTAGGCGTCGGATTCCAGAAGAGCACGACCGCGGGTCAGGAATTGAACCCCAGTCGACAGCGTTGCACAGCAAAGGTCTCCAAACCTTTCGTCGTCGTCAGCGTCGGACTCCCAATCGAATACGTCAGCAGCACCGGTGTCGAATCCAAATCGTCGGCGTTGCACAGCGGAGATTACCAGACCTTCCGTCACGGGTCAGGCTTCGAACCCAGGCGTCGTCGTTGCACAGCAAAGGTCACCAAACCTTTCGTCGACAGGCGCTGAATTTCGGCAGCGTCGTCAAATCGTCGTCGCGCTCTCCAAAGCGTTTTCCTTCGGACGATCACCCGCTGACTGCACTGCGATTCGATCCCGCAACAGCCGACCGACACGTCTTTCCACTGTTCCACGGCGACTCGATGACGGCCTCTCTCGCTGACTGCACTGATGTTCGACGACCGCTTTCCTCGATGACTGTTTCACTTCGATGACCGTTGTTCGATGACTGTAGTGCCTGCGCGCGCACTCGTATTTGTGTGTCACGAGGCCACGCCCATGCAGGCCACCGGTAGACACAGGCCAGCGGTAGATATTAGGCCACGCCCCCGTAGGCTAGCGGTAGACACAGGCCAGCGGTAGACAGGCCAGCGGTAGACATTAGGCCACGCCCCCGTAGGCTAGTGGTAGACACAGGCCAGCGGTAGACACAGGCCAGCGGTAGACATTAGGCCACGCCCCCGTAGGCTAGCGGTAGACACAGGCCAGCGGTAGACACAGGCCAGCGGTAGACATTAGGCCACGCCCCCGTAGGCTAGCGGTAGACACAGGCCAGCGGTAGACACAGGCCAGCGGTAGACATTAGGCCACGCCCCCGTAGGCTAGCGGTAGACACAGGCCAGCGGTAGACACAGGCCAGCGGTAGACACAGACCAGCGGTAGACACAGATACCCAAGCAGACACGGGGACGGTCACTCAAATAAAAAATTAAACTCCATGACCCTGATTTCCAACATTCCTAATTACCGCTTTCTCTACCTCGGCCACCTGTCCAAAATCCGCCACTGCTCGAACTCTCGCAATGCCAGTCCAAAGTTGGGGGGCGACCGAGGAGAATGACGCAAATTATCTTAATTATCACACTGTCCTCTTTGGGTTCCTCGTTCTCCTCTTCCTGCTTCTTCTCCTTCTCTTCCTCCTGCTCCACCTCTTCCACCTCCTCCTATTCTTCCTCCTCCTCCTACTTCACCACCTACTCTTCCTCCTCTCTTTTTCTGCCTACTACTCCTCCTCCTACACCTCTTCCCGCTCCTCCTCCATCTCCTCTGCCTCCTCTCTTCATCTTCTGCGTCCTCCTCCTACTTCCCCTCCTACTCTCGTGCTTCTCGTCCTCCTCGTCCTTCTCCTCGTCCTTCTCATTCTCATTCTCCTTCTCCTCCTTCTCCTTCTCTTTCTCCTCCTTCTCCTCCTACCACTACTCTCTTTCCTTCCCCATCCTGCAATCTCTTCCTCCTCCGAACGTCTGTATTGTGCATCGTCTCTTTTGAGCGGAACCACGAAGATTGCCGGTGTCACAAAATAGAGTACCACCCCGTATTAATTGTATCCCCCCAGATGAAGAGAAGTCGAAAAAGTCACTTCCGTGTGTATTTATTTTTGCAAATTAACTTCCATCTGCTTTGTTTAGAACAATAACACTAGCATGGCATGTTTAGATCTACTAGACAACATAGTTTGCTCTACTTTTAGAACACTTAAAACATTTAGAACGTTCGGGCCACTAAAAATATTCCAGTTGCCTGCATTGAACATTACTTACATGTAGGATACTTACTCATTCACTTTAAATTTTGATTACAGCATAAATTCATCAATTATACGCATTTAAAAAAATAGAGAGAGAGAATGATTAATCCTCCCGGATAGTCTATACCGGAATATTGCATCCGTGGATAGATTAATTCGCCCCCCCCCCCCCCCCCCACCACCGCCGAATAGCTTTAAGGGTAGAGAATATCACGTGACACCAGCAGCTCTCCCAGCATTCTCTTTTATCTGAGAGTCTATATATATAGCCTCGACTGCGTTTGTCTTCTCTCACACAGGTTCACGTTAGCCATGCAAGTTCTTCAGCTAAATGAATACCGAATGAATAAAAGAAAACCTTGACTAAGAAATTGCTTTTCAATCTCCGATGAAATCTACATACGGGTCTCCATGAATTATAGACCTATGTTGTTGAAACAGTCATTCCGAACATTCGTATTCATGTACGAGATCTAGATCTTATTTAAAATCCATGAATGCACACACTTACACGCACAAGCACACACATAAACACAGACAGACACACACACACATACACACACACACACACACACACACACATATATATATATATATATATATATATATATATATATATATATATATATACGTCCAGCATCATTCATTAAACAATATTCACCGGTGCACCATGCACTCTAGCTGTCTCCGCGTTGACGGACCCATCAACTTGACTCCTATGGGCTTGAATTCATATAGCGCCGACGTGTGAGGCGTTCTTCCTGACTGTTTTTTTTGTTATTGTTGTTTGCGCTACCGTGTAGTCACCTAGAATGGGCGCTATAGAAATGTCTATAGTGAATAATGAAATCTTTCTAATGAATGTCCGACCTGTAATATTGTGGATAATTATTTATATATAAGTTGTGTGTGTACGGTTATAAAGGTGTCGAAGAATAACAATCTTCTTCATTATCTTATAATACTCTCTACATAATTGAATACCGCTGAAATCAGCAATGTTACGTCCTCCCTGGGCACTTTAGTGGGCAGGGCCTGATATTATAATGGCGTGATATACATAGCATTGGTCTCAGGTATACACACGACACAGTATAATGCGCCGACAAATATCTGTTTTGTTGACCTCTCCATTCACCTCGACTTGGGAGAAAAGATGGGTGGGAAGGGAGAGTAGACTGGGTGATGGGCGAAACTGGATTGGATTGGAGAGAAAGGATTGTGGAATAAGAGAGAGAGCGGAGCTGAGTGTAGCAGTGGGGGAGGATGGAATGGGAAGGGACTCAAGGGAGAGTTGTGGCTGGGAGGGGCGAAAACAGAAATGTTCCGAGCAACGTCGGTACACCAGAGGGTGCACGTATACATGGGTGCTTGGTGGGGCGGGATGGTGGGACCGTGGGAGCGAGGTGGGGTTGGGGCGGAGCAGAGGCTGAGGGCGGGCTCGGGCCGGAGATGGAAAGAGGCGGGTGGGGAAGGGGTGGGCGCATGTAAAGGCAAGTGAGAGGGGTGGGGCGGATGTGGGGCGATAAACTGAAATCTTCCGGGCAATGCCGGGTACCCAAGATGGACGCTTGGCGGGCTCCCCGCCCCGAAGGGGCTGGTGGAACTGGGTGGTGCGAAAAACTTACATTTCTTATAGTCAACGCCGATTAACACATCTAGTAACCTGTAACTATAATATATATAGATATATATTATGTATGTATATATATATATATATAGTAGCTGGGGTACCCGGCGTTGCCCGGGAAATTTAGGATTCGACCCGCTCCCGGCCTCAACCCCACCACACCATGCCCCACCCCTTCAACCCCCACCCTACAACACCCCCACAGCACTCCGACCTCCACCGGTACGCCACACGTGAAATCAGGGTTTTCGGTGAAAAATCCTCTGACCCCCACCCCTCACCCCCACACAACCCTCCACCACACTCTCCCCCACTCCAACCCACCACACCGACCCACCCGTACCTTCGCCTCCCCACCCTACCATCCCCCACCCCACAACGCCACGCCGCAATCCGACCTCCACAGATACGCCACACGTGAAATTTGGGTTTGGGACAAATTCCTCCCAACCTAACCCCTCCCCTACCCTTCCCCACCCCACCACACTCCGACCTCGACCAGTACGCCACCCGTGAAATTAGGGTTTCCGGGGAAAATTCCCCCTCACCCCATCCCCCCTCCCCACCCAACCCTCCCCCACCCCCTCGCCCCTCCCCTACCATCTGGGCCTCTCCCCCACCTCATCCCATCACACCGACCTGCACCAGTACCGTAACGCCACCCGTGAAATTAGGATTTTCGTGAAAAATACATTACTTGCGCTCGCCATTTATATAATAACCATGAAAGCGTTTAAAAAGGTGTTTAAGAAACTGCCGCCTCAGTGTTTTCGGCCCCCCACCCTGGCCCTCTTGGTGGTAGAGATTCGCCAACCACTGATCCGGGTGGTTCTGATGACCCTCTATCTAGGTATAAATTTTCATATCAATGGCTGCGGTTTTTTGAAAAAAAATTGGGGGGTTTCTCCCCCCACCCTGACGCCCATGGTGGTAGAGAATCGCCAACCCCTCGACTTTGTGTCTCCTGCCGAGACCTACACAGTAGTGAAGGTTTGGAGTGAAAAGCTCAAAAACTGTGGAAATGCATTCCGAACAAACAGACAGACAGACACACAGAATCTTCTCTTTATTTATATAGAATTATATATAATTATATTATGATGATCGTTGAAACTGCAAGATGTTGAATCGCGTTATAAAATTTCTCCTTAGACTCATTGTAATAATTAAATATTCGCATGTAGGTCTATAGTAGGCCTACCACCATTTTAAATAAAAAAATGACCTTTATAAAACATGTTTCACTCAATTAGAGGTAGCCTGTAGAGGTAAGCTTATATTCTTCGTTTACTCAAGAAAATTAAGTTGACAGACCGCAACTTATTGCATGAAGAGAAAATAACAAAACTAAATAAATGAACTAAAATAACAGTGTCTGCAGATATTCAGATTGAAAGCATGCGAAAGATTACTGGTTCGTAGAATTAACACTGCGAACAGTCTTAGAAAGTACTCGAGAGATGAAATTAAAGTCATCTTTCTTCAATGGCATGTGGTCGCGAACGCAGAGCATAGGGCCTTTTAACAATAGGTGGAAATAGGCCTCGGAGTACATGATTGAAATTCCAGATGACACACTTTAAGAATCTCACGGTCTTTTAACAATTATAGGTGGAAACAAGCCTCGGAGTAGCCTACATGGTTGAAATTCCAGCTGACCCTTTTAAAGGGGTCGTGGGGCGCGGTGGTGTAGTGGTGACGTCGTTGCCTTGAAACCGGAAGGTTCGAGGTTCGAATCCACCTCGAGTCGCCGCGTAGGGACCTTGGGCAAGTCCTTCACTCGCAATTGCTCAACGCTTCGGCGTGAAACTCCGAGGCAGTGTACGCTCTGTAGTCGGGAGTGCCTCTGAGTAGCGGTTGAGGGCTGGAAGAGGTGCTATAACAGGTGCGCATACAAACAAAAAGTCTAACGTCTGCATCGCCAATCAAGCGGTCAACATCCGGTTAATTAGATGGCAAGTATCCCAATCGCTTAACCATTTGTAGGAAGCGTTGAAGTTTGAGGCGAACAATTGCGGTGGTGTACCCCATCAAGCAAGGAAAAAAGAAATGGACTAAGCATATATAGAGAAGACACATTTTGAGTTATGGCAAATTGGCAACACCCCTATTAGAAAGCCATATAACTTATATAAGTTATTATGACTTACTAACTACGGCATATGCAAACAGTGCAATACTGTAAGTCATAAAAAAGTCACGAGAAAGTCATAAAAAAAGTCACGAAAATACTATACCAACATGTAGAATCGATGAACGTGAAAGATCGGACTGTCGATATTATAACGGTCGTAAAGTTTCGAAACCTACGATTTTTCTTATTCTAAAAAGAAAACCTTGACCAAGAAATTGCTTTTCAATCTCCGATGAACTCTGCATACGGGTCTCCATGAATAGACCTATGTTGTTGAAACAGTCATTCCGAACATTCGAATTCATGTACGAAATCTAGAGCTTATTTAAAATCCTTACACGCACAAGCACACACACACACACACACACACACACACACACACACACACACACACACACACACACACACACACACACATAAACACGTACAGACAGACAGACACATACACATGTATGTATGATTTATATATATTATGTCAAAATATAATTTTTATATGTAGCGAAGACTAGAGCCAATTATACAGACGTTTGGGTTTCAAACTTTATGTATATAGGTCTTCCACGCAAGACATTGATGTCATGCTAACTATAACACAGAATGTATACCATAATTATCATCATGCACGAACACAATAGCTTACTCATAATTATACATATTTACAGGTTTGCGTGCATGCATATTTTCATACACAGAGATTTGCTAAAAGGCTGCACGACATGCATATATATATATATATATATATATATATATACATATATTGATTATATATATTGATTATATATATAATTATATATATATATATATATATATATATATATGCCTCTCCTTATCAGTCATTCCTCTCTCTGATCTTTAAGACAGTTTTATATGGCCGCGCTGGGGTTTAGAGTGCCTCTAAACCAACTAAGACCTAGAGCACACAACTATACTCTCCCACTAAAGGACGATTCTCAATTTATACCTCGATCATTAAACAAAAATATTTACTAGCTTACTTTAAGCCTAACTAATTGAACTTTTGACTTTAATTATTCATTATCTCTCATGTTAACATTTCTGCGTTATTGTCAGATTGTCTTTTCTCATTAAAACGTACATATATATATATATATATATATATATATATATATATATAGTAGTCCTTTGAAGATACGTTATACAAAGCCATTTTATAAATGAAAAAATCAATGAATAAATAAATTACTATATATTGTATCTACAGGGTGGCGCATAAAAAGTGAGACCGCCTAGCATAACTTCAAATAATAAATTATTTCAACACTTTTCTTCCATAAAAAACAAGTAAATTGTTGCCAAATGTTTATTCATACAGAATCAGAAATCAAATTCAATGTGCCCACCTCGGTTCTCAGCAGTTTTTGTCTAAACGTCGGTATCACTGGTGTTTATAAACCGTAAAACCGCCGAGGAAATTTTCGCCACTCTTCAACAATCATGGCCAGTTTCGAATATCCAGGAGCAATCCTTGTCTTAAGACCTGATCACAATGTTTACAGTACACTCACTGTTGACCCTAGCTCCAGGTTAAACAATGATCACACTGGTTTTCCCCAGCTGAGACACCCCGACCTAAACCATGATGCAACGACTGAAATGTTCACGTGCGCGCATGAGTGACGAGTTCGTTGCTGAAACATTTTTCTTGCATCAGAATAAACATGATCATTTTGAGAATAAACGAAGACAAGAGTATACATATAAATGTATTTTCGTCTGTAAACCAAATGCTTCGTAGAATACACATTTCTCTTGTGAAATATGCCAACTAACTGTTGACTTCGCTGCCGGTGTTTGAATTTGCAGTTTTCGTTTATAACCTGCCCTATTACGCGTTTGTATACGGTTGAAGTTGCAAACTTTGCTCTATAATGCGCTGCACTGATCTTCGTGATATGCCAGTTTCTTTTTAAATTTCCTATTGACTCCTGTGGCTGTGAGGATCATCATTCTGGCTGAAAATCAGCCCACAGCTCACTCGCACACAGAATATTCCGTACCATCTAACGAACTTCGGGTAGCCGCTTCCTGATTTAAGCGCTGTCGAAGCCTACCATCGGCGTTAATTTGACTTAAAATATAAAGATGGCAACCGGAAGTGTACGAAATACTGACGTCACATGCTGAGTTAATGAGCAAGGATAATTTTACAGTTTAAAAACCGCCAAAAAATAATCTAATATTAAAATACACAAGATTTTATGAGGCGGTCTCACTTTTTATGCGCCACACTGTATATATATATATATATATATATATATATATATATATATATATATTGTTTGGTTATGAATCATAATTTCCTACGTCTAATTTTTCAAGATTGACGGGCTAAGCAAGTTCTCAAGCTTAAAATATACATAGTCCAGGTAAGGAGCATATTGTACAAGGAATGTCATTCTAAGTATATTTGGCCCCGTCCATTTAATGGAGAAGAGTTTAGTGCTGGAGCGGGCGAAGGGAATAAGCAACGCATGCATGCATCCATACACACATATCCATACAGACACAATATTAATATTATGCGTATATATATATATATATAAATATCTGTCATAGAAAATTGAAATGGGCATAAATCACAAACGCTTATTGAATGCTCACCAAATCCTATCAATTTTCCAACATGTTAAAGCTAAATTGTTTGTGCAAAATGTTCACCATGCTTAACAAACAATATTGAATCATGATGGCTTTGTTGGCACGGTTTCCGTCAAATAATGTTTTAAAATTATATTTTAAACTGCCATTAATGATGCAATCCAACAGAAAATTTTTAGACGAAAGTGAGTAACATAAAATTCTATTCATGCTTAAAACAAAAAGCAGGAGGTAATATTGCAAACGAACAATAATTAAATGTCGGGAAAGATTACTTTTGACTATAATTTAAAAACAATAAAAGATTAAGGAACAAAATGATTTCTGAAACCAATGTTGATCGTGCCATCATGCAGATGTAGATATATCGACTAAGGTCGCAAGTATCCCAGCAAATGATTATGATAGGCAATTTGAGCATCAACTTTGAAAAACACCATTTTACTCGAATTAATTTGCAATGTTGATATATTCATATTTCTATCGAATTGTCAAGTTTTACTTTCAAAAATTAATAAAAATTAATCTTTGCATGTTGGAAAAGTTCTAATCATGATCGACGAAATTTGAAAATGAGTAACTTTGGAGTTATTGATGACATCTGATGTTATTTTAAAAAACATAAAAGGCACTGAGTATGTTTTAGAATGTCAGAATTGGTTCACAGTGTATTTAACGTATTTTCACATAATACACATAATCATAAATATATTTGTATGTATGCATATGACTGTGCAGTATTATATAATATATATATATATTTCCCATCCTATTAATGCAATTACATTTACATATAAATGTTCATTGTATATGTACAAAAGTAAATACATGAAAACATACATATACATAGGTCATACATATATACAAGAAGTCGTACACAGGCTATACATACATATATATATATAAATACAATCTACACATACACATATACATATGCATATAAATATATACACTTACATACATATAACTATACATATGTAAATGCATGTGAATATAACTATACATATACAAATGCATATACATATACAAAGACAAATTAATATACACGTACGTTATACATGTACAAGGCATGTAGGTTACGTGCGTTTATATGCATTTATGTGTATTTATACGTATATGTATATGTATATATGTATGTATATATATGTGTGCTTGTATGTATGTATGTATGTATGTATGTATGTATGTATGTATGTATGTATGTATGTATGTATGTATGTATGTATGTGTGTATGTATGTATGTATGTATGTATGTATGTATGTATGTATGTATGTATGTATGTATGTATGTATGTATGTATGTATGTATGTATGTATGTATGTATGTATGTATGTATGCATGTATGTATGTATGTATGTATGTATGTATGTATGTTTGTAGGCATGAATGTTAGCATCTCTAAGCATTCATGTACATATATATATATATATAATATATATATATATACTCATGTATGCGTCTATGCATGTAAGTATGTACATATATATATACATTTATGTATGTACGCGTGTTTGTTTTCGTGTGGGCATAATCACAATATTTCACATCATAATATTACAGAAATATGATACATTTAAACATTTCAGTCATGCATACATGCATACGTGAAAGCATATTGTACTCTCGTATGCATAAATACTAGTGTGCCAAATTATGCACGAATTGAATACAAATGTGTGTTCTGCGCAGATTTATCCACTCGCTTACGCACTTACTTTTTCACTTTCTTTTTTTCCTGATTACTTACCGACCTTATTTACCTACTCGCTGTAAGATCCGCTGATCTCCTAACCTGTGCCTCAGCCCAAAGTTCCTCAATCAGAAGCTAGACCTTGCCTAATCATGTATGGTTCATGTCATTACGTGAGCCAGTCTCAGATTTCATTGACTGTGGTGGGAAGGGGCCAAAGGTCAGGGGTCGAAGCAACCAAATCGTGTAGATGTATATGGGTAGATGTATATACCAGAGCGATGGTTCTCATTAGAATGTATAATTTTGCCCCATATGATTCACCCTGTATCGTCCATCATGAAGGGCAACGAGTGCAATCCCAAGGGCGATCCCAAGGGTGATCCCAAAGGTTATTTCAAGTGCAATCTCAAGGGCAATCTCAAGGGCAATTACAAAAGTTTCCAAAGTTTCCAAAAAGAAAGTTTATAGCCTAAATAAGTAATCTTTATTTGCATATAGCAAGCGCACTTGCATTACACTGCTTGCAAAAAACGATTGCATAAGCTTACACTAAAAATAATAGGCTATGACAGTTGACAGAAGATTTTAAAGCCACTCACGCATTGCGAAATATAGCTGAAGACGCATCGATGTTGATGAAACTATTAATTTTAGAAGCAAATTTGTTTTAACGAGAGGCGACCAACATCATGAAAGGATGTCCTCTCTTGTCCTCACAAAGAGGTCACCAAAAGCCAAGAATCAAGTTATTCACAGGTTCTTTGCCAAAACAAAGATCGTAGGTAAGTTCTAAATTAATTATTTCCAGGACAGGATCCAAAAGGTCGGGCAGGCAGGCAGGTAAACAGTTACGCATCCATGCACTACAGTTGCTAGAATTAAAGCCGCGAGAGGAACTCCAACTGATTTTACTCCATCTAATTCTATACTTAAACGCCACCCAACTGAGCAGCTATATTCTACCACTTCTGATCCTTTCGTAACTGGACCGTACGGCATTCTTCTGACTACTCTTTTGGCCAACCATGCTTTGCGCTCGTGAATAAGCGGGTGCCCTGCGCTTGTATTTCGAGTGATGCTCTATATATAGATTTGGTACTTGCTCTGGTTGTGAATTGCAGCGTCGTTTTCTGTCTTCGGTAAACGGACAGCTTATAAATAGCAAGTGATGAGTCTTTGTCATTCGCCAGGGCTGACTTTTCTATATCGAGATATTGGGTCCAACGTTCACTCTAGCGAGCTGGGAGCAAACTGTCGATGGAGTGAACGACGGCACAGGAGAGAGCTAGAGTGCAGTGCAACAGAATATAATATACAAATGCTGTATATATGCATCATGCATGCCATACTTGCGAATGTGCTTTGTATTGGCTTCCTCCAATGTTCAGAAATGTTGCACGCGCACACACACACACACACACACACACACACACACATACAATAATAAGAGTACTAAAAGAGGTGTTTAAAATGAGAGCTATTGAATTATAATTGTCATTATCACATGTAAATAGCTGTATATACATGCATATATATATATATATACCTGATCATAAATATATATATATATATATATATATATACATGTGGTACTATGATACCTGTCATGCACATGCATTTAATATAGCCTAAATACATGCTGTACCAAGATTTACGGATCGATATAAATATTCGTATTTATATAATATTGCGTAGAGCATATATTTATAGATGGATGGATTTTTTAAGTCACGGATCTATGCAATAGTCTATAATAAAATTAGTCAGACAATATAATAAAATTAGACAAAATATTATATAAATATATATATATATAGTCATTATGTAATACATAATATAATGATATATACCATACAGCATATAATACATATACATATAATTATATTATGCATATATATTTATTTACAATATATTTTGAAGCGCGTTTTATATTTTTGAAGATGTCTGCAACTATCATCATGCTGAAGGCATTGTACGCTGGCTTCCTACATGGAAGCGCCTTGCTCCACGGGTAACTAAGGTCACCGCCCATGGCACCAGTTCGGAACAGAAGAGTGTGTGTGATGCTCATGATTCCATTCGCACGAACTGGAACTATAAATATATACAAATATATACCCAAATCAAGCCGTTTATGTGGTCAATCCATGATCTCAAATGGGTCCCATAGGAACTACGTCTGCTCGCTGTGGCTATTACTGAAGCATTGCTTTGCCAAACTCAAAACTCTGCTTTTTGTCGTGCCAGAGTCGGGAGCGCTTCTGAGTAGCCTCCTTTAACAAGCGCTATATTTACTGCAATGAATGAAGAAATAAACGTGATATAATTTTAACACACACACATATATATATATACTATAATTTATATATTATGTAAGCGTTGCTGCATGCTTGAGCCCATGGCAATAAATGTATAAATAAATTATTTACACATATACATAATACATATACATATATATATATACATACATATATACATATATAAATTTAATCCATCCAAGTGTTCGTGATATATAAAAATATATATAATATATTATGTAGACCCTATATGAAACTTATCGAAAAAGTCAAAAATAAAGTGACTTAATTAGTCAATAAAATTGGAAGTTCAGATAAAAATACACACACATATATATATATATACACATATTGTGTATAAATATACATGCACAATATATATATATATGTAGATATGCTATATCAATTTCGACGTCTGCTACCTGGAATACACATCAGAGGTCAAAGTTTCACGAAGGGTTCAAGGTCACCAGGACATCCTCCGTTTACCCGATCTCAGCTAAATGTGCATATACATACGTGTATATATAATATATATGTACATATATAATGTACATATAATATATCCATTATATATGTGCAATATATATAATACTGTGGACCTATATATATATATATATAATGTCATACATATATATATATATATAAGTATATAGTGTATATATACATGTGGAGCATGATGCACTCTGTTACCTCGGACTCGCGCGGCTTCTGAAGTTCACTGTGGGTCATTGGTTCATGTTTAATTTATTTCGAGTATGGATATCTATGCGCTAAAGGTCATGTTTAATTAGCATCGCGATTGTATTATAGTTGAGTCAGTAAATATAATTGTACACAATCATGTAAATGACGCGGTTTTCTTTATAATACGCCGGCGACCGTATTATTTGCAGGAACCTGATAGAGCACTATAATTCCACAATTATAATAGGTCCCTGTAACAGGTGTCTTCCTCGATCAAACGGACTTCAAGTTTTCAACACAGCACAATTATAAAGGCTCTTACTGATTAAAATAATTTTAATCCGATTTATTTGGTAAACGTTGCGTAAGCGCGACAGTGGCGTAGCCAGGCGTTCATGAAGGGGGCTTGGTGGTTTTATGGCCTGGCCGGATGCCCTTTCTGACACCAACCCAACAGTATTACAGTAATAAAAAGGAATAAAGTAACAAAGGGAGTAAAGTAAGAAAAAACAATTGTTACTACAAGCATTTTTTGGTTTTTTCTTATTTATGTGGATAATTAACCTTTAAAAAATAAATCTTGATCCCTAGGCCAATGGTGTTTTTAACCCCCCGAAACCAAAACCTTTGCTAACGCCACTGAAGCGCAACCAGCAGTTACTGTCAGAAAAGTAGTGACTGAGCTAGTTACTATACATCCTTTACACATGTGGGGCGTGGTGATGCATACGTATGTTCGGTGCCAATTGGAGTCGGAAGGTTGCGGGTTCTAATCTACCCCAAACCGCCTCTTAGTGACCCTGAGCAAGTCCTTCACTTCCAAGTGCTAATGTGTAATGATGACCTGCTATGGTTAAGCCACCATAGAAATGCAACCACTATTATAACCTGCATGTCTCATCGGATTGACCTCACCGGCGACTGGCCTGGCACTAGATCGCGGACAAAGCAATATGATTATTGCAAGCGGACTTTATTTTATTTACAGCGCCGATATGAAGTTGCAGGCCGCCCTTATGTGGTATGACTCATGAGTTTGGTCTAGCAATTTAATCTACATTCATATCAGTGTGCTCAGTTTTCAGAAAGGTAAAGAGACAATGCAGTCCTGCACATTTTGAAAATAGGTCTATCATATTATTTATTCAAATTGCTATGCTTTGGTTGACCTGAGGATCCGATGCTTGAGGCCAATGAAAATTGTATTGCATAAATTTTATCAAGATTCGCATTTGAAGTCTTTGTATATCTCTCGGCCGTTGATGCTGTTGTCTCTCTTTGTCTGATCCCCCCACGCTTAGTCGGTCTGTGAGTCTATCAGTTTGTATTTTTGTCTATCTGTCTGTTGTCTGTCTGTCTTTGAGTATGTCCGTCCGTCCGTCCGTCCGTCGTTCCGTCCATCAGTCTGTCTGTATGTCTGTCTCTCTGTCTCCCTACCTACCTACGTACCTACCTACCTACCTACCTACCTACCTATAGATATACCTGTCTATCACTCTGTCTCCCTACCTGCCTGCCTGCCTGCCTGTCTGTCTGTTTGTCTGTCTGTTTGTCTGTCTGTCTGTCTGTCTGTCTGTCTGTCTGTCTGTCTGTCTACCTATCTATCTATCTATCTATCTAAATATCTACCCACCTACCTACCTGCCAACCTACCTACCTGCCTGTTTATCTATCAGTTTTGTATATTGTCTGTCTGTCTGAGTCTGTCTGTGTGCCTGTCTGTCTGTCTGTCTATCCATCCATCCATCCATTCATCTATCTATCTATCTATTTATCTATCTATGTATCTCGTTGTCTGTCTGTTCGTCCGTCCGTCCGTCTATACATCCATACACCAATACATCCATCTGTCCACTTGATCACACACGCACATACACACACACACACACACACACACACACACACACACACACACGCACGCACACACACGCACGCACACACACGCACACACACGCGCACACACGTACTCTCTGTCTATCATTCTCTAACCCGACTTCTATCTCTCCCATGATAATCGACAACGGGTATCAGCTGTTCGCCCCTCCACCACCACCACCCCCCTCCACTCCCCCCCATCCCACCTGAACCTTGGCCAACCTAATCTCGAAACCTTCGACGCACGACTTACGTTTCAAATAATTATCCTCGCATTGGAAATGTCCGTCACGTCTCTTTAGAACGCAAAACAAACTCTGCAGTCTAAATGATGATGTGCCCCACGTAAGTTCGTGCCCCCCGGGGAAAGTGGGTGAGTGGACGAATGAGTGATACGAACAATGTGTGTGTTTGGGTGAGTGTGCATATGTGTGTGTATGTGTTTCGGTGTATGTGTTTGTGTGTGTATGTGTTTGTGTGTGCATGTGTGTGTGCGTATATGTATGTGTTTGTGTGTGTATGTGTATGTGTGCTTTCGTGTGTGCGTTATGTGTTGTGTGTATGTGTATGTGTATGTATATTTGTAAGTGTGCGCTTTGTGTATGTATGGGTATGTGTGTGTATGTGTTTGTATGTGTATGTGTGTATATCTATATGTGTGCATGTGTTTGTGTGTATGTGTATTTGTGTGTGTGTATGTGTGTGTATGTGTATGTGTATGTGTGTAAGTGTGTATGTGTATGTGTGTGTATGTGTGTATATGTTTGTGTATGTGTATGTGTATGTGTGTATGTGTGTATATGTTTGTGTATGTGCATGTGTATGTGTGTATGTGTATGTGTATATGTGTGTGTAAGTGTGTATGTGTATGTGTATGTGTGTGTATGTGTGTATATGTTTGTGTATGTGCATGTGTATGTGAATGTGTATGTGTGTATGTGTGTGTGTAATTGTATGTGTATGTGTGTGTGTAATTGTATGTGTATGTGTGTACGTGTATGTGTGTACGTGTATGTGTGTGTGTGTGTGTGTGTATGTGTATGTGTGTGGTCAAGGAGGAGGGAACGTATCTAGACGAGTTGTTGCACGCTTGCGTGTATCATAATACGGTGGCCCTTCATCAACCCTCACCCCACTCCCAATGCACTTGATGAACTTAACGGATCATGATCAACTCCTGCAGTGTGCATGTATAACATTGTATATTATACCTCGGTGACCTTTAATCTTTCACCCATGATTCGAACACAAAATAATTGTCTCTGCATGAAGCTGGTGCAAATAATGTCTCTCCCTGTCTCTGTCCCTGTCTCTGTATCTGTCTCTCGCTCGTTCTGTCTCTTTCTTTCTGTCTCTGCCTCTGTCTTTCTCTCTTTTTATCTAGCTCTCACTCTGGCCTTCTCTCTCTCTCTCCCTCTTTCTCTTTCTCTCCTGTCTCTCTGTCTGTCTGTCTGTCTTTTCCGGTCTCTCTGTCTCTGTGCCTCTATCTCTGTCGCTGTCTCTCTCCTGCTATCTCTATTAATTGCTCCCTCTTCAATCCAACAACTGCTACTACTACTACTACTACTACTACAACAACTGCTGCTGCTGCTGCTGCTGCTGCTGCTGCTACTACTACTACTACTACTACTACTACTACAACAACTACTATTCCTGTTACTAATCACTACATAATGAGTGGACCATGCAATGAAAAAGGGACAGAGATAAACAGACAGAGAAGCAGAGGAATAGAGGGAGAGAAAGACAGATAGACAGACGGACAGAGACAGATGCAGAGACAGATACAGAGACAGAGAAGAAGAGAGGAAAAAGTAGACAGAAATAATTATATAGAAAGAGAAAAAGATGATAATGGACGAACACTTGCTTTGTAATCGTAATTGTAATCGTAATTGCAATCGTAATAGTACCGTAATCGTAATTGTAAACGTAATCGTAATAGTAATCGCAATCTAAGAGTTTCTCGGACGCTTTGCTCTTAGGCTATGCCATATTCGGGAGCACGACGAACGCCCGATTGTCCAGGTCCCCGATTACCCTTTCCCCGATACAAACTCCCCGATTACAAACTCCCCGATAGGCCCAACACCCCGACAGACCCAAGTCCCCGATTCTATTGATGCCAATGCTGCAGGAGATGTTGCAAATGTAGCAGTTGTAGCGACACCAAACCGCCGTCGTTGTCTACGCGATTTACCTTCGCGCAGAGCAGCAGCATCGACAACTGCGGCGACGACGACAAGAGCCAGATCAGTAAGACCAAGAACAGAAATAAGATCGAGAGCACCAGCAACAATAGCAAGACCAATACCAGTTCGACCAGATGCAATAAGACCAGATGCAGTACCAGAAGTACCTGCATTGCCAGCATCGGCAGGAGCAGTTAGTGCATCGCCAGCAAATGAGTCGGCACCAGAAACAACTATCTCTGCAGAGTGCCCTGTTTGCAAATGCGCAAGATCAGATACAGCTATTATCCCATGCGGGCACTGTGCATGCAGTTCTTGTATTAATGTTCTTTTTGGCGCACCATCAACAAGGGGAATCAGCAAAACATGCCCATTGTGCCGCAGTAATATAAGGGATATAATGCGCTTGCATTTTTGAAAAACTTCTCTGCCTTAGCAAGTAGACAAGTATATTTTGAATATTTTAAAATATTTTGAAGTAGTTTGTGGACAATTCTCTTATAGCTGTCTTCTGAATTCAGCGTGCAGTATAAGGAATTCAAATTACATATTGGTACACGTACACAAGTAAAAATATTATTTACATTAATCTAACTGGCTTTGCCTTTATTCAACTCTGTTTCCGTCTACCGATAAGGCCAAGACGATTGGTGTCACCCTCTTTAGCCTATACAGACTGACACTAAATGGTCTTACGTGTAGATTAAATCACCAATCGGGGACTTGGGCCTGTCGGGGTGTTGGGCCTATCGGGGAGTTTGTAATCGGGGAGTTTGTATCGGGGAAAGGGTAATCGGGGACCTGGACAATCGGGCGTTCGTCGCAAACCCCCATATTCTTATTATCATTATTCTTATTTTGATTATTATTTACCAAAATGAGTAAATCTCGAGACTATAGGAAAAACTGCAGATGTAGGTCATCTCGTAAGTGTAAGACCGGTGTCCCAAGTCGCATGACCATCTATCCATACATCCATCTATCCAATGCAACACAATACAATACAATAAACAAGACAAGACAATACAATTCACTATCCATTATACATCACCCATCAGCCCACCCAGTGGCACCCACCCATGAACACACACAACCATCCATCCATCCATCTCTCCATTCACCCACCTATTCAGTATTCATCCACCCATCAATCAACCCATCCATCCAAGCATCTATCCATCCATCTATAAACCCATCCATCCATCTATGCATCCATCCATCCATTCACCCACCTATCAACCATCAAGCCAACCACATAAACACACACACACACACGCACACACGCACACACACGCACACACACGCACGCATACTTCATTTTACAAACACACACTTTCTGACCCACATAATGAATACCGAACTATAAATATACTCAGCGCAGCTACAAGTAATCCAATAAACCGTCGGCACACATCAGAGATCTTTTTGTTCCATTTATGAGTCATTTCTGGTTGCGGGTCACAACGCTCCATTGCTCGACTTGATTTACAGTCTGCTGTTCGCTTCTGTACATTGGATCAAACGTCATCAGAACATACATGTAGTACTGCTACAGTGTTTCAATTAATTCTGCTCAACACGTTTTCTGGTTTCCTTTAGTCGCAGTTCTAAGAGCAGCTAGAATGAGTAATAGATGACATATAGATGATGATGAAGACGAGAGAGGAAATACTTGTATGCGTTGCCTTATAATCTGAACATATACATTTACAAACACACATGTTTATGCACATACGTACGTGCATGCGTACATTTGAACGTACATACATACATATGTAAACATACATACATGCATACATACATACACCCACATATATACATGCATACGTATAGGGTGGGCTAAAAATACATCTAAAGATTTTTGACAATACCTTTTCTAGAAGAAGGAAAGTTTAAATCGAAATTTACAGGCTCAAAGGCATTTCACAGCTACTGTGGCCAAATTTCGCCAAGCTATTTCAAACAGAACAAAGTTATTCCACTTTTAGTGAGACCACACACTGCTTTTCTTGACAATTCAAAGACATTGCGTAACAACATTTAGATCTTTCCCTCAGAAAAAAACGACAGCTCGTGTTCATAATGTCGTATATAAATGTCAAGTTTCTCCCAAAAACTGAAAAAATAAATTCTGGTGAAATGGTGTAGGCCTAGTCGGTGGCTAACTGAGCGGTTAATGTCGTCATCCCAAAACGTCCATTTTTCCCGCCCCCAGAAACCTGAATTTACTCCCCCCCCAAAGCGGGTGCATGGGCGGAGACTTAGGGGAGAGGGGAAACGGTACCCTCCAAAGTTCGAGGTGGGGGACGAAGATGCTTATGTCCCACTCCCCAATGTTTCAGAAATATCATTATGAATTTCTACAGTGTTATCCAATGTTTATCCATAATGAGCAATTTTGTTAAGATGACAGCTTGAAATGTTACAATTACATCACAGTTTGCAAATTGAAAATATTTTTAAGCAATGAGAGGGACATTTATTGAAGTCTTAAACCATGTCTCTGAGCACTGAAATCATGAAAACATTTTGTGAAGATGACGTCTTCAAAAGTTACGGTTACAGTGTGCATGGAAATCCTAGAAATTGTAAATAATTTGGATGCGACACTCTGAAGTCTTAAGCCATGACTAGAACAGGTTTTGAAAACTAAGCAATTTCATTAAGATGACAGCTTGAATTCCTACAATTATAATATGGAAATTCCAAAAATTTAAACGATGTGGAGGAGACATTTATGGAAGTCTTAAGCCATGTCTTGCAGCAAAGAAATTATGAGAAATTTTGCTGAGATCACAACCTATAATGTTTCCATTACAGACATTTACAGTGTGGAATTTTCAAAATTTTAAACAATGAGGGGAACTTTTGAATTAGGCTATTAGCACCAAAATTCATTCATTCAGAGCATTTATATAGCGCCCCTTCAAGAAACTACTCAGAGGCGCTCTCAGCCCAACCACGAACAAAGAAAAAGACTTGAGAGACTTGTAGAACCCAGTCGGATGGACCACAAGTAGAGAGCGATGATGAGCAATTGCGTTAAAGTGTCAGCCTTAAATGTGTTTAACGTGTTTAACAGCCATTAACGTGTGAAAATTCAAAAACATTTCGACGTTGAAGTGGGGACACTTTTAACGTCTTAGACCACGACTATCAGCACTGAAATGATGAGCAACTTTGTTGAAATGATGGCCTGAAATGCTACCATTGCAGTGTGAAAATTCAAATATTTTCGACATTTCGGGGAGTCACGACCCCTCCCCCATGATCGGCCGATCGTCCGATTCCTCCCCCCTCCCCCGCCATAGTTCGGACCAAGTCTCAGCCCGTATAAGAGCGGGGAACTAGATAAAGCATTGGCACCATAGGCTGTATCTACCAAAGGCCTTCATGGATGTGTCCTGTTGTTTCTTAATGGCACTGTCATATTTATCACGGATGAGAAGCGTTGCCCTCCTTCTCTCGCCAGACTTGGGACTGGCACTGACAAAGTGCGAGCAGTTGTTGTATAATTACCATAGCATATCAGCTGCATTTGCTAGTAAATACTGTAAATTATATCACCCACAGTTGCAATCCGAACCCGCTGTTTGCTTATTCATACGGTAGTCGGCGCCACACATTTGACGCCAATTCGCCAGACGTCAGACTTGTACAGTATTTTATTGTCAGTCTTTGATCGCAGTATGCTCGACAAATAATGTCCCTGTGTTTCCACCTACGTTGTTGTAGTTGTTGTTGTTGTTCTTGTTGCTGTTGATGATGATGATGATGATGATGATGACGACGACGACGACGTCGACGACGACGACGACGACGATGACGATGACGATGATGATGATGATGACCTTAATTGTCGCCTTTCTGTCTGTCTTTCTGTCTGTCTGTCTGTCTGTCTGTCTGTCTGTCTGTCTGTCTATCTGTCTGTGTGTCCTGCCTTTCTGTTTCTGCCAGTAAGTCTGTCTCTGTCTGTTTTGTATATGACTTCTTTCTTTCTGACTCTCTGTCTGTCTCTCCCCTCTTTCTCTGTCTCTCTCTGTCTTACTCCCTCGCCATGTCTCATTTTGTTTTATCCTTACTGTCTCGCCTTCTCTCTCCATTGCTACACTCTACATTCTCTTCTCTGTATTTCTGAATCTCTCTCCATCTATCTTTCTCTCACCTCGCACTATACTCTCACCCATTCCCTAGGTCTCTCTCTCTCTTTCCCTCTCCAACTATCCTCCGCTCACACCTTCCCTTCTTTCCTCCACAGACCTCCTCAGCTCTTCCCTCCATCACACCCTCTCTCCCTCCGTCCGTTGCTAAGCAGCGCGGTTGCTCGACAAAGACAGGCAATCTGCTGCTGCGCCAGAGCATCATCGGACAAAGGGATGCGGACGAGAATGCCAGCTGCAGATTCAGCAACAGAGACAACGGAACAGGAAATGCATCAGCATCAACACGCGACCAAGCACAAACAAATATACGCATGCACACATATACCTGGAAGGTCAGAGACATACAGGCACACATATATAGACCTACAGAGCAGCACACAGACAGAACACCAGACAGGTAGAGACAATGAGAGAGGCAATACGAAAAATAAATAAATAAAAGAGACAAAGACATACAGGCAGACTGACAGACAGACGGACGGACAGACAGACAGACATACAGGCAGACAGAGACAGAGAGAGCGAGAGACAGACAGGTAGAGACAATGAGAGAGGCAAGGCGAAAAATAAATAGGAGAGAGAAAGACAGACAGACGGACAGACGGTCATTCCTTCCCATCTCTCTCGCTCTCTCTGTCTCTGTATGTCTGTCTGTCTGTCTGTCTGACAGACATACAGAGACAGAATTGCATGCAGACAAACAAACAGGAAACAGACTGTTACCCGCATAAAGACAGAGACATAGACAGACACAGGGACAGCCACAGAGACACGAAACCATATAGACAATCAACCTGAATGACAAAGGCTAACCATTCATTCATTCTTTCGTCTATCTATCCATCTATCCATCCATCCACCCATCCAGTCAGTCAGACAGACAGACAAACAGACAGACAGATAGGCAGATATACAGTCAAGTCCAGACTTTTAGACACAGATAGCAACAATAAGAAGATGGCGTTTGTTTGGTCCGCAAGTAAACAAAGACTGGGGCAAGATGCGAGGGTCGCCGGGGGGCAAATACACGCACGGCGGCCCTGAAGGGTGATAAGGGAACTGACCACCCTACGTCTCCTGTCATCATCACCAGCCACCCCTCACCCCATTGCCATCATCAGCCGAGGAATAAAGAAACGCAGATGATGTTAACAGACATGCCAGAGACACTTTCTCATCACTCACACCATTCCTGCCCAACTCCTGCCCCACTCCTGCCCCATTCCCCACTGACCCATTTCGTGAGGAAGAGACTGCTGAAGGGATGAATGAATGAACGAATGAACGAACGAACGAGCGAACGGATGAATGAATAAGGAAATAAATGAATGAATGAAGCTATGAATGAATGAATGAATGAATGAATGAATGAATGAATGAATGTGTATAATCTAAATCGTTGTCAAGGCATCAAAATTAAAATTGCGTATTGTATGACCGAGAGATGTAGGCACAAAAACAAAGACAGGACAAAGACATAAACAGGCAGACAGACACACACACACACAGACATACCGAGAGAAACAGGGTCGTAATCGTAATTGTAATCTCGAGACTTCTGCAGCGCCTACAAAAGCGAAGTCGCGGGAACGAACTTATTCACAGGCGTTTAATCAAAACAAAATCGATAGGCATCGGGTCAAGATCCGGAGAGTTAGGCAGGCAGATAGATGGATGGCTAAGGTGGATGATGTTTAGAGTTGAGATGGCGAGGGACTCGGAGGGAGGTGAGGAGCAGGGGCTGAATCAGGATAGGATTTGTGGCAGTAGAGAGAGAGGAAGGAGGCCAAACAACCCTCTGCCCTGATGTTCCGCTCAATGGCAAATCTGAATAACAAAAGGCTGAGCTTAAGCAAATGAGTTTGGTCAGAATTCGATATCATGATATCTCATGCACGTTGATCCGCAATTTGAAACAAATCCCCTTTCTGAATATGAAGCCGACAGACAGACAGACAGACAGACAGACAGACAGCCAAACAGACAGACAGACAGCCAAACAGACAGACAGCTATGAGAATTAGTCCATGGCGCATCTATCTGCATGGACAGAGATTGTGATGAGATATCATGCATACTGCATAGACACAACAAGTTCTATTATTCTATACATCAAACACATATATTTAAATGAATATATATATGAATATATATATATATATATTCATTTAAATATATGGGTTTACATATATTTGTGTATATATTAAACATATATATGTAGATGTGTGCATAGCATTGCATGCATATGCACGCATGTAGCGTTTGCATGTGTGTACATGTATGTATATGCATGCATATGTATTTAATTATTTATGTGTGTTTTATACACCTAATGTATGCATGCACGAATGTATGCATGCAGGTATGAATGAATGCATGCCTATAATATTGCTATAATTTTTATATATTTATATACATGAATTTAGATATGTATAATTACGTATATTGTGCACGCAGGTATGTGTATGTACAATATTAATTAATTCTCTAGTCAACACTCACCTTCCAACTCGGATTCTGCGCTTATACATCTGCTCGTTTTCTTCAAAAGATAAAATCTCTAAAACTACTACACACGGCTAATGACTAGTAATGAGCCTATTTCATCAAATCCCTGCCGCAGCCTTTAATCTTCCGTCACGGGCTTTTGGTTGAGCCATGATCAAAAACCGTCATGCATGTTTTCAGAGCTTTCTATGTTGCTGCCCCAAGGAAATTTTGAGTCTTTCTTCGAGAAAAGCCTGGAGACAAATAAGAATATTTCACTTCACAGCGCGCTACTAATTTTCAAAGAACTTCTTTTTTCTGCAAAATATTTAAGAATATTTATCCTCAAAATTCACTGACTTTCAAACTACATATATTTTTATGTAGTTATGAAGGCATATGGAAATATATGTTAGATTTATATACATGTCGCATATATTATTAATATAGCCTATATACATGTATATATATAATAAATAGGCCTATATATATTTATGTATGCATGCTAGTATACAAACATGTGCGCCGATTGTCTTTGTATTAGCATATATATATATATATATATATATATTTGAATATTTTTATATATTTTATATATATGCATATGAATACTATGTATATTTATATGCATGCATGCAGGGCATTGTTCTTTATGATGTGTCTAGTTTCATTGTTCTTCCGTGGTTTGTTTGCTTTGTAATATGATCGATTGTGTTTCTATTATAATCCCCTTTGCTCTACTCTCCTCAGCCGTCCATCCATATTATCCCAATTAATTATTCATCCACCTGCGTCGACATTGCCAACAACAAAGGCAACATCAGACGAACTATGAGCATATTATATATAATATATATATATATATATAATATTATATCTGTATATGTAAAATATATATATATATATTATGCTGAGTGAATATATATAAAATTACTATCTATATGGTATCCATTCTATGTATATATATACAACATTATTTATATATGAAAGACGAGAACATAATAATTTTAACAGAGGCAAAAGAACTTGTGTAATTTATAAATATATATATATCCATTATTTAGATGCATATATATATATACCAACAAAATGCATATAATCACCAACTCATCTGTGAAACAACGATTATTCGTTGGATATAATAATCATTGTCCTATATATATATATGTATATATATATATGCATATATATGTGTGTATATATATAATTACATGTGCTGTGCAATATGTACACATGTTATATATGTGCACGAACAATATAAATCATGCTTGTAATATATACATTTGTGGGGCGCGGTGATGTAGTGGTGGCGTCGTCGCCTTGGAGCCGGAAGGTTCGAGGTTCGAATCCACCTCGCCGCGTAAGGACCTTGAGCAAGTCCTTCACTCACAATTGCTCAGCGCTTCGGCGTGAAACTCCGATGCAGTGTCCGCTCTGCATTCGGGAGCGCCTCTGAGTAGGTAGAGCTTGAAGGGGCGCTATAACAAGTGCACATACATACATACATATATGTGTCATACATGACAAAAAAGCAATTTTATATGATATCACATTTGTGTCATATATATATATACATATATACATATATATATATAACACATATGCAATTATATATGATATACATAGCGTTATGATATTATACTCGTAATCGTAATCGTAATCGTAATCTCGAAACTTCTACAGCGCCCACAAAAGCCAAGTCGCGGGAACCAGCTTATTCACAGGCGCAGAGACAATATAATCTTTTTACTATTAAGTCTTTCCTGTGTTTGCAATCTGAACCATAGTCCGTCTGTTTCGCTGTGTGTGGATGATGTATACATATACGAGCATCGAACCCACATCGCATGGGCTACAGGCCGACCTCACTAACCAATCGACCACGATGCCTCTCGGATCTAATTCTAGAGTGATGAAGACGCGAATGATTGATATCCCAGATGATAGCATGCACACCTTTCATTGGAGCTGTTAATTTTGGACCAAGGTGGATATTTATTTCGGAATATCTGTTCTACTTGCGCCATCTGTTCAATTCAGCCACGAATGAGTACTTCAGAGGTCAGACTTATTCTGGTCGGTGAAGGTAGGTGAGACGGAGAGGTAGAGGACTATAATTGTGTATCTACTCGTCGTCACATGACGTGGTGTAAGAAAATGGAGTGCCATTGCTACAGATGTAATAATTTCTATTGTGCGCAATATGCGCTAATGTAATGTCTAACAACATTTTTCATCACGAAAAGTGAGTGCGAATCCTCCTTTTTTCTCCTGGCTTGGGACTGGCACTGTAGAATACAAACAGTGGTGGAATTGCTCATTTGATTATGTTAAACATTTATGTATCTAATTATATATGATGTATAGATATATGCATTTGTCCAAAATATTTTATATATATATATATAATAAAATCTATGTGTTTGAATGCAAGCATAGAGAATAGCATCTCCCATAATAATATCCTTGTTAAAAAGTATCACAATAAAATTATAGGTAGTCTCTGGACTACAAATTATGATAGATCTAAACATTTTTATTTCTATAAATATTTTACTTTATTATATAGATTCACCTCATAATAGAGTGAATATGTATATCCATGTATTTATGCATGTATACGTATGTATGCATGTATGTATGTATGTACGTATGTAAGCATGTATGCACGTATGTACGTATGTATGTATGTATGTATGTACGTATGTACGTATGTACGTATGTACGTATGTACGTAAGTACGCATGTATGTATGTATGTATGTACGTATGTACGTATTATGTATGTATGTATGTATGTATGTATGTATGTATGTATGTATGTATGTATGTATGTATGTATGTATGTATGTATGTATGTATGTATGTATGTATGTATGTATGTATGTATGTATGCATGTATGCATGTATTTATGCATGCATACATGCATGTATGTATGTATGTATATATATGTATGCATGCATGCATGTATATGTATGCATATTCTTCTAAAGCGAATATATAAACCTATTAACGCATATGTATGCGTGGATGTATGTTCATCCCAACAGTTGTCTGCGTGTTTGTATTCCTGAATGGCTTTGTTGTTTACACGGTGCATGCGATGCGATGATTCGTCCGCCGTTCTACTATGACACCCTCGCCTCCATAAACCAGAATAAGGCTTGGCGCTATATCAATTCAACGCCCATTCGCAGCCAATTAAACTGCCGCCCCAGAGGTCAGAGAGGAGAAGGACGCCCTGCCACTCCTCGTCAGAACCTCGCGCTTCTAGGCTGGATCCCACTAATGAGGTTTATGTGCGAACGTCTGACTGGCTCGCGACCGTTCAACCACTGATGGACTGACTGATTCGAGGATCGCATGTTACGGATGGAGGGAAGGAATGAAGGAATGGACAAATAACAGAACGATAAATGGCAGAACTAAGATACCGTAAACACGTGAACATCCACTTCACACTCAAACTTATTTATACACACAATCATATATATATATATATATATATATATATATAGTTGTACATAATTATATATACGCACACGTTCGTGCATATATATATATATATTTATATATATATCAGCATGCTTATTGCATGTGTTAATAGACATGCTGTATATAATATTAAATACCACTCTTCAATGCATTATTAATTATAATAAGTATATATTTATTTATGAACGAGGACAATACAGTTATATATAATGTAGCCCATGTGATTTATGTCTTATATAATGTGCCATGTAAAATATATATTTACAGTCCATGCTTATATATATATATAATTTATATATATATATAATTTATATATATATATAAATTGTTTCATTATGAATCAATGAATGCATATTTATAACGCCTTAGATGGCTGTCATTATGCATGCATACTTAAATGGCTGGAAGGTTAGCGAGCGCAAATTAACAATAGATATCGCAATAACTAAAAAGATATATTCAACTAAACTGCAGACAATAATATCCCTATGAATAAAAATATCTCAATACAGACATCATGGCAGGTAAGCTTTAAGCTTCCCACAATTACACGTTTTATCCGGTTTGATACCACATCACATTATTATTATTCCAAAGTTTAACGTCATCGTATGACAACAAAGGCCGTTGACGACAATACAATATAAGTGTACAGAGCAGTAAAAATAAACTTATAGAATCTAAACAACACCAAAGAGGTGTCTAAACGGAACTGTACAATTTCAATGACATTCAATTTTTTGACAACATAAAGAAGTTCATCTGACTATCGCTCAGTTTGACACATTATGATAACGGGGTCATATATCTCAACATTAGACAGTATTATTGCAAATTGATTGTCTCATACAACTAATTACATTAGTAACCAAAGTAATCAGTTTCTGTTACAAAAGTTCAATATATATATTTATATATATATAT
This sequence comes from Lumbricus terrestris, assembly GCA_949752735.1. NCBI lineage: Eukaryota > Metazoa > Annelida > Clitellata > Crassiclitellata > Lumbricidae > Lumbricus > Lumbricus terrestris. Next base: position 5,470,559 of record OX457039.1, read on the forward strand.
AAGTTCATCAATAACAATAATATTTAATATAATGCTTCTTATACAAAAGCAACCTGCACATTTAAAACATCAATCAAATAATTATAGTAATATTAATATTAGGCCTAATATTTACTTAAGATACAAACGCCATGTACAACTATGACGCAAACTGTTTATTCACAAAATACGCCCTTCAGTTATAAGTTTAATTAACCTATACACTTGATTTTGATATAAATTGACAGTCAATAGAGTTTTGACAGATATTTCATCTTTGAATATTTGACATTCATTTCGTAATGACATCGAAATATTTTCTTTTTTACACTCAATTAAAATGTGATGAATTGTCTCTTTGACGTGACATGTGTCACACAAACCGCTAGGATGTCTTTTTATAATGAATAATCGTTGATTGGTGTTTGCCACTCCTAGACGCAATCTAGAAATCTGGACTTCCTTATGCCTAGAAGGATCAAAATATTTTATATCAGTACCAACATTTGAACAAATAGATTTATAAAAATGACCTTTTTTATCACTATCATATTCTGTCTGCCATCTAACTAATATGTATTGTTTAATTAAAGTAAAAATTTCTTGAAATTCAAGAACATTAGTAGAATTAATGTGGTCAATATTTAGGGCTTCTTTAGCCAAGGAATCTGCTCTATCATTGCCACTCAAGTCAATGTGACTTGGTATCCAAATAAATCTTATTTTATCAGACTTTAGTTTGTTAATGTGATATACCAAATCATTTAACAAAGTGGGTCGAGATTCACTATAACACTTCTTGATTGATGTAAGAACACTCAAAGAATCAGAAAATATCGCAAACTTGTAATTAGAAGAACATTCACTATTTGATATCCATGTAATAGCCTCAATAATAGCCGTCAACTCAGCTGCATAGACACTTGAATCATTACACAATCTAAATTTCTTATCCACATTCAAACTTGGTACTGTGAAAGCAGCAGCAACAAGGTCACCTGCTTTGGACCCATCAGTAAAAACATGCATACAATCATCATACATAGAGATTAATTTAAGAGCAGCCTGCCTTAAAAAGTCCGGGTGATCAGTTCTTTTATTAATCAATTTTTTCAAAGATAAGTCAACTTCAATTTGTTCATTACACCACGGAGGGGTAGAAGGGAAAGAAGGACCAATAAATGATGTATTAAATGAACTAAAGAATTCAGAAGTGCGAGTATAGATAGAATGTTCTTTCGTATCGGAAGTTTTATAAACATTAGTCCAGTGATTTTCCATAATCATCTTAGTAGGGTGACATTTAGTTCCCAAAATCTTAGTCCCAAATTTTAATGAATTTTGTAATCGTCTTAAATGAAGAGGCAACTCTCCACACTCATTCTGGAGTGCCAATCCAGCAGTTCCCTTTGGAACACCACAACATAGTCTAAGTGCCTCATTTTGGATAGTGGATAATTTATCCAGATATGATTTACAGGCCGAGGAATAAGCAACGTCACCATAATCTAAAATAGACCTGATTAAAGCTCTATATATAGTTAAAAGAGTTTTCTTGCAAGCTCCCCAATTATAGCCACTTATCACATCACATATTAAGCAACATGTTTTTTCATAGACCAGCGATTGCCTATATGAAGCGATTGTGCAATTATAAAAGGTGTGCAACAGCAGAAGAAATACTAGCATGCAACATTGGTGATTTATCAGTCAAGGCGAGTGTACAATATATTCAGTGGGTGATGTAATGCATACATTCATACGTGCATATTATATAAATACATATTTGGCCTACATACATACATGTATCCATGCATACATGCATCCATACAAACATGCATAAGTACATACATCCATGCATGCAGGAATGCATGCATGCATAGCGCTGCATACATACACATATATACGTATGTACATGCATCCGTACATGCATACATACATATATACATGCTTACATACATACACACATACATACATACATATATACATACATACATACATACATACATACATACAAACATACATACTTACATACATGCATACATACGTACATACGTACGTTCGTACGTACGTACGTACATACATACATACATACATACATACATACATACAAACATGCACACATACATTGGGCCCACATAAATGGACATACACGCATGCATGTATACAATACATAATATATTATACATGTTTGCTTTAAATACAGACATGCATGCACATGTTTTGTCTCCGTTGTTTATGCATACATTTCAGATGTATACTTTTCGGTCTGCATCCACCGTTTGCATTAAATTCATTTATGGGTGAAAACTACAGATAACGCTCACACAGGTGTTTTAAACAAATTACTTGTCTCCGCAACATGCCAGTCATGACAGCATTTAGCAAGACGTGTCTTTGGAATCCCGGATACAACAAAACACATCAGTACAAACGATCAGGCCTAGTTTTTTATCAATGCTTTTTATGTTTCTAAACGATCAATTTTTGTAGCTTTTGAATTTAAGTTTTCAGATGAATTATATTAATGGTCGAGATTGCTGTAGATAGCAGTGAAATAAAGCTCAACCATTATTGCTTGTTTGTATGTGCACTTGTTATAGCGCCCCTTCAAGCTCTGTTTACTCAGAGGCGCTCCCGAATGCAGAGCGGACACTGCATCGGAGTTTCACGCCGAAGCGCTGAGCAATTGTGAGTGAAGGACTTGCCCAAGGTCCTTACGCGGCAAGGTGGATTCGAACCTCGAACCTTCCGGCTCCAAAGCAACGACGCCACCACTACACCACCGCGCCCCACACACATACGTTGTAATAATCATTGCAGAGTGGGGGGAAAAATCGAATTATGTTGAATCTCATGCATTTTCCAAGGGTGGAACTAATTTGCTAGGATTTTCACCGGTTGTGGACAAATTTGGTTTGGTATATTCCCTCAATCCTATTTATTCCAATATTTTTTTTTCTCAGCAAAATCAGTCAAATAGTTTAATTCAGTAACTGTGTTTAGTCTCTCCTTAATGGTTTTGTATAAAAACATTTGCTGTAGTACAATAATTCGCCTCAATGATTTTTTTACACTCTGACTCATTTATGTCTTCCCGATTTGTTACCGTCCACTGAACTAAATCCGAGAGGCAGCAACGCGCATAATTAAGTGCTGACCCTCCCTCGCCGTCTAATCTTTCCACCGACCACCAACATGGGTCACTCAGGATTCTTACCTGGCGCCGGTGACACGAAACGGAGTATCCCCCTGAAAGCTATCCGGGGGGATGAATTAATCTATCCCCCCGGATGGAATTAGCCGGTCTATACTATCCGGAGGGATAAACCATTCTATCCCCTTTTTTGAAAGATGCGCATAATAAAAAAAATTATGCTGTAATCAAAATTTAAAGTGACTCTAATTGCTTTAAGTGCCCTAAGCAATGCTCAGATAAAGGCAACTCGAATTTATTTAGTGACTCTGAGTTTTCTTAAGTGTTTTAAATATTTTAAGTGCTCTAAAAACAGGGCAAAACAAATTATCTAGTAGGAATAAACATACCTGTTGGTATCATTGTTCAAAACAAAGCAGTTGCAAATTAATCTGCAAAAAAATACACGCGGAATCGGTTTTTTCGACTTTTTTAATTTGGGGGATACAATTGATATTTCGTGACATCGGCGCAGAGAGCGAGAGGTAACGAGTTCAAACCCCCGTTGGGGTGACGTGCTTTGTAGGCTGCTATTAGAGCCATGTATTTGCTGTCTGTTCAGTTAGTAGTTAAGTTTGATATTAATTAATATTATTGCATCACTTGTACATGTGAAGCGCAGAGCGTTTGCAGGCGCTCAATTATAGAAAAATAATAACATTATTATATGGCTATTATTATTAATTCTATTATTACTATTATTTCTATTATTACTCTTATTAAGGAGGAAAAAAATGTAGACGTCATGGATGTGCCATTTCTTTTGTGCGAAGCATGTCAACAACGTTTGATTTTAACCAATATAATATATCGTACGACTATTAAAAAACTAAAGGAAACAAATTATTCGAATTCGGATAAGCCAGTTCTACTTATGAAAATGATTTCCGAGCAAGTTAAATTGACCGCAATAAGATCAAAAAGATTACTTGCAAATGGAAATACAAAGTATACAAAGGTGCAAAGGTATACAAAGCTACAAAGGTATACAGAGGTACAAAGGTAAGAGGGATTCCGTGCAATATGATGAGTGCATTGAATACATTGAGTGGACGATAAGCTTGGAAGAGGCAAAGCGACAAGAAGACTTGGAGAGGCACGGATGCAGAGGAAAAGAGAAGCAGAGAGGTAGCGAGAGGCACGGATGCAGAGATTGAGGGAGAAATGGTGTGAAAGAGACAAGAAGGAAGAATGGGAGGGAGGAACGAATTCATAGGCGAAGGGAGACATGGAAGCAAGAAGAGGCAGGGAGGCAGAGAAGAGATGAGGGAGGGGTAAGTAGTCATGAAGGCGGGGAGAAGATAGGTAGGGAAGTATGGCTACAAGAAAGAGAGGGCTGCATGGCCGCCTGTTCGCCTCGCTACCCTTTCTTTCTTCAGACTTGACCCACCACGCTGCTTAATGGCTATCGAATTGACTATGCTATCTGCGTGCCAAGGGCTGCGAGTTGGAAACCCCAAGGGCGTCGTGTACGAAAGTCTGCCTTCAATCATTCAACCCTATCCCCCCACCCACCCATTGTTTTCCCGCCATAGAGTGACTGGTCCTCTTCTTTTCTCGCTCGCGCAGATGTCTTGTGTATCTGCCGCGCGTCGAATTTCTCTAATTAACGCTGCACTCACTACGCGGCGCTAGTAGTTTCGCACACGTCCATTTTTCTTCAGTACGCGTCCAGCGCGCGGACCGGCTTCTCGGGCGGATTTCAAGGCGCGAAAAGGTCATAACCCTGCTCCTCCGTAAGGGTCACGACCCCTGTGGCAAGACCTAGGCGTGACCTCTCTTCCAAAGAGCAATTTTTCCCATTTGCGGATTTGCGAAGAAGAGTGGAGGTCCACATCATTAGTTTTGCTTTTACATCTGGCGCTGATTGGCTGTGACAGTCCGCTGGTAAAGATGCGCGCTCGACCTTTGTGCTGAGCTGACCCACCACAACCCCAAGGCACTTAGAGAGCTCGCAGGGGACCATACAGCCATAATTATGGCTAAGCATGTGCTATGGCTATGCTGTGAACACGGAGTGACAGAGACAATGAGTAAGCAGATGAGTGAGTGAGTGAGTGAGTGAGTGAGTGTGTGAGTGTGTGAGTGAGTGAGTGAGTGAGTGAGTGAGTGAGAGAGTGATTGTGCAGAAATAAGACGCTGTAGTTTCTCTACTCTTTTACTGCAACTATCAAACAATAAGCCACTCTGAAATTGGCCAATAGATCTTATATCAAACACTCTTTTTTCATCTATAGCTGCATGATTCGCTTCGGAGGATATCAATTTCATAAATTTTACTTGTTTTCGTGATGAAGGCGCCGAGAAGGGACGAGTTTGGAAGGGGAGATGTTCGTCACACCCATTGTCGAATGTTTGGAGTTTCTACACTACAAAAGTAGCATTTAGGCTGCCATGTTAACGAAATTGCGAGTCACTTCAGTGCTGACAGGCTTGATTTAAGACTTCAAAAGTCTCCCATCCCATTGTTTAGACTTATCATCGAAAACAATTTCTCATAATTTCAGCGCTGACAAACATAGTTCAAGACTTCTGAAAATGTCCCATCCGGTTGTTTCAATTTTCTGAATTTCCCCTGTATACCAATTTTAGCTTTGACTCACTTAATTTTGACTGGCCTAGTTAGCTACACCGGTAAGTCAGAGCGGCATTCGTCTGTTGGTCGCAACGGACTGCGGTTCAAGCTCCGGGCTGGCAGTTGGCATTCAGAGATTTAGATATCTCGGGCTAGCACGTGTGGGACGCAGGGGCGCAAGCTCCTGCGGAGCGACCTTGGGCAAGTTGCTTACCCATCATTGTCTGTGAGGAAGGCAACGGGAAACCACCTCACTCATCTCATCCCTAGGGGCGTGAAACCAATGAACCTGCCTTCGGGCAGATAACCATCATCATCATCATCATCATCATCATCATCATCATCATCATCATCATCATCATCATCATCATTATCATCAATTTTAAGCTGTCGTCTGAATAAAAAACTAAGATAGAACTATCTTAATAATTTAATATCCTAATATCTTTATATCTTAATATCTTAGTATCTTAATATCCTAATATCTTAATATCTTAATATCCTAATATCCTAATATCTTAATATCTTAATATCCTAATGCTGATCGTCATGGTTTAAGACTTCAGAGTATCGGTCCCCAATTTTTTTTATTTGCCCGCTGTAACTCCAGCATTTTAAGTGATCGCATCCCGTGACAATTGCTTACTAAAAGATCAAAGGCAAAAGTGGAATTTACAATTGAAAACTAAAATGGCAAATTAATTTTTAAATCAAGCTAACGAATGAATCATAGCAAAAGAATAAGTACAAATTGGCTTTGAGTTGCTCCTGTGTAGTAGTAGATAGAGTTGAAATTGGAGCAACTCAAAGCAAATTTTTACGATTTCTCTTTTGAAATTTCTGAATGATTTAGGCAACCCCCCTGGCACATCATCAGGCGACACCCCCATGGGGTCGCGACCCACAGGTTGAGAACCGTTGCAGTAGATTGAGCCGAGTTGAGTATAGGGTTGCCTAAAAACTCTAAATCCTATTTGTCCGTAACATCTAAATCGGAATTAAAGTCGTCATCATCCCCAAGCAACAATGTTTTCATTATCACTATCGTCATAATCAACATCACCATTATTATTCATGCTATGGTTGTATTCATCGCTCTCTACTTGTGGTTCATCCGGCTGGGTTCGACAAGTCTCTCAAGTCTTTTTTCTTTGTTCGTGGTTGGGATTGGAGCGCCTCTGAGTAGTTTATTGAAGGGGCGCTATATAAGTGATCTGAATGAATGAATGAATGAATGAATGAATGAATGAATGAATGAATGAATGAAATGAATGATCATCATCATCGTCGTTGCCGTCGTCGTCGTCCTTTTCGTCGTCGTCGTCATCACCATCCTTATCATCATCACCATCTCCATCGCCATCGTCATTGCCGTTATCATCGCCGTCGTTAACATCACCAGTGTCATGCCGACACATCACAGTTTCCAAATAATTGTCATCGTTATATATTGTTATCATGCGGACATTATCATGAACAGAAAAATGCGGCGACAATGATGGCAAGTCTATAATAAAAGTCGGCCTTTTTCCGTATCACAGCTGAAAATGCCCTTTTGTGCTCAAGGTGTGCTTTAATTGGTCCTATTATTTTATGGAGTGTATTTGTTATGTTCTGCCACTTTGCTTTACCGATGATTTCTCAGAATATTTAACCTAGCACTGCTTTTATTTAATCGATTGTTTTAAAATCTGCTTAATATTAATGACCCCTATAATAGCTATTGTGCAGAATGTTGACTTTTGGAAAGTCTGATGAATGTTATTTGAATTGCTCCATGTCACTGACATTGACACATAGGTTATTTTAATAATAACAATAACAATAGTCTTCCGCAGTACACTAGCCTATTGTTAGGGTGTAATAATTGCAAGACTCGTGGTGTTTCGGCTGGAGAAGTGTCTGCCTTAATTGGACACTATTCGAAAGTGTTGGACGTAAAGACAACAAATTAGGCCTATCGTGACGGGGCATTATAACCAAAGGGTGTGTATGGCGTACAGCAATGCTAGGTCAGGATCGGGATGGGGTGGTAAATAAGGAAGGGCGTGGCTATCAATCCGTTTAGGTTGTTACAACATTAGCGAAAATTACGAAAACATTATGGTGCTTCCAAGATGTTGTAATTAGTGAAAATTGGACATCGAATTAATTGCTTTGATGTCCTTGTTGCTCTTACTGGTCGTGACTAGATGAATAGTTGGACTGTACGCTCAATATTCTGCCAGCGCTGACTGCTATTCATTTGTAATCTGTTGGCCATCCCATTGGCTTTGTTGCGTTGGCCTCTGAAGTCTGAAAGGCGTTGCCCTTCCTATTGCTCCATCTTTGGCGATGATTAATTGTCTGATTGATAACGCAATCGGGCCTTTGATCTTCGCCGCCGTTTCCTACCGCCTCTTCTGTGTCGATAAATGCGTCGCTTTGATCCATGCCGCCCCGAATCGTCTTTCTATTGAATCCGTTCATTAAGACACGTGTTGCGTGATCGCAGCTTTGGCCCATGGAGTAAGTGCGGCGTAGCGGAAAACCTGGGTGTAACATTTGCAGGTTTCAGCGATTCGGCACTGTAACAGTACCAGTCGACTTCATGGTTTCCTGTGGATGCATGTTGCCTTGATATATCCCCAGCTACTCTGGTACTCTTTCTATACTCGATGTTGTGAACTATAATATACTATAGAGTAATCAAGGCAAATGAAAATCGTTTAATAGGCCATGAAGCCATTAAGAATCAAGAAAACAAAAGAGTTTACAACTATAATAAATGAGTAGGCAATCTGTGTAATATAGTTAACACTCGGTTGCATGAGGGACCCGGAAGGGGTCTTACAACCCCGTTATATACGTGGACCCAGGACGTTGTTACCATGAGGATGATAACCATTAGATTGCGATGAATGGTATACGGTCCTGACATGAAATACACAAAGGTAATTTTAGAATAACTTAATAATATCTATAAATTATCCTACATGATCTAAACAACATTAAAAACCATAACTGTTTAAAATGTTTTTTTGTTTTTATTCTTAAAATGTTGTTTTTATTTTATATTTTTGCGTCGTTTTACTCCTTTTTAATTTTTTATGCAACTTCAATTTTTACCCTTTAATTGTTTACTTACTGTCTGTTATTGTTTTCCTCGATTTATTTTTTGTTTTATAGATCTATTCCTTACGCTTTCACAGTATTTTCTCTGCAGCTAACTAATTTCATTATTTAATTGTTTAACCCTCATCCGAACAAGCTAAAATGCAACTTAATTTGAACAAGGGGGGTCTGGCCAGACCCCCGGTTTTGATGTGGGTTTTTCATAGGAAATAGTAATTTTTATGTGCCAATTTTGTAAGATGATATAAGAGTAACTCAAAACAACACTGTATGAGTCTCTTTATGCGATATAAATAAGTTTTAGGATGAATTTGAAATTAAATGTTTAGTTACATTAATTGTCACGGTTTGTCATACATGTTCATCGTCGCAATAGTAGTCTATGTATAAAATTTGGAAATCAAACTAAAGAAACCATAATTTTAGTAAAATTAGTAGGCCTACTGAATGCTCTTATGATCAGAGTCAGCAAGACTGTTTTCTAGAAAATATCTATAACAAATAGTGGAATAGGACTAAACTTAAAATGTAAACACGTAAGCTTATCATACATAGTCCGTTAGCTGTTGCTTTCGGGTTTGTATGTCGAATGATGATGTCTTTCATCTCGGCTGTTATACATGTAAAACTGTCAAAACTATCTGGAATATTTTCAATGTATCCGTATTATTTTATTCCATTGTGCAACAGAGCACGTCCTCTTGGCATTGCTTTTGACCGCCAAAAATTATGCGGATCTTTACATGTATTTAGGTCTCTCGGCTTCAATAGTATAGACAATTTCGTCATCATATCTTCACTATCAGGTCCAGTCTCATCATTGTGTTTATCATCATCTTCAATTTCAACATTGTCTTCATCATAAGAAACACCTGAATGTTGTTCTTCAGGCATTGGCATCTCTTCATATTCACATTCTTTATTGTTGCTCTCACTGTCCAAACTGTCATCATTGTAGTCTCGGCCAGTATTATCTTCATAACTTCCATATAACTAAATCGATTTGGTCATTTAGATGTGCTAATTGTAGCTCATTAATATAGGAACAAAGTCATAAAAGCAATCTGAGAAGATATCACTCCTAAAAAAGTTATGCAGCAAATATATGGAGGGGGGTCTGGCCAGACCCCCCCTTGTTCGGATGAGGGTTAATGTCATCATTTGAGAAATACATTTTGTATGTCCTTACATGTAACGAAATTTATAAGAGTTATTTTGATATAAACTTCCTAGGCCCACACAAGTAGAATTTTAAGTGCATTATATAATTTAGGACAAATTTATAGGCCTAATCTTTACTTCTGATTAGATTTCAATTGCGCCTTGTCGATCAGCATAGCTAATTTATAATTAATTTTTGCCTATAATATAGGCAAAAATTAATTATAAGTGACAATGTACAACGGTTAATTTTTCACTTATGATTTTAGTTCAATTAGAAATTCAGTATATTATACTGATAAGGTTGTGTTATTTGCCGATTAAGATAAAATTGTATAGACAAGGTTTCAAATTTCAAAATGCAGTTTAAGATGCAACAAAGTCAAATCATTTCCGTTTCAGTTCTTATGGTCTTTTTTCCGATTTTATTTGCTCAAATAAAACGACGTTTTTCAGTTTTTTACTCCGTTTCCATATTTTTGTACATCCAAGATATAAGCCTATATAAACATTAGGCC